>CM062816.1:284661759-285151759 GCA_031772625.1 Pinus tabuliformis | reverse complement strand
GAAATTCCATATACCCATTTGAACCAAAACATGCCCAGTAGTATGAGTCGCCAGTCGAGCTATCATGACAAACAATAAGCAAGCTAAACATCAGAAGGTTCTTCAACAATCCGACAAAAACTGCCTTAGGAACGTCCTCTTCCAGAGTAGCTGCTGGGTTGGATGGACCAGGGTCGGCCGGCTCCATTACCACATTCGGAGTGCTGCTAGCTGGAGCCACAGGAACCTGCAAAGACGCACTACCAATCCCCAACTGGATGCTCGAAGCCAGAAAAGGAACAGATCTCGGGCCTTCCTGGTGAGAACTAGGCTCTCCCTCTTGGGCTTCCTCATGGAATACCACCGAGATGTGCGCGGTGATCCTTGGACGGTTCAGAGTGCTGCAAAAGGTGAAGAGCGCAGAGCCATACGAGGGGCGCCCTCTTCCACTTCGAGTGCGTGGATAGTGCCCAACAGAGAAATCGCTTGAAGGGGAAGGCGACTCGATGGACGGGCTGGAAGGCACCCGCCTGAGCTGACCTCGTCGAGACCTCATGCGATGGCGACGGCGAGGCATTGGGACAACCGAAGCAACAGTATGGGAGCGAGGCGGGGCAACAATGATGACCAAACCAACGGAAATCGAAACAACAAAGACCAGGCCCTCGGAAATCAAGAATACGATAGTTCGCAAGCCTGGTGCCTGGGTTAAAAAACAGCAGGAAGACGGAGGAAGCTCTATCGTAGGTCTGGAGCCTGGATTCAGAGCCGCCTCCCCATTCAAACCACCAGAAGCAGTAGGGAGGATGAGACCCACAAAGGTAATGCAGACATCTGAGCTCTGTCCAGAATTTGGATGGTTCTGCAAATGAATCAACACAATTTTCTTCCCCTGCATCTCATAACTCAACCTTAAAATATCGCTCGCCTTCAGGTATCGAGATTCATCCATCATAACTGCTACAATGAATTGAGCCGAGTCGGAGCGTGCGGGCGCATAAAACAGGGTGTCGAACAGGGATGGAGTTTCAGAACCATTTGACAGCGAGTAGATGAACTCTGCGTGAGCCATATTCCAAGAGCTATCATTTACGAATTTATTCATTATTCTGTACTGGGTGGGCAAGTGTCGTGCCTCCTCATGCCACTTATGTCCCATCCCAGGTGATAGCTGTTTAAACACCCGCATCCGGGGATAATACATTTGCATATTAGTTTAATATTGTATTTAAATTATAAGCTAAATATATCATTTATTTAATATTTACAATATTACCACAATTTACAAAATACAATTTATTAATCTGTAACATTTCTTTGTTTATTTACATTTCTTAATGATTCACCCCCTTTTGATGCAGTATGTTCCAAGAAATGACAAGCATAGCCTCAATGTGTAACACAAGATGATGTGGAGGAGATGCCAACCAACAAAACCAAATGCAAAATGTGAAGTGATGTGGCAACAGAAGGTGCCGCATCACCTTGTCGTGGCCATCAGGAGGGTGTCATTATGAACGTGAAATAATGACTTTGTAAAGTGACCTCAAAGGAGCAAAGAGATGGTATAAGAACCATAAACAATACAAAAACCTAATGTAAGCAAAACTATAACCTAGATGACATTATGTACAAATTAATACGCAAGACCCCATCTTTGGGCAAAAAATGTGGGGGTGTTGTGGCCACAACAGGATTATATTTAATTGGGATGAAATTATTTTTGCATCTATCAAAGCCAATGTGATAGATTCTCAAAATATAGAAGAATGGAAGCAACCCAAAATTTAAATGGATTCTTACCTGCTTGACTATATATGTGTTAGATGTGAGTTGAGATGATGCAGTGGAGGTGGACTCTAACTCTAGACATTTAGCTAGTTCCGCTATTTACTACAGGAAGTTGTGGGATAGCCAACATACAACATCATACACAAAAATAGTTGAAGGCTTCATTTCACCATTATTCCATATCTTATTTGATCATGATTCAGTGTGCATGTCTTATCATGCTAAGGAAGCAATTCAGGAAGTTTCTTATTAGTTTTGTCGACTAGATTCAACATATACCAGAGTATTTGGCTCATGGAAACCACCACATCAACTCCCACTATTTGTAATTGATAAAATAATTTTATAGGAAATTGCATATCAAGTGACCATAAGTGTTGGTGGCATGTTGACACGATTGAAGAAGGCACCATGGGAGTATAAACCCCCTTGGGATTCATGGTCCATTTTAGAATGTCTTGAAGCTCATTGATAGCTTGTATATAAGCTATCCATGATTTAACATATCTACCTTCAATGAAGAGGCCTTCTGCTGAGGCCTAATCTTGAATCCCAAAGAGTGTTGGACCTGTCACTATTTCATTTAATGTGTGTCATCCTTCTTCGTTGAGGAAATTTAAAAAGGATTTGGAATTTCAAACCATTGCTAACTACTAATCAAGTGGTCCCTACCTATTTTGACCTAAGTGCCATTTCCAACCTTCCAACATTGGTGTTCTTTGATTATAGGGAAAGTTTTCATAATTGTTTTCCATTTAATTGATCCATTTTTTGTATATTTATGGGTTTTATCCACTCTAATGTGGATAGTGGACTGATATATTTTTCTATATGATATATTCCCATAGGCCTTCTCCCTAAATGAGTTTCCACACCCTTTTGGTATCAAGAGATTTTGAGAACTAGAAAAGGTATTTTAAGCCCCACCCACCATAGTCCTTATGAAGGGCAATGGATTTCCAAATTATTGTAACACCCTCCTCCCACTTCTACCCATGTAACCGTCCAACCGGGGTAAACATGTGACAAGATGTTACTATGATACGATTTGACCTCCTAAGTCATGTTAAGGAAGTGGAACTAGTGGAAACACACCATATAGACCTTCAACACTAGCAATATGACTCCTAGGAACCATTCCAACCTTTCTGCTAACCACACCTTGAGTCCCACTGAGATTTTGGACCACTTTACCTTGGTACTCTCTCATGCTATGGGTATTCCAGCGCCCAGGGACCTTTGGACGCTCTCACAAGCCTACAAGCCAGCGTCCAGGGACTATTTTGCTCAGTTCTATGGTAGGGTCCCTGAGATTTAAGCCACATTTTCAGGCCCAGAGCCCAGGTCACTACTCAGAATTCAATGACACCTACAGAACATTAAGATAACATTGAAATGACAGTACTAACGCAATTACTTGAATAAGACCTCGACTGTACCCCTACTAGCCATGACAGGGATTTCGTCAAACATATCACGAATATGTAATCTACAGGTGTAGATAATAGATCTGAGCATAGGGGTCTCATACTTATCTGAGATTCACTATGAAGCGTTGTTTCCTTATCACTTTAGTTGTAGTTCATCTGTTAGGCCATAGATACATTGTTCATTCATATACAAGTAAGAACATGATGAGATCCATACATAGCCACTCTCATAATACATATTCATAACCAACATAATAACAACATAAATACCAAGGATACAATAGCCATATAATCCACAACAAACTAATATAATACTCATGAGATAACAAGGAGGAATAACCTCATATTAATAATGCAAAAGCAAAACTCAGGATGGGAATTCCATGTTCCACCCGACCGTAGAATCGCTGAGCCAAATCTCTCTTTAGCCATTCAACCTCGTTCCATATTCCAAGCATGAATGTGGGCTCTCATCAAACACATCAATCTAAAACCATCCAAGGCTTCCAGAGGCAAACCACCTCAACCCATAAAATGGTGATTCCACCTCATGGTTAGACATCACAAAACCATCATAAGATTGGTCTCTATCCCAACCTTCCAGGGCTCTAGAGCGTTTGTTCCAACCAGGCTTCCAGGACTAGTAGCTCAACCCATAACTACCGCCAGGATTCCATATCATTTGTCAAACCAGGGCTTCCAGGACTAGTAACTCAACCCACCAAGGGCTTCCAGAGCGTTTGCCCAACCAAGGCTTCCAGGACTAGTAACTCAAACCAAGTTGTTACAGGGATTCCAGAGTGTTTGTCAAACTAGGGCTCCAGGAACTAATAACTCAACCCAAGATAAAGGAAACATGAGAACCAAACAAAAAAAAGAAATAAATCCATAACACCATGGCTATCCAAGAAATGGCAAGGCTAAGCAAACCCACTGTCAATTCAAGGAATCCTCCATGCCAATGACAGATCATAACCAAGAAACCACATGCATGTTCCATGCATGCCAAAAATAGTGAGGAAACCATAAATTCAACTTGGTACCTGCAAGAAAACCCACTGTAGCTACTGATCGTGATGTCCTCTTGCGCTTTCCTACTCTTCCCTTGCCTTATTGCTCCAAAAATCCAAGTATGCAACACTCTCCAAGAGTTCTCCAAGAAAAATCTAAGTGTCCAAGAATGAGAGGGAGAGAATAGAAAGAGAGCTCCAAAACTAAACAAACCAAGCTTACACTTACCAAGCCTACCCACTGATCCTTAGAAGCCTTTTTATTAATGAGGTCTCTGTTTTCTTCAATTTCCATTATTTTCCTTCATTTTCCTCCCCACATGCAACCTATGACCTTTCACCTCCCTTTTCTCCAAATTTCCATTACTTTCATAAATAAAATTCCAATTAATGTCTCTTGCCTTACCAAAGCCATTGCCATTGCCTTTTCCAATTTCCTTAACCATAATAAATCGAATGAACATGCACACTAGGATTTCTTGCCCAACATTCAGCTTGGAATAAGTGTCCCATCAACTGTGGCCTTATACATTTTTTTACATGGATTTTTAACCAGGGCTCTTACGAAACCCTCCCCCTTGGGGGAACACAATCCTCAGTGTTGAATGACACCTATAACCAACAAGACCACTGAAAATAAAACTTACTACACATGGAGCTTTATTACACAGTTTGTTGTAGTATTTACAATGACCACTGCTAAAACATGAAAATCATATCGTTTAGTGGAGCTTTATAAATCAAATCATTAAGGTATTTACAATAATAACCACATATACCCACATACACATTTGCTTTAGCCAGAAAATAACCATACTGTCTATGGAGCTTTATAAATCCAACTCGATACAATATTTACAATAATACACACATATACACATATTCATATTTTCTCAACCGACAAATAAAAGGATACGATGCGAGCATCCGCAACAAGGGAATCTAGAGGCTCACACCTCCACCCTCGGATTTATCTCCTTTCCAGGAAGTCGAGAATCCAATATCTAGTGCTATAATCTTGCACCACTTGTCCTCTCAAGGAACAATTACTGACTCATTGTTCTAGGGCGCACTCCTAACATGCATCTGATTCCATCTGGAAATGCAAATGACTAAGACAAATATACACCCGACCTTTCCTTCTCTACTTCACAGTCCCTCAAGAAATACAGTCACCCCCTTTGTGTAGTCACACACCTTCCAAGTTTCACTGGAACCCCCATCCCGGGCAGTCCATCCCTTGGCAAGGATTCCTCACATCGGAAGATACAAAAACCAAGGCATATCCCTACCTTAAAACCATCATATCGATCATAGCAAGCTCATGGAAATTAATGGACACTATTGGGTACCCATATCCCACAATGTCCCTGCTCTTGAAGTGTTGTACCAACATACTGTTGCATGTTATAATTCCTTTTGCTATTGCTGCTAATGCTTTCCATCAGTTTCAACCACCCAACCAGGCATATTCATGCATTCCTGTACCAAGCACATAATTTCCATTAGATTTAAAATAAATTGAAATAACTTCAAATCATACCTCATTGGTGGCCCATCAATAAGGTGCATTTGCAATTCTATTTGCTTCCTGTCACAATAAGTCAAACTAGCATCTTTGACCAAATCATCATGTGTAAACATATCACATCAGGTTAGCTCAAAACACAACCATCATAGATCAAAATCATAAATCACATGTAACCATAATAAACCAAAACCATATATCACATGTAATCACCATAGAGTAGAATCATAGATCACATATAATCATCATAGACTAGAATCATAGATCACATGTAATCATCATAGACCAGAATCATAAATCTCATGCATAATAAAACTGAAATAAAATATTGATACTTATCCTTTAATCAATCCTTAGCTTCTACCTTTGTCCTTATTTCGTACACACTGCAGATCGGTTGCCACACCCGACAAACACCTAGTTCCTTCTCCTCAACCATGTGCACATACACATAATGTGCATCACACACATACAACCACACACGACATACAACACCATGCAATACATTCATCTACACCTACCACACAACACATGCACCTACACCCAGTGTACAACACAACAAAATACATGCACCTACACCCAGTGTACACCACCACACAATACGTACTAGACACAGAGTACAACACAACGAGTACACATGTCACTATACCACAACTACACCATGCACATACATAGTACCGCATGTACACAACACAACACATACAACATGCACATAATACCACATGTACACCGGTACCAAATGTACAACATGTACATAGTACCGCCTATACACAACACCACCTGCACAATATGTACAGAACATCAGATGTACACAACACCACCTGCATAACGTGTACACAATGCCACATGTACATCGTACCACCTGTACAACATGTACACAATACTGCATGTACACAGTACCACATGCATGACATGTACATGACACCACATGTACACAACATCACATGCATGACATGTACATAACGCCATGATATGCACACAACACCACATGTACAACATGTACACGGCATGACATGCTCATAGCACCACTTGTACAATCATACACACCACACCATATGTACATAACACCATATGTACAACATGCACACACCACCATATACACATAGCACTGCATATACAACATGTACATAGCACCCTATGTACACAACACTACATATCCAATATACGCACAACACCATATGCACACAACACTGCATGTCCATCATGTGCACAGTACAATATGTACACAACACCGCATATCCAACATGTACATAACACCATCTATACCTAGCACTACATATGCAACATTCACACAACACTATTTGTACCACCCCGTATATAACATTGCATAAACAACATGTACACACACTATATATGCACAACACCTCATGCACAACATCACAGATGCAACATGTACAACATATACAACATGTGCACAACAGTAGTACCACACATCCAAAACTACACTGTCTCTACGAAGCAACCTTGCTTCTGATGTCTCTCTGCCATCCATGCTTATCCTAGCATGTCACAAAGCACATTTTTTTCATTCTGCTGATATATCCTTTAGCGTTACCTGTCATAACATAAACATAGGCATAGTACAAGCATACAATATCAATTTATATCCATGTGATACTGACCTCATATTTTCATCATGAGTACTCTTCTCAATTGATTCCCATAAGACCAGGAACCTTGCCATGCCATTCATTTGCATAAGCAATCATTCCTCCACATGAATGATCCGTGACAACCCTGTTAGGTAGTGACATAGATACATAGATATGTATACATAAACATTATCATAAAATAATCATGATCTTGTCAGACAAAGATATGCATACATACGCATATATACATATAAACGTCAACATAAAACAATAATGATCTATTTAGTCAACGAAATACATACATACATACATGTATACACATATAAACATCAACATAATCATGGTCACAACGTAATTACTAGATATCATAAGGTTAAGGTTAAGATAGCTCCCTTTATCTGTGCATAATATGCAAAACATTGAGAACAATCGTTCCCAACATAACTAAGGAATCTGATGCCTCAGATCCATTCACCTTACCTTTCTGGAATACCTTTCCCATGCCTGTCCTGCCATCATCCATTTACACCAATGGACCTAGCCAATCCAACTATATGTCATACTCTTTCCTTCAACTACCCTTATACATGCACCGAGCTTCATCCAGGTCTTACCTTACCTGTCAAGTACCACACAACTCTCCCAGACCTCCATTAACTTTCCTCCTTCCCAAAAAATTCCCAAGACACTCAAAACATAAAACGCAAGAACAAAAACAAACAAGAAGAAAACAAGAGAAAACTATGAAAACTAATAGTGATACAAAATCATAAACAAGTGGCATGATCATGCACTAAACACAATCAAGACCAAAAATCAAGTGTAAACAAATCACAAAAGAACAAAAGCACAAGACTAGCAACAAACACCATGACTCAATCCCCATGGTCCCTAATGCTTCCAAAGGAAAGCTCAACCCAAGCCTTCTTTAAGATTTCATGGCAATCTCTTTTCCATGCAATCCCCCCCATCATACTACCATAAGCACATATCTGTCAGTGCGTAAATATAACAATATACTAGTTATCTTACCTTGTTGTGCTAAGCACATTGTCTTGTAATTGAACACATTCATGCCATCTCTCAAGGGACTCCAAATTCCCTTGACAAATCTAGCTATAACTAGACACCAACTATTATACCTGTCAAATATATGTCCATGAATATAGCACATACCAACATAATTTCAGATGAAATCAAGGTTAAGAAGACTTCCTGTATTCAAAGAACTCATTTGTTTTGAATTAGGGTTTCCAAACATAGCCAAAAGAGTCCTTGACCAATTCTTTTCTTTTACCTTTTTGCAATTGAGTCTTACTATGTACTATCACATCACCCAACTGTTAGTTATATAAACACTTCAATTGTTACCTTGTCACGCTAATACCAAACATGTTTCTTGCAACTGCTTATTCATGTCAACAACATGTTCCAAATATCAAGACAATCATATCTATCAATTTGAAATCAACATTTACCAAGACTAACAATCATGTCATAATCCATAGTCAACTCATAGTCATTAGACATAATGCTGCAACTTTCACCTACTACACTCAAGTACATATCAACTGTCTCAACACATATGAGGTAGTACAATCATATCAAAACAAGATCATTTGAACACATACTCATATCATTCAAGTAATTAAGCATTCAGACAATAGGTAGAAGACATAATAGACACTAAACGCTCAACACCAAATAATCGACATAATCAAACATTCAAGCACAAAGTAAATGACATAAGCAAGCTCATACCTTAATGTACCTTAGGGGAGGCTATCTTGTTTGCATAATCAATCCAGATTAGCATGATATAACTTTATGACATATCAACTCAAACATAAATAAGGTCATGATATCCATAATAATCACTAACTAACATGTTCACATCATAAACTCATAAATGATTATCATTCATACATAATAATCACATCTACATAGTTAGTCTAGATTAGTATGATACATATAACATCAAGATCTTAATGTAATATCCCTAATCATCAAGTTAATAGCATATAACAACAACAAGTTATATATCATACTCATCAACGACATATAACCTAATCATCAAGCTAACTATCATATAACAACAACAAGTTATATATCATGTTCATCAACAACATATAACCTAATCATCAAGCTAACTATCATATAACAAAAACAAGTTATATATCATGTTCATCAACAACATATAACCTAATCATAAAGCTAACTATCATATAATAGAAACACGTTAACCTATAACCTATCCATCAATAACATATAACATATATGATCAAGTTATCTAACATAAAACAGTGATAGCAATGCATACAACCGTAGGTTACTATCATTCATGACTATATGACACATGTGCATATGACTACAGTAACCAACTAGAATCTATAATGTATGTAATCATAACATCAATAGAATGAAAGGCATACACATAACCATAATGCACATAAAAATCCTTAACCTACATACCTGCATGCCCAACATCCAAACCTGTATGACGACATGCTCTTGCCTCGATGTCCAATGATGCAACTTTAATTTGATGGTCTACATCTCTTGCTCTTTCTCAACCAACTCATTAGCATCATAACATACCAATATCATCATGATGACCTAATTGCATACAATGAATTCACAATGCATGTCTAACCTACCACACATGCATAACCATAACCATGACAATGCATGCATATAGACACCGACATGCATAACAATTCATATACAACCATACACTCATGACGATACAACCCACAACACCACCATCAACCTTCACATGGCGACATCACTACAACCATGATCAACACCATGAAAATGCAACAAGCACATGGAATACAAGCATAAGGAACACATATGCAACCGACATGAATGCATGACCAACACACTGCCCATCCAGTCTGTGGGGTGAACCATGCTCTGATACCACTTTGTAACAACCTCGTGCCACATCTACCCAAGCAACCGGCCAGCCGAGGTAAACATGCGACAAGAGGCCATTATGATATGATTCGACCTTCTAAGTCACATTAAGGAAGTGGAACCGATAGAAACACACCATACAAACATTCAACATCAACATTAGGACCCTCACGAACCAACCCAGCCTTTCTGCCAACCAACCCCTGGGTCCCAGTGACATTTTGGACCACTTGACCTCTGGACGCTCTCATGTTATGACCATGCCAGCGTCAAGGGACCTTTGGATGCTCTCATAGGTCTGCAAGCCAGTGTCCAGGGACTATTTTGCTCAGTTCTGTGGCAGCTTCCCCGGGATTTAAGACACATTTTTAGGCCCAAAGCCTAAGTCATTGCCTAAAACAGTACTAATGCAATTTCTTGAATAAGACCTTAACTGGACCCCTACTAGCCATAACAAACATTTCGTCAAACATATCATGAATATGTAATCTATAGGTGTAAATATCAGATTTGAGCATAGGGGTGTCATACTTATCTGGGATTTGCTATGAAGCATTATTTCCTTATCACTTTAGCTGCAGTTCATCCGTTAGGCCATAGATACAATGTTAATTCATATACAAGTAAAAACATGATGAGAGCTATACATAACCACTATCATAATACTAATTCATAACCAACATAATAACAACAGAAATGCCAAGGATACAATAGCCATATAATCCACATATAAACCAATATAATACTCATGAGATAACAAGGAGGAATAATCTCATCTTAATGATGCAAAAACAAAACCTAGGATGTTACTTCCACATTCCACCTGACTGTAGAATGGTTAAGCCAAATCTCTCTTCAACCATTCACCCCCTTGCCATATTCCAAGCATGAATGTGGGATCTCATAAAACACATCAATCCAAAACCATGCAGGGCTTCCAGAGACCAACTACCTCAAGCCCTCAAACAATGTTTCCTCCTCACGGTCAGACATCACAAAACCATCATCAAATTGGTCTCTATCCCAGCCTTCCAGGGCTTCAGAGCATTTTTTCAAACCAAGGCTTCCAGGACTACTAACTGAACCCATAGCTGCTGCCGGGCTTCCAGAGCGTTTGTCCAACTAGGGCTTCCAAGACTAGTAACTCAACCCACCAAGGGATTCCAGAGCATTTGTCCAACCAAGGCTTCCAGGACTAGTAACTCAAGCCAAGCTATTACAGGGCTTCTAGAACATTTATCCAACTAGGGCTCCAAGAACTAATAATCGAACCCAAGCTAAAGGAAACATGAGAAAGAACCAAAAAAATATATAAATAAACCCACAACACCATGGCTATCCAGGAAATGGCAAGGTTAGGAAAATCCACTGGCAATTCTCCATGCCAATCCTCCATGCCAATGACATATCATAACCAAGAAACCACATGCATGTGCCATGCATGCCAAAACTAGTGAGGAAAACATATATGCAATTTGGTACCTACAAGCAAACCCGTTGTAGTTGCTAATCCCGATGTCCTCTTGTGCTTTCCTGCCCTTCCCTTGCCTTCTTACTGCAAAAATTCAGGTATGCTACACTCTCCAAGAGTGCTCCAAGAAAACTCTAAGTGTCCAAGAATGAGAGAGTGAGAGAATAGGAAGAGAGCTCCAAAACTGAACATACCAAGCTTACATTGACCAATCCTACCCACTGATCCTCAAAAGCCTTTTTATTAATGAGGCCTCTATTTTGTTCAATTTCCATTATTTTCCTTTATTTTCCTCCTCATATGCAACCTGTGACCTTTCACCTCCCTTTTCTCCTAATTTCCATTACTTTCATAAATAAAATGCCAATTAATGCCTCTTGCCTTTCCAAAGCCTTTTCCATTGCTTTTTCCAATTTCCTTAGCCATAATAAACCAAATGAATACCCACACTAAGATTTCTTGCCCAGCATTCAACTTGGAATAAGTGTCCCATCAACTGTAGCCTTATATTTTTTTTACATGGATTTTTAACCAGGGCAGTTACAGTTATAAAGGAAAAAGTCTTTTTGTCTTGCTTTCCCAAAGAAAATTTCGAATTATTTTTTGCATTTTTTAAAGAATTTCCAACGATATCCAGGAAAGAGAGGATAAAAAACTAAAATGGCCTTTAGAGCCGCTTTCCATAACACCAAATGCCTAGCCCTCGAAAGCCATTTAGTACACCATATTCTTTTTTTTTTTCCTAAAAGCCATCGCTAGTCGGACAAATATTGTAATCTAGAATCTAATGGATTGAGAAGAGTGGAGAACAAATTCTCCACAAAGGCCTTGATCCCTACAGGGATCCTCCATCCACAAATGGAGGATTTTTCATAATTTAGTTTCATTTACATATCTTCAGTGAAGGTAGAAAATAGATCTCTTAACATGAGTAGATGTGATAATTTCCTTTAGAGAAAATTGAAATATCATCCACAAAAAATAAATGTAAAAGGTTGCATGAGTGTGACATATTAATTCCTTTGAATCCTCCTCTTGATTTTGCATTTGTAATTAATATGCTTAAATTAATTCCTTTGACTTCTCCTCTTGACTTTGCATATGTAATTAATATGCTTAAATTAATTCCTTTGAATCCTCCTCTTGACTTTGCATTTCTAATTAATATGCTTAATCCTTTTGTTACAGGAAGAAAGAATACTGGAGATAATTATTATAAACCTCTTCATGAATTAAAGAAAAGAGAGACTACACCATTTATCATAAAGGCAAAGGAGATTACACTAATGTATCATAAAGGCAAAGGAGATTACACTAATGTAGTTCTGGACCCATGTTACGAAAAAAATTGCAAAAATCAAGATATATAAATAATAATCTAAGACAACCAATTTACTCAATCAAAAACTTTCAAGAAATAAACTTTGTAAATAATTACTATTTTTTTTTAATATGAATTTATGAATCTAACAATTTTTTTTAGAAAACTAATATTTTTCTACAAAATGTAGTTAAAAAAATATCCTTCAAACAAAAGACAATGAATTGCAAGCACACGATTATTAAAAAATATATGATTTAATAGCAAAAATTATAATTATAAATATGCACACGGACAATGAATTGCAAGCACAATATTATTAAAAAATATATGATTTAATAGCAAAGATTATAAATATAAATATGCACATGGTTATTATTATGAATGTTCAATTAAGTATTTTATTTTAAATTATATCGAACCATCGTATAAATAATATTTTTATGTTCTTAATTACATTTAAATTTAACATTATGAATGTGTTAGCAAACAATACAATAAATGAGTATGTGGGAAATTAAGATAAGACTTTGAGTTATGAAAAGTCGTTGAAAAGATTTTAAGAAAAAGGAGAAATGATAAAACAATCACCACCCTCCACGAGATACTCGGATAAACTTCAATACTGCGGAGTTGGCGAATCAAAAGTATAAAGATATCTCTTGAATCTAAAGATAAGAACAACAACGTCGACTTTGCAGGCCGACCTACTAATTTAAAAAAAGAAAACGGAACCGACCCACCGTTAATTTAATTTAATTATTATTTATTTTTTGTATTTTATATTATAAATAAATTATAGGTTTTAAGTCATTACATTAAAAATTACTGGCGAGAGTATTTGCATCACTAATAGTTGAAATAAATTCAATTGACAATTATTAATTGTTATTAGTTTCAAATAAAGTTATAATTTAGTTAAGTTTTATGAATTTTTAAATTTTGATAACCGTGAGATTTATCATGAATTAAATATCTTGATGCTTATCAATGTTTACTAGCCATTTAATTTATATGATTGCGCTAATCTAGTGTTTTATATATCTTCCATCTTGTAAAGTTTACAGAAATTAAAATACTAGCATACACATAAATTAAATTGGTCATAAAAATTAAGCATCAATTTACAATGGAGATCAATTCAGGATACATCTCACATTACTAACTATAAAAAGAAAATCATAAAAATATACCAAATTATAATGCTATTTTATATTATTATTGTTATTAATAAAAAAAATAATATATGAATTAAACATACATACATTTAAAAAAACATATAACAAGAAAAAACATAGTAAAGTAATAATAAACAATAAGAGTTCAATGTCATAAATAAAATGGAATGGAAACCACACTCGTGGATATGATACTTTTTAAAATTAAATTGAAAGGCAAAATGGGCATAACTATCATTGAAATAATCTCAATCCTCTATCTTGATTACTACTAAAATATTATGTGGATATTAGGTGGAGGTTAAAACCCTACCATCCACCTAATCATTATGGATAGTTAAATTAAAATTCTAAAAATCATATTCTAAAATAGACACATTTATCAATTTAATAATATGGTCTAAACATTCTAGTCAAATGCGCTGGTTATAAATGGTCAAAATTGTAGATTTAAATTATTGAAGTTTTTGCAAACCTTTAGATTCATTTTTGTATTCAAAATTGTATTTCAAGTAATAAAAAAAGACTATTTACTGGTTTTGATATTATTGTTCATAAATGAGCATAGAATGCTGAGAAGTTGGACAAGTAATGTTGAATTGAGTGATGGTTGTAAAGGATAATTTCAAATTGATACAGTGACATCTTGCATTATGAAAAAATATAAGTATTTATTTTTTCCTAGGTTTAAGAAGGGCCTAGAAAATATTAGATTATATAAAATTCTAGAAAAAAAATGTAATTGAAACTAATTGTATTTGTTTAGATTATGGTTAGATATGTTTTCAAGTTTGAAATGATTCCTCTCAACATCCTCCAAATATGTATGCACGGAATTATCTCTTAAAAAAGCAAGATCTTTCCTTCTCCAAGAATAAATAGGGATGTGATGCATTAGCTAGGAAAACAAGACAAGTTCTGAGCTTCATAATTAAAAAAAAATTTGCATTTTTTAGTAATTAGTGATGTTATGCATGAAATTTGCTTTTAATGTGGAGTTTTGGTCTTGGTGACATGATTTTGGTATCATAGCCAAGATAACTGTGAATGAGTGCACTGCACGAGGATTGTTTGTGTTGAAGTCAAGTATGTAAATGAGAATCCTAGTGCTATACGCAGAGTGTTGTATGGTGGAGTTGGAGCATCCACTGTCGGCCTCAAATGAATGGCGAGAGTTGGAATCTATGAAGTTTTCTGCAAGCTAGAGTAATGCCACTGTGGTAAAGCCATTGTACAGCTACAAGGGGCTTCCCTGTTCTAAACTCAAGTTATGCATGGAAAGCATGAGATATGTGGACTTGATCTTGAAGTGTAGAGCCATTGTAAATGTACATAACCTGGATTGTGGAATCATGAATGCACAAGTGTTGTATTATTGGTGCGTTGTACGTTATTGTGGAGCCGTATGTGTCGATTATGAATAAAGTGAGTTGTGATTGTGTCCAAGAATGGATAGAAACATTGGATGATAAATTAGAGGTGATGCCATGTAGATTTGAATGGAATTTATGGATGCACATGGGATGCTAACTCTCGTCATACTAAATGTTGAACAAAGTGATGAGAAGGTGTTGTGTGCGTTGAGGAGCATGAACATTCTGTGGAGTAAAAATAATCATTGCTACAATTTTTTTATGTTGTTTGGATTTACATAGAGCTGCCACACTATTTGGATGAGATGGACGGGTTGGATGAACTCGAAGAAGCTTGCAACAATTATTTGTAAAAGTTTGGAATACTGGACACTATGACTTGGAATTATGGTGCTGCAATAAATCAGAGTTGGAACTATGCATGAAACACTGTTGGTGACTGGAATTGTCAAATGCTATGTGGAACTATCTACATGAGCTAGGTTGGAGCTGACATCAAAAGAGGGGAACTATGGAGTGTGTTAGGAAAATTAATTGTCTTAGTAAAACAAGTCATTCACTCAAACATAAATTATCAATAAGGGTAGGTCTATCTATTTCATGGTTATCATGCATAGTATATGCAAACAAACATTTTCCAACTGACATTGATTAGTTTCTAATTATCATCATGCTTTCCTTCTACAAAAACTTGTCCCTCAATAAAATGCTATGGTTACTTTAACTATTCACAAATCAATTCAAATAAGATCTCATTGTCAAACCCACACTTGCATGAAAAATGACTTTATGCACAACTCTAAAAATGGAAATCACATTTGTAGAAATGAAAGAGCATTCATCTACTCTATGATCACTCTTGCAGATTACTCCAAATGCATAAAATTTATTCCTCACTTGCATTAAAATAATTCGACCACAACCACACACAATCATCAACCCTTATGCTAGCAATCGAAAATAAAATCAACTAACCAATTTCATAACAAAATATATTAATTTGTGACAACAACTAATTAATATTCTATAAAAGGAACGAATTGTAAATTTGTAACAACAATTAAACAACAATAGCAATACACAATTAATAGGGACTGATCCAGTGATAATTATGATGGAATATGAGTGACCTATATTCAAGTATTTTACAAGCCAACTCAACTAGGCCATAATAATAGTATATCAAACAATAAATCTATAACATTTGAGTAAACTGAAATCAAAAGAATTGAAACACGAAAACCTAAAAGAAAATTAATTAAAGTAACTATGATACCTCTGCAGACACAACGATCCTTGCTAAAGAGACATCATGCTAAAGAGGATGGCTCTTTCTCCTTAGTGGGGAGATAGTAAATTAAAACTCACAAGCTAGCACAACCAATCATAAAATGAACCACGAACTCACAAAAGATTGCATTAACTCTGAAAAATAAAGTACAAAGATGCACAGTTTGAAAACAATAATGTTGCTCCCCAGCATGGGGTAGAGAGCCCCCTTCTTATATTTTTATCTCCTCTATCTAATCTTGGTATCATTTCATCATGAACAACCATGATAATCTTTCGATTATTAGGATGTTTGAATAATAACAAATGAAATTATTTTCTTTGAAACAAGTTACAAAAAATTATCTGCAAATAAAGTTGATGCCATAAAATGTGCCTCATTTTAGCGAGTAGCTAAAATACTGGGAATCATAACTATTGTGGCCAAATTGGTTACTTTGTCACGAAAAGTCAATCCCCTGCTTGCACAATAGTCCTGGTTGACCTGACTAAGTAACAATGTACACATTAGCTCTCGAAGATAACACCAAGAATTGTGTTAGCACAGGATAAAGTGTCAACATCAGAATACATATTTTTTTATTATCTTGGTGTAACAACGTCACAAAATCCTAGAAAAATAACATCATATCATTTGGAAAAAGGGAGTAACAATGTCCTATCCCACTTGGTCATCCTGTAAACATTCTTATTTATCATTTTGTTAATAAAGACACCTAAAACAACTATCCTCTCAGCAAATGAAACAAAAAATGCACAAGTTAGAGTGACATGATAAAGTGGCATACTGTAGTAAAAAATATAAACAATTAAATAAAAGGATGTGGTTATGAAGGAAAACATGATACAAAAGGTAAGGAAAAGTGTGGTGAAAAGAATCCCAATTATATGGCCCAACATAGTGGTTGCTATAATTGAGTGGAGATTACAATGAGCTGTAAGAGTTGGGCATCCTCCATTGGGTTGCAGTGATCTATGTCATGCATTTGCAATTTTGACGCTTCATAGAATGTTTTCTTAGTTGGGCGATTATCTTTTTGGTTTGACAAAATCACTTTACTCATCCAATCATTCGTCAACAAACACCATCTTCATCACTAATACACTCTAAATCTAAAATGAAGTTATCACACGTGCTTATGGAAATAACATTTGCACTTATAGCAGTATGAATGCTTTAGGATGTTTAAAAATTTGATTTTAGCAGTGTCAAATGCATTTGGAGCATGTCTTTTCCGACAATCTAAGGGAGGAGATTCAATCATACTAAAGGGCCATGCGGTGTTTATCGATGATGTAGAAATTTTGAATAATTTAACACATATTCACAGAGATTATCCTGATTATACACTTATAAGCGGAACATGCATAATACATAACCTCCTCTACGTTGATCATCAATTTACAGAAGCAGAAACATTCACAGGCGCACATAGAAGCATCATTCAAACTCATTAACACAATATGTATCCCGGGGAAAGCATCTCGCTAAAAACCCCACACTATCTGTATATTATATTGATTGAATCATGTAACAATACATAATACAATACTCCTCACAAGTACTCAGTACTATCTCCACATGCTACACACAATACAGCTCAGATCTGATCTCCAAATTTCCCTCGCTGCTTGCCTGCCTCTCCAGCTCAATACCTGCTCAAGAACTGATGAGAATGGTTCACCAAACTCGTATTTCACCTGCAAAAAATCACTCACACTTTGTTGGACGTGAGCACAAGCTACAATTCTTGATATTGGCCAATTCATTGGCATACTCAATCCCTCTGATTGTGCAAATCATCATGCACAACTATAGTCACAACTGATAGCAATCTGATCCTCTAACACCTGTCCCTGCTGAACTGAACATGCAATGACATGCAACTGAGTTAACTGATGTATTCTATAGTTGCATTATGAGTTAATAACTTGTGAATTAATTAATAACTAATTCACCCAACTCATCTCTTGTCTATTGATCAGTTAGACTAAATACAACTAGTTTAACAAGGCTAAACTGAACACAACTCCATCAACTGCACCTCCAGTCCACTAAACTAAACTCACTTGAGTTCTATCTGAAGTCCTGCATGCAAATATTAGTCATCCCATAGGTAACCACATATTTCCTTCTGGGATCTGCATGTACCACATCCGTAGCTCATCCTGAAGTGCTCCAAGAGAATAAGATCAAGTTTATAGTCCAAATATTATTATGAGACAATAATATTTGACTTTTCTATTTTTGACAGCCAGTCTAAAAATAGACTTTCATCACTCACACTGTGATCACTCACACTGTGGTCACCCACACTGTGATCACTCACACTGTGATCACTCACACTGTGGTCACCCACACTGTGATCATCCACACTGTGATCATCCCTGCTGGGATCAAAAATAGAACTTGCGCCACAATTTGCCTGCGGGCCCACTTAGTGAAGGCGACTCTTTTCACTAAGCTCCATCATCTTGTTGCATTCTCAACAAGCATTTCTTGTTGCACACTTTTCAACACTCCCTCTCAACAAGAAAGGCTTCCTCTCAAACCTGATCCTGTAACTCTGGAATGTTCTCCATGCAACACATCTGGCCGATCCACTTGCTCTGTCATCAAAGTCTCTGACTGCTATTGCCTCTGTCGACTGAAAACTCTGCATCTCTGTGCTCTTCAGTATCTGACTGCTCTAGCCTCTATCACTTTGATCTCTGACTGCATCCGTGCTGCTGCTGGTTCTATCTCCCAGCATTGCATCCGCACTGCACCTCCCAACTGACCTCCTTGTTGGGCTAGAAACATCCTCTGATGCTAAAGCTCTACCTACTGCTGACAAGTGCTCCCTCTCTGACATCTGTGCTACTGCAACATATCCATGCATCTCGCACCATTGCACACCTCTCTGTGCCACCTAGCACTGTGCAAAACACTTGTGCCTCTCGCATTGCTGCAACCTGCTAGCTATGCGCTGTCCTGGGATTCCCTGCACTGTCACTCTCTCTGCCGCTCCATCCGCATCTGTCTCTACCCAATCAGTCAGTTCCTGCTACTACACATCTGGGGCTCCTGTAGCAAGGTCTCATCCAAGAGGTTGGGTACCTCAAGGATCTTGCCCCTCCTCCTTGGGACGATCAATCCACATCACCCCACCTCCTACCTGGAGGTATGGCTGCATGCGATCCCTCAGCCCACCTGGCTCGAAGTTTCCCCCTACTGGAGGTCTCTGCATGAGTAGATGTCTCTACTCGATCTCCTCTCAGCTTCCCTTGTTGTGGCTGCTCCACAACCTCCTGAAGCTGCTGCACCAATCGTGGCTCCTCCACAATCGTCTGAGACTTCTTATGGCTCTGCATGTTGAGAGGTAATATACGCTCCCTCTCAACCACCAAGTCTCCATCAGTTGCCTCACTGCTCAAGGCTTTGCATGCATCTTGAACCTCAAGAGCATACAGGTTCTTGACCCGTGAACCAATCTGCTTCACCTGTCTAGTGATGATGTGTCTAAGGAAAACCTTTCCCTTACTGAAGACTACATCATAGCCTCTGTCTTCCAGCATCGCGATCGACACCAAGTTTCTCTTCAGTCCTGGTACATACTTGACATCGGTCAAGGTAAGGCGAGCTCCATGATCCCTCTGAAAAATAACCATGCCTGCACCTGAGACACTATACTTAACATCATTACCCATCCCTATGAGTATCTGGAGATCTTTCTCCTCCAAAGTACTAAACAAAATCTTGTCACCGGTCATGTGGAAAGAAGCTCCACTGTTAAGAAACAAACCACTTCCCATCATGGATGAAACCATGCATGCGAAGAGTGTGAAATCCAACTCAAACTGTGAAGCAAGTGACGCTACCTCACCTTCATATCCTTTCCCGGATCCCTTCTTGGACTTCTTCTTTGGGCAATTAGTAGCATAATGACCCAACTCATGACAACGAAAGCATCTCACCTTCGCCTTGTCAACCTTCTTCCCATCATTGGAAGAATTGGATTCGGAAAGAGAAACCTTCCCCTTCCCCTTCTTCACCATACTCGCTAAGGCATAGTTCTCCTCATCCTGCATGGATGAAGAACTGTCTTTGGTGCTCTGCCTGATCTCCTCCTGCACAAGATCTGACCATAGTCTTTCCCATCCTAGCAATTTCTCCCGACCATTGACAGAGTCTTGATAGGAATGCCAACTCTTCGAAAGACCAAGGAGAGCCAAGCTCACCAAGTCCTCATCATCGACAGTAACCCCCACACTTCCCAGCTCATCTCGACACTGAGTGAACCTCGTGAGATACTTGGGCATACTGTCACTCTTCTCGCATTTGATGTTTCTGAGTTTATCTTTGAGTGCCAGCTTCCTCTGATCGCTCTTGCTTTGGAATAATTTTGTTAATGATTTCCACATCAAATATGGAGTAGCCTTTCCATGGAGGCTGGACACAATGTGATCCCTCACGCCCTCCAACAGAATTCTTCAACATTTTGTGGTCTTCTTTTGCCAAGCATCAGCTTGAGTAGCATCAGTAGGCTTTGGGACATCCGTATCTATGAACTCCTTCAGCCTGTTATCATCCAATACTACCTCCATCCTGTCCTTCCATGCAATATAGTTTGAGATACCCTCAATAGCATACTCCAATCACAATCCGTTGAAAGACATTGCTGCGTTGTCACCAACAAAACACTGCTGCAAATTTGAATTCCACCAGCAACCAACTCAACCGCCTCAGATCTAAGATTCGTGAGAACACAATATTTCTTGTACAGAGATCGACTGTATGGGCATTCACCAGATATTTCACCTTCCAAAAGAAGGATGAATCCAGAGGCTACCTGGCCCGATTACAGACTCTGCCTGAAGAAATAGAATGTAAACACTTCCTGAATAGTAGATCAGATGATCAATCCTCGCTTGATATCCTGTAAAAATCTCTTCTACAAATCAAGTAGCTCTGATACCATGTAGAAATTTTGAATAATTTAACACATATTCACAGAGATTATCCTGATTATACACTTATAAGCGGAACATGCATAATACATAACCTCCTCTACGTTGATCATCAATTTACAGAAGCAGAAACATTCACAGGCGCACATAGAAGCATCAATCAAACTCATTAACACAGTATGTATCCCGGGGAAAGCATCTCGCTAAAAACCCCACACTATCTGTATATTATATTGATTGAATCATGTAACAATACATAGTACAATACTCCTCACAAGTACTCAGTACTATCTCCACATGCTACACACAATACAGCTCAGATCTGATCTCCAAATCTCCCCCGCTGCTTGCCAGCCTCTCCAGCTCAATACCTGCTCAAGAACTGATGAGAATGGTTCACCAAACTCGTATTTCACCTGAAAAAATCACTCACACTCTGTTGGACGTGAGCACAAGTTACAATTCTTGATATTGGCCAATTCATTGGCATACTCAATCCCTCTGATTGTGCAAATCATCATGCACAACTATAGTCATAACTGATAGCAATCTGATCCTCTAACACCTGTCCCTGCTGAACTGAACATGCACTGACATGAAACTGAGTTAACTGATGTATTCTATAGTTGCATTATGAGTTAATAACTTGTGAATTAATTAATAACTAATTCACCCAACTCATCTCTAGTCTATTGATCAGTTAGACTAAATACAACTAGTTTAACAAGGCTAAACTGAACACAACTCCATCAACTACACCTCCAGTCCACTAAACTCAACTCACTTGAGTTCTAACTGAAGTCCTGCATGCAAATATTAGTCATCCCATAGGTAACCACGTATTTCCTTCTGGGATCTGCATGTACCACATCCGTAGCTCATCCTGAAGTGCTCCAAGAGAATAAGATCAAGTTTATAGTCCAAATATTATTATGAGACAATAATATTTGACTTTTCTATTTTTGACAGCCAGTCTAAAAATAGACTTTCATCACTCACACTGTGATCACTCACACTGTGGTCACCCACACTGTGATCATCCACACTGTGATCATCCCTGCTGGGATCAAAAATAGAACTTGCGCCATAATTTTCCTGCTGGCCCACTTAGTGAAGGTGACTCTTTTCACTAAGCTCCATCATCTTGTTGTATTCTCAACAAGCATTTCTTGTTGCACACTTTTCAACACAGGACAATTGTTGGGTATGGGTGTTGGGTGTGGGATCCCCTCCAAGGCAAGTTTTGGGGCTTAAAGCCCAAGTTTTTACTAAGTCTGATATAAAGACTATGTGATTTATGGGCGTGGAGTGCAAATATGGTAAATGAGTCAGAGGATTGTCTGCCCTCATTTTTGTAATGTAATGTCGGTTTGAGAGATCTACCCATGGTCCACGGACCATGGGATTGTATAAATAGAGCGAGGCTCTAAGTGTAAAGAGAACAATCAGAGAGGAATGAATCAATGGAAGATCTAATAAGGAAGCATTGAGTCTAAGTGTAGAGTCGTGTCTTTGGGTCGTAGAGTAGGAGAAGGCTTTGCAGCTGAGTGTGCAGAGGCCTAGTAGTTCGCAGCTGAGTGCGCAGACACCTGCAGCTAAGTGCGCAGGGCAGGTTGAGTCTGTAACTGATTGAAGCATTAATAAAAATAAGTTTTACAATATTTCTGTGTATATTTTCTTGTTTTATGCATTGAAGTATATTGGATATGAATTGCAAGTTTATTGTTTATTTGCTGCGTGAACTTATATGAATGTGCTGAATAAGTGACTATAATATAAGGTACCTATTTACGCGAAGATAACTAACTGTTATAAGAAGATAAGTAAGATCCGCGGAGTGACTTGGGGAAATAGCGCAAATCGCTGCTCTAACAGTGCGAAAGCCCCACATCCCCTGTGTAGGGCTGGGTGAAGACGAATATAACAAAGGTGTAAAGGCCTCACAGGCCAGGAAAGTGCGTGAAGTAACCTGCGCAAAAGTTTTCACAGTTGGACTAAATCAACCCCTTAGACATCTCAAGGGTGCAGAAACCTGGTTCCAACACCCCCCCATACTGTTTCGAGTGAGACCTTAGTCCGTGCTCTGCGGACTGTTTCCGAAAGGTCCAGTAGTATAGGGATTTGTTTGGCTAATTAACTTTGAACTTGGGTCAGGCCCCAACAAGCCAACAAATGGTTCCATTGCAGGGATTGAAATCTGCATAGAGATGTCTAACATCGTATCATTGGAATCCAACTAAGAAAGAAATTGAAGGTTGGTTGAACAAAAAAATTCACGAATTCGCGGTGCAGGAGAACAGGAATCCGTGACTATCAAAAGAAGAGTGGTTAGACTACTATCTGTACACAGAGATCCACGAAATTTTCTTCGCATCTTTCCCTATTGAGCTGTATGAGTGGATCGCGAAGCTAGTAGATAGCCAAGGAAGGTGCAAGTTCGACAGTCCTAGTGTGTGGATCCTAGAGTTGGTGCGCAAATTGGAAGCATCAGAAGGTAAGATCACGTGCACTGTTCATCACCGGCTCGATTGGATTATAGGAGGATTCATTACTGAGTTCACAGTAGACACTACAATAAGCTATAGCGAGGCCAAGCGACGCTTTCTCAGAGGACCGTGAGGTAAGTATGTTAAGTTTCTGAACACTTGGATTAAAATGCTACTGTGTGAAAATCGGATTATGCGAATACATTAATGTTCAGGGCTATGCGAAGTGGGAGAATTTACAGAAACGAAGATAGAATAGAACTATAAACTAGCCCCTTGATTTCACCTCCCCGAGGGGAAGAGCAAGAGCTCGCGAAGGTCTCACCAAGAAGTGCAATCAATTTGATAAGGCAGAGGATTCTGCGCATACCACCCCCACCCACACCACCAGTAGCTTCATTGCCTTCACCCCCATCTTTGCCCATACCACCTCTGCCACCACCGTGAGTCAATATGGCAAGCGTGATAAAATTGCTGGTGTTCAAGGGAGTAGGAAATGAAGATCCAGACCAGTTTTGGTTCATGATAAATGTTATATGGGAAGTGCAGGGAGTTATAGATGATAACATAAATAAAGCAACATTGATCAATTCTCTGCAGGATTTCGTGCTGACCTGGTATATCAAACATTCTAATGACAATCCGAATACGGGGATCGCGGATATCCAAATTGCGCTGAACAGAGAATTTAGCATGCCAAAGTCAGAGGCACAGTCAATCATTGGGTTCAAAGAGATAACAATGCTACCAGGTGACACCCCTTGGGAATTGGATCAGAGACTAAAGTGCACAATTCGCGAAGCTAATATGACTTTAATGGATGGACAACAACGCGAATGGTTTGTAGCATTGCTAACGCCGCATTTGAGGAACGCGCTGTTGCAACAGAGGTTAACAACTCAGGAAGAGGCCTTGGAGATCGTGATGAGGTTTCATGAGACCCCGATACGAGATCCTAAGCTGGGAGTTCAGCAGATCCATGCACAGTTGAAAAACTTATGCCTTGAGATGCAGAGTCTGAAACAGGACATGACGGCTCGCCCAGAAGTGTGTGAAGAGGTATGATGTGTTAAATGTAAGGGTTAGGGTCATGATAAGGACCACTGCCCAGTGTTCGCAAATTACCTTGTGGGAGGAGGGTTGATGTCATTAAGACCAGAGGCACAAGCAGGACCTAGCGTGACACTTGCTTTGTGGTGCGCGATTTGTCGAATAGGAGGAAAGCATGCTATGGAAAAATGCCATTTGTTACAAAGTACACACAGAATTCACAACAGTTGTTCTGTAATTTTTGTAGATTGGTTGGACATGATGAGCGCACCTGTAGAAGTTATGAGTTGATGATGGATAGGACTCCCACCTACAGAGTTCAGGCCGAAACGCGACCCCTTGACTAGAATGCAGGAGTGGTGCGAAATAGATTTCAAGGGCGCGGATGAGGCCGGGGTGAAGGAGGACCTGGAAGTGGTCGCGGACAACTGATATGTTACAATTGCGGGGGGCCAGGACATTATAATCATGATTGTACAAATCCAATGCTTCCATCATGTCTATATTTTACCTTATTTGATCATGAGACAGAGGATTGTCCCACACTGATAGCGAGGCTCCGTGACAAGGGAGCAATCCAACCTCCCCCAACTCAGAACCTGTAGATGATGAGGTTTGAGCCATGTGAGGAAGACCCCAATGTGAACATTTTGCTCCGAAGTGGAATTACAATAGGGGATGATAAAGGCAAACAACCTGAAGATAGTACTTGGGTTTGTAAGACTCCGACAAAAGAACCAGAGTTTGATTTGGAGCGTGCTAAGGAAACGTTCATGGAAGCTAGGAAGAGCTTCACTGATGCCTCCACTTCAGGAAGCAAAGACAGACCGAAGCCAGAAATGGACCCATCAATGCTCACGACATTCCTAGAAACATGCATGAAGCTACTGTGTGACAGTAAAGCTGTAAAGGGATTACAAGAACTAATTAATAGATGCATTGGAACCGTGCATAGTCCAGAAGATTGGAAAGAATGCGACGAGGATGGGAAGAGAAATGAGGTTGATCGCACAGATTGGAGAATATGAGATGGACCAAGTAATTCTAGACCTAGGGCTGGATGTGAACATTCTGCCAAAGCAGACATGGGAGTGCATGGGAAGGCCTACGCTACAATGGTCTCCTATCCAGCTACGAATGGTGAACCAGTAAAAGATAATACCCATGGGGAGATTGCAGGGAATCACCGTGGATATTGAAGGGGCAAGCGCACTAGCAGACTTTGAACTGATAGAGATTGTTTATGACAACAATCCCTACCCTGCACTATTAGGAATCCATTGGGCCACCGACATGAACGGGGTGATAAATCTAAAGAAGAGCAAAATGATTTTTGAGAAAAAGTTTCTGCGTGTAGTCGTACCTTTGGACCCTGCTGAGGGATCGCGCTACACTTAGCCAGTGCGCGAGTATGAAAGTGATGAGACTTAGTCTTCATCTACAAGATAAACGTGCGACAGCAAGACTGGGTAAATCCCACCATAGATGGATGACTCTCATGGGAGCGCGAAAGCTCCTGTACATTGGATTCAGATGAAGAGATAGAGCGATGGAAAAACCGGTTACACGAGGTAGCCATGCTGAACTGCAACATGATGACAAGATCATTGCGTTGCGCATCGACGGAAGTAAGGGATCTGCCTACTTATGATGGGTTAAGTGAGGTAGATGCTTTCCTGAACATATTTGAAAAAGAGGTGCCAGAACAGCAACGTTTCGAGGTTTTGAAATGGGTACTACGCGCTATGCCCGCAAGGTGGTGGGGTATGCACCAAGGAAGCTTTGAGGACTAGCACGAATGCAGGAGGATGATGCGAATGTGTTTTGGGAAGTCTCATATGCGTCTAAAAGACAACTATAATGTACGGGATGGTCCGCACGTGCATCTATCCAAGTGGGTACATGCATATGGTAAACAACCTGCGTGGATGCACATGGAATTTGTGTTCGGGAACACAGTCAATAAGCATGTGTTGGCGAGGAAATTATGCGAATGGTCCCTCCAGTTGGGATGACGAAGTGTGGAAAGAACGAGTGTGTAGAAGGTTACCCACACAGAAGCCTTTAACGAAGTGTGTGAAGCACTGAACAGGGTATATAATGCACAGTGGAGTGATTGGGACCTTGCGTACTAGTAGTTCTATGGGCTTATAGGACAATGTACAAGAAACTGATGGAACAGACACCTTTCCGGCTGGCCTATGGAGCAAACGCTGTAGTCCCAATAGAGTATAATATGCCTAGTCCACGCATAGTGGTGCCAATAGATATGACGGTTCGCAGAGCATTGGAAGAAGCAATAGCTCAGCTGAACGAAGAAGAACGCTTGGGACCTGAGGAAGAAATCCGACAGGGTGATATTAGGCTCCAAGAACTCATGAAAGAAAGAGTGCGGTTAAGGGAGAAAGCACTCTGGTGGAAGCGGAAGTTAAGAAGCTTGAGGAGCAAATAAAGAAGGATTTTCTCGATAAGAAAACTGGGGTGATTAAACAGGGTGTGCACGATTACGTTGAAAAAATTGGGGACTACCACCGAGAGTTGATCAACTTGATGCCTTGGATTGGACCGTATATTACTAAAGGGATCACCCATGGTAGCGCGATGCAGATAGTAAGGTGTGTGGCACAGACAGTAAAAATAAAAGGCGTATTTTTTCCATGAAAAGTGATGGATGACCGGTCGAAACCCTATATAGGTGGCGCGACCACTTGACTAGCGGTGGGAAGTACAGGATTAGCACTCCAAGCAGTTGAAAGGAGGCGCGAGACTATAAACTACTCTACCCGAGAGCTGCACGGTGTCAGGGCTGTGCACAGGAGCAAAGTGTCACAAGGTCTGCGATTGCGCAAGGGTGGTTGTGCTGTCGCATAGGTTGGCTGGAAAGTGACCGTTGTAGTCACTATTCACGATGTGATGCTTGACTTGGGACCAAATGGAGGGGGTGACAAACATTTAAGACAAGTTTTATGGGCAAGATTTGGGAAAATCTATTGCCAAGGGAGCATTAATGGATCATAATTGGGGGGAATGGTCGAATTCAAATTCAAAAGGCGCTATAAATTGCAAAGGGCTTCCCAGCAAACAACACTTGATCATTTGCGAATTGCGCTGTCATGTGCCCCAAGTATTCCGAATTGAGACCTGTTTGTCCTGTGGAGAGCATTGTTTGAGCACTTGATTGAACAGTTGAGAGCTTTCTGGATGAACAAGATGGCAACGTCTGAAGAAGCCAGGGAAATCACATAAATGACTGCCGAAGAAGCCGCACAAGCCATGACCATAGAAGATGCCCCTAAGAGCGCCGAGATTGTTGCGGAAATCCCTAAATCACCACACACACCGAGACCGAAGAAAAATTAACAACCCATGATTCCCGTGCATGTGTCCCCTCAAACCTACTGCGAACTAGATTAACAATGGAGGAAAAAGGGAAACCGGTTAACTTGGAGACCGATGAGGAGGAAGAAGACCTTGAGGATATCATAATCGAAGAGGATGAGGATGAGGGCATGGAGGATGAAACCGAGGGCGTGGTCCCTCTATCCAAGTTTCCCACGTATGTCCCTCCGTAGAAGGGGAAGGCAAAGGTGCCTAAGGACCTTGATGAGAGCAAGAGCTCTCTACAGACTCTGCTCGTCCTAGACGATATCATATTTGAAGGAACGCACTTGGGAAGGGTGCCGAGCTTAAAATTCAAAGACTGGGATCTTGCTCACCACGAGAAATTCCCTCACTTAGAGACCACAAACCTCATGAAGCCAAAGAAACACACCGCGATGGGAGTTATAGAATTGGAGCCGTGCAAATGGTTGCGTGGGCTCAAAAAGGCAGGGTTGTTGAACCTGCTCTGGGTGCCGCATTACCATCGTGCCCTAGTGACTATCTTCGTCATCAGGTAGCTGCTCTACCTGGTGCATGGTGGGTGTTTATGGCTGGAAGACCCCATCCCCATCATAGACCATCTAATCCATCGAATTAACTGACTCCCATGTAAAGGAGAATACCTAGCAAAAATTTCAGAGGGAAAGAGCAGTGATTTGGCCATCGCGGAGGAAATGAAAAAGAAATACAAACTGGAGAAGAAAAAAAAGGGCTACGCAATCTCCAGTATTAACAACAAGGTAGTCAAAGTTGCAACTCAGATACGGGCAGGTAAGGTCATGCGGAAGTGCCACGCGGATGAGGTGCCCGCGCCGGTGGTTGCACTTGCCGAACAGTGCGCGGAAGTGGTCTAGTTTAACTGGTCTGAATTCTTGTGCAAGGAGTTCCTGGAGAATTGCTGTGAGGCACAGGAATGAGGGAAAACCTTCCACCCTGCATGGATTCTGCTATCCATAATGTTGGTGGCTGGGGAATTGCCTGAGGACATCCAGTTCCCCACAATTGTAAGGGATCTCTCGGAGGCTGCGAAGTACGCTTCGCTGTGGGGCACTAAAGACGTGCACCGGATCCATGAAAGTAAAATATTCTGGGTGTTCATGGAGATGAACATCAGAATGGGGATTAACTACAAGCCACGGTTATCACCCACTGTCTACAACAACTTGCAAAGTTTCGCAGAGTTTAAAGCGGACTTTCATCACATCTACCTTAGGGCGTGCAAGGACCCTGCAAAGAAGTGGAATGAACTACCCTATATAGCCATAGATGATGTGATCTTCGATGTACTTGAGATGTGGCCACTGGAATGGCATGCTCTAGACATCTCTACAGTGGAAAAGTCTGTTGCACAGAAAAAGGAGGAGGCAAAACTGCACATGGTGCAGTTGACAAAAAAGACAAGAAAAGAAGCAGCACTAAAAAAGGCGCAGGAGGTGCAAGACGCTGTGCAGACAATAGTAGAATAGTAGAAGGATGCAGCAGAAACACATAAGGCAACAACAATAGAGCGCGAGGTCAGGAAGTTGCCTCCGCCTGAGCAGGAGCAAGAGATGGAAAAAAAGGTAGAGGAGGGCAGCGCGAACCCATAGAAAACGTCAACACAATTGAAGCACCAACGCTTGAGAGATAAGAGGGGTCGCGAAAGAAGGTAAAAGCGTCTAAGTTGTCTATCGACCCGATCACCCTTACTGAGGAGGATCTGCACGATATAGGAGAGACAGTGCATGACATCACCACAGAGGTCCTCCAGAACTTTGTGGAGGAGAATCAGATTGTGTTGGGGTCCCTCCAAGCACAGATTCAGGAGTTACAGGTACGTACTCCTCAAGCTGGTACTCTCTCGACTAGCCTCGAAGTAGGAACAATTGTAGCTGAGGAAATGCTGCGTGCTCGTACAACCAACACAATAGTGCTGCCAAAAGGGGCATTGGTTACAGCAAATGAGGCCGACAGGCCTACAGTCAGTACATTGAAAGGAATAGGGATCAACATGGTTGCACTCCCTTGGGAGACGCTCTATGTTCTGCAGGATGGGATTATTGCAGAATTGTGGGCTAGGGAGAACCACGCGCTGCAGGTGTTGAGTGAACAAAGGATCAACATGGAGCAGTTGAGTTTGCAGCGCCATGAGGTTGTGTCTCAGAACAAGCAAATGGTACAGGTAATTGAAGAAGCCTACCAGATGGTCCCTGAGCTAGCCATCCCAGCAGAAGCACTCGCAGAGGCACGCATACAGAGATTAGTAGCAGGGGTGTGCAAGGCACGAGAAGAAATGGCCAAGGTTCAGCTAGAGCTGAACCTTTAGATAACAGAGTTGCGGTTGAAGGCGCAACCTTCAACTCCTCTAGAGGTAAGGGAACAGCGTGCCAACACCATTACATCGGGGATGGAGGAGATCAACAGTGCAGTGAGGGACTGCACCAAAATGTTGGAAGAATCGTTTGAGGTCCTCACCAATCTACAGGAGGACCTAAACATACAGTGCTTAAAAACAAAGGCGCATGAGCTACAACAACAGTATGACAACGTCAAAGGGACCGCATAGATGATGGCCCTCACACAGAGGCTCACGTGTATGAAATAGGACAAAGTGCTTAAGGAACAAGTAGACACAATGTGACACAGAGAAGTGATTTTGAAGGTGCGTGTTCAGCCTTGGATTGACGAGGCCTTCGTAATCACCGTAAAAATTGAAGGCAAGCTCGCGTAGATGCAGGGGATGCAAGAACAGATACAGGGTAGCAGTTCCGACATTGCAGTCTCGGAGCAACGCGTACAGGAGATACAATAGGCAACCGCTCAGTGCGCTGCCGACCTTGCAACAATTCGAGCAGAGTTGGGAGGTCTCCACGTGAAGATCTCCGCACTAATAGAGTGACTCGAGGGCTAGTCATGATGTTTGTGTTGGGGGCCTGTTGGGCATGCTATCGCCCCCAAGGAAAGTTTTGGGGCTTAAAGCCCAAGTTTTGACTAAGTCCGATATAAAGACTCCACGATTTATGGGCGCGGAGCACGAAGTTGGTAAATGAGTCAGAGGGTTGTCCGCCATCATTTTTGTAATGTAATGCCGGTTTAAGAGATCTACCCATGGTTTGTGGACCATGGGATTGTATAAATAGAGCGAGGCTCTAAGTGTAAAGAGAACAATCATAGGAATGAATCAATGGAAGATCTAATAAGGAAGCATTGATTCTAAGTGTAGAGTTGTGTCTTTGGGTCGTAGAGTAGGAGAACGCTCTGCAGCTTAGTGTGCAGAGGCCTAGTAGTATGCAGCTGAGTGCGTAGGGAAGGTTGAGTCTATAACCGATTGAAGCGTTAATAAAGAGAAGCTTTACAATATTTTTGTGTATCTTTTCCTATTTTATGCATTGAAGTATATTGGGTATGAATTACAAGTTTACTGTTTATTTATTGTGTGAACTTATATGACTGTGCTGAATAAGTGAATATAAAATAAGGTACTTGTTTACGTGAAGATAACTAACTGTTATAAGAATATAAGTAAGATCTGCGGCGTGACTTAGGGAAATAGGGCAGATCATTGCTCTAGCAGCGCGAAAGCCCCACAATCCCTGGGTACAGTTGCACGAAGACGAATATAACAAGGGTGTGAGGGCCTCGCAGGTCAGGAAAGTGTGCAAAGTAACTTGCGCGAAAGTATTCACAGTTGGACTAAATCAACCCCTCAGACATCTCAAGGGTGCAAAATCCTGGTTCCAGCATCCCCCATACTCTTCAAGTGAGACCTTAGTCCGTGCTTCGCGGATTGTTGGCGAAAGGGCCAGTGGTACAGGGATTTGTTTGGCTAATTAACTCCAAACTTGGGTCAGGCCCCAACAAGCCAACAACGGGATCCCTCCAAGACAAGTTTTGGGGCATGAAGGCCAAGCTTTGACTAACTCTGATGTAAAGACTCCACAATTTGTGGGCGTGGAGTGCGAAGTTGGAATTGAGTCATAGGGTTGTCCGCCCTTACTTTTCTAAATGTAGTGTTGGCTTGAGAGTTCTACCCATGGTCTGCGGACCATGGGATTGTATAAATAGAGCGAGGCTCTAAGTGTAAAGGCATAATATAGAAGAATATAGAAGATCTAAGGATGAAGCATTGAGTCTAAAGTGTAAAGTTGGGTCTTTGGGTCGTAGAGTAGGAGAAGGCTCTGCAGCTGAGCGCGCAGAGGCCTAGTAGTCCGCAGCTGAGTGCGCGAACCGCTACAGCTGAGTATGTAGGGCAGGTTGAGTCTCTAACCGATTGAAGTATTAATAAAGAGAATTTTTACATTATTTCTGTGTATCATTTCCTATTTTATGCATTGGAGTATATTGGGCATGAATTACAAGTTTACTGTTTATTTGCTGCACGGACTTATATGAATATGTTGAATAAGTGAATATAAGATAAAGTATCTGTCTATGCGAAGATAATTGACTGTTATAAGAAGATAAGTGATATCTGCAGTGTAACTTGGGGAAATAGTGCAGATCGCTACTCTAGCAGCGCGAAATATCCATAACCCCTGGTTAGGGCTACGCGAAGGTGATCCAAAATGGATTTTGGGATAAACTTCTAAGTCTAAGTGTTCCTCACAGAGGAAAATGAAAGTAGAAGGATGCTCCTAGGAATAGTCCCATTGTGTAGATCTTTTCATTCTGAATCTACTGCAATTTGAATGGGATAAAATGGAGTTCGGATGAAGAAGTTATCGCAAAAAGAAGATTTCCTGTGTCCTTTGGAAAAGGAGGCATTTATTCTAAAAATGGCCTAAAAGGATTCTTAAGGAAATCGCATCGGAAAGGCTAAAAGGGTAGAATTAAGCCAAAGGCATGAAGAATTCGCAATGAGTGATTAGCGATTGTGATATCGGCGATCGGGGTGATAAGTGATTGGAGGAGTAGAAGGCATAGACCCCCGTCGATGTGATACGTGAGGTGTGATATCAGCAATTGGTGATCAGAGTGATCGGTGATCGGTGATCAGAGATCAGGGTGATCGGCGATCAGAGGATCGGCGATGAACATACCCAAAGGGCAGACCCCTGGGCCATTGCAATTGTGATTAGCGATCAGGACCCAGACCCGATAGGGATTATGGACCCGATTGTATAGAATTTGAAGTCCGGGAACTTCAAAATTTCAAAGTATTTCCCATGTATTTGGGTTTTGGCCATTACGCCATGTGATAACGAATTGCGATAGAATGGAGGACCCAAAAGGTTTATAAATGCAACCCTATAAATTTTGAAATTCGTGGTAAGCGGGATTTTGGGCGGGCCTCAGGTGATAAGTGGTTTTGAATGGGCGTGGCCCAAACCCATACACTAGCCGACACATGGCATGGCTAAGGAGAGAGAAAATCGCCTTTTCGGGTGGGTAACCTCCGTGCACATAAGCCACCCGAAACGGACTGTTAGTCGTTGGATCGACGATCACACAGATCAACGGTGGGCTTGCGATAGCCATAAAAGGTGGACCTGAAAGGGTTTTTAGGGGTGATTCAATAATATTTGAAGTCCGATTAAATGCTCCATGAGGTGTTTTCCTGTGTATTTCTGGTATATCTCTATGTATTGGGAAATATGGTTTTTTCGAGTTTTCACCTGAAGAAAGGCCCCCGATTCCTTATAACTGCCCCTGATCATTGTGCCACGCTGCAAGCAGGCGTTTTATAGGAAATGATGCATTTGTAACGCGAGAGAGCCATAGAGCCACAAAGCCAGATGGCCAGTTGAAGAGACAAGGAGAAGAAGAAGCCGCAGAGCTGCAAAGGAGTGATTACCCATAGAGAAACAGTTGGGGAAGCCGCAGAGCTGGAAGATGCCTCACAAAAGCTAGAGAACATGATTGTTGAGGCAAGCGCAGAGAGTTTTGAGGGTCACTTGGAGGTCGAGTGAACCAGAGAGCTCAATTGACAGTAGCAAGTTGTTGCTGAGAGTCGCTTGGAGGTCAAGCAGACTACATAGGCACACAGAGGTTGAGAAATATCTCAGAGAGCCAGAGCCAGAGCCAGAGCCGAGAGCCCGAGCAAGAGCCAAGAGCGAGAGCGAGAGCGAGAGCCAGAGCCAAGAGCTAGATCCACGAGCTAGAGACAAGAGTCAGAGCCATGAGCCAGAGCCAAGAGCTAGAGCCAGAGCCAAGAGCTAGAGCCAGAGCCAGAGCCAGAGCTAGAGCCAAGAGCCAGAGCAAGAAAGCTTGAGAGCTTTAGAGCCAGGGATAAGATGGTGTTCTAAGCCCATTGTGTTCAATGTAAACCAATGGAGTTGAGCATGGAGCTTGTAAAAGGACTTTGCCATAATCCTAGAGAGCCTAGTTGAGTTGACTAGAGCTCAAGGAGACATAGCCCAAGAGTTTTGGGTGAACTCCATATTATATTGCTGTCTTATGTGTTTGTTATTTGCTGCACCGTTTTACTATTACATGCATCATTTACATATCAGAATAAATAACAGAACTTACAGCACATAAACAATTTTAGAACAAACATAAGCATACACCTATTTTCAAGGAGTTTTAATTCCGTAATTAGTTAATCACTAGATCTTGGGAACATTTAAGCTTTGGGAGTGGGAGAGGTTCTTGTAAGCTGGACAAGAATACTTTACTACCCCATTTTCAGATCAGAAGGTGAATACAACAAGGCGCGAAGGCCTCACAGGTCAGGAAGGCATGCGAAGTAACCTGCGCGAGGGTATTCAAAGTTGGACTAAATCGACCCCTCAGACATCTCAAGGGTGCAGAAACTTGGTTCCAGCATCCCCCCATACTACTTCGATGAGACCTCAGTGCACGCTCAGTGGGTTGTTGTTGAAAGGGCCAGTAGTACAGGGATTTGTTTGGCTAAATAACTTTGAACCTGGGTCAAGCCCCATCAAACGAACAAATGGTTCCGTTGCCGGGACCAGAATCTGCATAGAGATGTCTGATGTCGTATAATTGGAATCCAACTAAGAAAGAAATTGAAGGGTGGTTGGACAGGAGAATTCACGAGTTCGCGGCACAAGAAAATAGGAATCCTCGACTATCAAAAGAAGATTGGTTATATTGCTACCTGTACACAGAGATCCATGAAATTTCTTTGCATCTTTCCCTACTAAGCTGTACGAGTGGATCGTGAAGCTAGCAGATAGCCAAGGGAGGTGGAAACTCGACAATCCTATTATGTGGACCCCAAATTTGGTGCGTAGATTTGAATTATCAGAGGATAAGATCGCACCGCTATTGATCACTGGCTCGATCAGATTATAGGAGGATTCATTATTGAGTTTGCGGTAGATACTTCAGTGAGCTATAGCGAGGTAGAGTGACGCTTTCTCAAAGGACCGTGAGGTAAGTAGGTAAAGTCTTTGAACACTTGGACTAAAATGTTATTGTGTGAAAAGAGGGTTATGCAATTACCTTGGTGTCCTGAGCTACGTGAATTTGAAAAACCTACAAAAACAAAGGAAGTAAGGGACCCGAGAATAGCCCTTTGATTTCACCTACACGAAGGGACAAGTAAGAGCTCTTGAAGGTCTCACCAAGGAGTCTGATCAATTTGATAAGACAGAGGATTCTGTGCATACCACCCCCACCCACACCACCACCAACTTCACCACCTTCACCCCCATCTTCAACCGTACCACCTCCGCTACCACCACGAGTCAATATGGTAAGCGCGATAAAGTTACCGGTGTTCAAGGGAGTAGGAAATGAAGATCCGTACCAGTTTTGGTTCATGATAAGGGATGTATGGGAAGCGTAGGGAGTTACAGATGACAATATAAAGAAGGCGACATTGGTTAGCACTCTGCAGGATCGCGCCCTGACCTGGTATATTAAGCATTCTAATGACAACCGAATGCGGGAATCACAGATATCCAAATTGGGCTGAGTAGAGAATTTAGCAGGTTGAAGTCAGAGGCGCAGTCGATCATTGGATTCAAAGAGATCACAATGCTACCAGGTGAGACTCCTTGGGAGTTGGATCAAAGACTGAAGTGCACAATTCACGAAGCTAATATGACTTTGACAGATGGACAACACCGTGAATGGTTTGTAGCATCGCTAATGCCGCATTTGAGGAACGCGTTGTCGCAACAGAGGTTAACAACCCAGGAAAAGGCCTTGGAGATCATGATGATGCTGCATGAGACCCTAATACAAGACCCTAACCTAGGAGTTCAGCAGATCCACGCTTAGTTGAAAAACTTATGCCTTGAGATGCAGAGTCTGAAATAGGACAGGATAGCTCGCTTGGAAGTGCGCGAAGAAGTATGGTGTGTAAAATGCAAGGGTCAGGGACATGACAAGGACCACTGCTTGGTGTTCGTGACTTACCTCATGGGAGGAGGGCCGATGCTATTAAGAATGGAGGCACAAGCAGGACCTAGCGCAATGCCTACTTTGTGGTGCACGATTTGTCAAATAGGAGGAAAGCATGCTATGGAAAACTACCATTTGTTACATAAGTACACACAGAATTCGCAACAGTTGTTCTGTAATTTTTGTAGATCGGTTGGACATGATGAGCGCACCTATAGAAGTTATGAGCTAATTATGGATAAGACTCCCACCTACAGAGTTCAAGCCGAAACGCAGCCCCTTGACTAGAAAGCAAGAGTGGCAGGAACTGGATTTTAGGGGCGCGGACGAGGCCGAGGTGGAGGAGGACCTGGAAGAGGTCGCGGACAACTAATATGTTACAATTTTAGAGGACCAGGACATTATGCCCGTGAGTGTATGAATTTGATGCATCCATCATGTCTGTATTGTACCTCATTTGATCACGAGACAGAGGATTGTCTTACGCTGATAGCTAGGCTGCATGACAAGGGAGCACTCCAACCTCCCCCAACTCAGAACTTGCAGATGATGAGGTCTGAGCCACGCGAGGAAGATCCAAATGTGAACATTGTGCTCCGAAGTGGAATTACGACAGGAGAGGATAAAGGCAAACAACCTGAAGATAGTACTTGGGTTCGCAAGGCCCCGACAAAAGAACCAGAGTTTGATTTGGAGCACATTAAGGAAACCTTCATGGAAGCTAGCAAGAGCTTCGCTGATGCCTCCACTTCTAGAAGCAAAGATAGATCAGAGCCAGAAATGGACCCATTTATGCTTACGATGTTCCTAGAAACATGCATGAAGCTACTGCATGACAGTAAGGCTGTAAAGGGATTGTAGAAACTCATTAATAGATGCGTTGGGACCGCGCTAGGAGAACCGCGCTGAGTTCGGAAGATTGGAAAGCATGCGACGAGGACGGGAAGAGAAATGAGGTTGACCACGTAGATTGGAGAATATGTGATGGACCAAGTAATTCTAGACCTAGGGTTAGATGGGAATGCTTACACTGCAATGGTCTCCTATCCAGTTGAGAATGGTGAACCAACAAAAGATCATACCTATGGGGAGATTGCAGGGAATCACCGTGGATATTGAAGGGGCAAGCATGCTAGCATACTTTGAAGTGATAAATATTGTTGATGATATCAATCCCTACCCCTTGCTCTTAGGAATCGATTGGGCCACTGACATGAATGGCGTGATTAATCTGAAGAAGCATAAGATAATTTTTGAGAAAAAGTCTCTGCTCGTAGTCGTACCTTTGGACCTTGCGGAAGGATCGTGCTACACATAGCCGATGCATGACTATGAAAGCAATGACAATATGGACTGCATCTAAAAGATAACTGCGCGAGAGTAAGACCGAGTAAATCCCATTGTGGATGGATGAATCTCATGGGAGCGCGAAAGCTCCTGTACGTCTGATTCGGATGAGGAAATAGAGCAATGGAAGAACCGATTACACGAGGTAACCACGCTGAACTGTAACATGATGACAAGATTGCTGCACTGTGTATCGACAGAAGTAAGGGATCTGCCTACTTATGATGGTTTAAGTGAGGTAGATTTTTTCTTGAATAGATTTGAAAGGGGGGTGCCGGAACATCAATGTTTCGAGGCTTTGAAATGGGTACTGCATGCTGCGCCCACGAGGTGGTGGCGTACACACCAAGCAAGCTTTGAGGACTAGCGCGAATGCAGGAGAATGATGCACATGTGTTTTGGGAAGCCTCAGACACGATTAACATATAAATACAATGTACGGGATTGTCCGCGCGCGCATCTGTTCAAGTGGGTATAGGCATATGGTAAACAACCTATGTGGATACACATGGACATTGTGTTGGGGAACACGGTCAATAAGAATGTGTTGGGGATGTAATTGCGTGATCAGTCCCTCGAGTTGGAATGATAGAGGGTGAAAAAACGAGTGCGCAGAAGGTTACACACGCAGAAGCATTTAATGAAGTACGCGAAGCACTGAACATGTTATATAATGTGCAGCGAAGTGATTGGGACCTGCGCATACCAACAGTTTTGTTGGATTATAGGACAACATACAAGAAATTGATGGGACATACGCCTTCTAGACTGGCCTATGGAGCAAACGCTGTAGTCTTAATAGGGTATATTATGCCTAGTCCATGCATAGCAGTGCCGGTGGATATGATGGGTCACAGAGCCTTGTAAGAATGGACCGCGTAGCTGAACGAAGAAGAATGTTTGGAACCTGAGGAAGAAATCCGACAGGGTAATCTTAGGCTCCAAGAACTCATGAAAGAAAGAGTGCGGTTAAGAGAGAAAAGCACTCTGGTGGAAGCGAAAGTCAAGAAGCTTGAGGAAGAAATAAAGAAGGATTTTCTTGATAAGAAAACTGTGGTGATAAAACAGGGTGCGCACGATTATGTTGACAAATTTGGGGACTACCGCCGAGAGTTGATCAGCTTGATGCCTTGGATTGGACCGTATATTACTAGAGGGATCACCCATGGTGGTGCGATGCAGATGGTAAAGTACATAATGCAGACAGTAAAAATAAAAGGAAGATTTTTTTCCAGGAAAAGTGATGGATGGTCGGTTGAAGTTGTATACAGGTGGCCTGGCCACCTGACTAGCTGTGGGAAGCACACTCTTAGCGCTCTAGGCAGTTGGAAGGAGGTGTGGGACTATAAACTACTATGCCCGAGAGCTGCGCGATGTCAGGGTTGCGCGCAAGAGCGAAGTGTCACGGGGTCCACGACAGCGCAAGGGTGGTTGCGTTTCTGCGTGGGTTGGTTGGAAAGTGACTGTTGTAGTCACTATTCACGATGTGATTCTTGGTTTGAGACCAAATGGAGTGGGTGGTAGGCATTTAAGACAAACTTTATGGGCAAGATTTGTGAAAATATACCGCCAAGAGAGCATTAATGAACCGGATTTGGGGGGAACGGTCAGATTAAAATTCATAAGGCACTATAAATTGCAAAGGGCTGCCCAACAAACAACACTTGGTCATTAGTTAATTGAGCTGTCGTGCACCTAGAGTATTCTGAACCGAGGCCGGTTTAACCTGTTGAGAGCGTTGTTTGAGCACTAGGTGGAGCAATTGAGTGATTTCTGGACAAATAAAATGGCAACGTCTGAAGAAGCCAGGGAAATTGAAGAAATGACTACCGAAGAGGCCGCGCAGGCCATGACAGTAGAAGATGCCCCTGAGAGCGTCGGGATAGTTTCGGAAATCCCTAAATCTCCGTGCACACCAAGGCCCAAGAAAAATAAGCAGCCCATGATTTCGGTGCGCATGTCCACTTGAAACCCACTGAGAACTAAATTAACCATGGAGGAAAAAGGGAAAGCGGTTAATTTGGAAACTGATGAGGAGGAGGAAGATCTTGAGGACATCCTAATTGAGGAGGACGAGGACGAAGACATGGAGGAAGAAATCGGGGGCACACACCGTCCAACTAGGCTGCTCGTGTATGTTCTGCCACAGAAGGGAAGGAAAAGGTGCCCAAGGACCTCGATGAGAGTAAGAGCTCTCTGCAGACTCCGCTCCTCCCGGACGATATCATTTTTGAAGGAACGCACCTGGGATGGGTGCCGAGTTTGAAGTTCGAAGATTGGGATCTCGCCGACCATGAGAAATTCCCTCACTTGGCAACCGCACAACTCATGAAGTCAAAGCAAAATGCCGCGGTAGGAGTCATAGAGTTGGAGATGCGCAAGTTGTTATGCGGAGTTGAAAATGCAGGGTTGTTGAACCTGCTCTGGGTGCCACATTACCATCGTGCCCCAGTGACTATGTTCATCATCAGGGATCTGCTCTGCATGGTGCATGGTGGGTGTTTGTGGCTAGAGGAGCCCATCCCCATCACGGACCACCTAATCCACAGAATTACTTGACTCCCTTGTAAAGGGGAAGACCCAGCAGACATTTAAGAGGGTAAAAGTAGTGATTTGGCCATTGTGGAGGCCATGAAAAAGAAATACGAGCTGGAGAAGAAAAAGAGGGGCTACGCGATCTCCAATATCAACAACAAGGCAGTTAGAGTTGTGACTCAGATACTGGCGGGTAAGTTCATGCAGAAGTTCTGCGCAGATGAGGTGCTCGCGCCGGTGGTTGCACTTTCCAAACAGTGTGCAGAGGGGGTCCAGTTTAATTTGTTCGAATTCTTGTGCAAGGAGTTCTTGGAGAATTGCTGCGAAGCACAGGAACAGGGGAAAACCTTCCACTATGCATGGCTTCTGCTGTCCATAGTGCTGGTGGCTGGGGAATTGCCTGAGGACAGCCAGTTCCCCACAATTGCAACGGATCTCTGAGAGTTCACGAAGTACGCTTCACTGTGGGCCACTAAAGACGCGCATCAGATCCGAGAGAGTAAAATATTTTAGGTGTTCATGGAGATGAGCATCAGAGTGGGGATTAACCACAAGCCGTGGTTATCGCCCACTATCTATAACAGCTTACAAAGCTTCGTGGAGTTCAAGGCAGACTTCCACCACGTCTACATCAGGGCGCGCAAGGACCCTGTGAAGAAGTGGAATCAGCTCCCGTACATGGCCATGGATGATGTTATCTTCGATGTACTTGAGGCATGGCTACCATAGTGGCGCGCTCTAGCCACCTCCACGATAGAAATGAAAAAGTCTGCTGTACAATAGAGGAAGGAGGAGACAAAACTGTGAATGGAGCAGTTGGCAGAGAAAAGAAGAAAATAGGCAGCAACAGCACATGTGCAGGAGGTGCGGGACACTACGAAGGCCACGTCAGAAGCACAAAAGGTAGTAGAGAAGGAGCGCAAGGGTCAGAAGTCGACTTCATCTGAGCAGGAACAAGAAATGGAGACAGCGACAGAGGAGCTTGGCGTGGACCCAGAAACAACATCTACATAGTTAAAGCGCCAACGCTTGAGAGAGCAGGTGGGGCCGTGAAAGAAGTTGAAAGCATCTAAGACTTCTTTTGACTCGATCACCCTCACTGAGGGATATCTGCACGATATAGGGGAGATGGTGCACGAAGTCACTGCGAAGGACCTCCAATAGTTTGCGAAGGACAATCAGATTTGTTAGGGGCCCTTTGGGAACAGATTTAGGAGTTACACGTGTGCACACCCCAGGCTGGTACTCTCTCGACCAGCCTCGTAGTAGGAACTGTCAAGGCTGAGGAAATGCTGCGTGCCCGCACGACTAACACAATAGTGCTGCTAGAGGGGGTACTGGTTACAGAGAATGAGGCCGACAGGACTACGGTCAGTGCGTTGAAGGGAGTAGGGATCAACATGGCTGCGCTCCATCGAGAGACGCTCTATGTCCTGCAGGACGAAGTAACTGCAGAACTGTGAGCTAAGGAGGGCTGCGCGCTACAGGTGTTGACTGAACAAAGAATCAACATGGAGCAACTGAGCCTGCAGCGTGACGAGGTTGTGGCGCAAAACCGACAGATGGTGTAGGTGGTTGAGGAGTCCTACCAGATGGTCCCTAAGTTGGCCATCCCAACAAAGGCACTAGCAGAGGCGCACATCCAAAGGTTAGCAGCAGGAGTACGTGAGGTGCGAGAAGAGATGGCCAAGGTTCAGCTGGAGTTGAACCTTCAGATATCAGTGCTGCAGTTGAAGGTGCAGCCTTCAACTCCTCTAGAGGTAAGGGAACAGTGCACTAGTGCCATTACATCGAGGATGGAGGAGATCAATAGTGAAGTGAGGGACTGCATCAAAATGTTGGAAGAATCGTTCGAGGTCCTCACCACTCCATAGGAGGACCCGAACATACAGTACTTAGAAACAGAGGCGTGTGAGCTACAACAATAGTATGACAACGTCAAAGGGACCATGCAGACAGTGGCCCTCACATAGAGGCTCATGTGAATGCAATAGGCCAAAGCGCTTAAGGAGAAAGTAGAAGCAGCGTGACACAGAGAAGCAGTTTTGAAGGCGCGCGTCCAACCTTAGATCGATGAGGCCTTTTTTATCACTGCAACCATTGAAGGCAAGATTGTGCAAATGTAACTACAGGGAAGTAGTTCAGATACCCCAATCTCCGAAAAACGTGTCCAGGAGATATAACAGGCAATCACTCAGTGTGTTGCTGACCTTGTAGCAGTCTGAGCAGAGTTGGGAGATCTCCGTGCGAAGATCTCTGCACCGACAGAGTGACTCTAGGGCGAGTCACGATGTTTGTGTTGGGGGCCTGTTGGGTACGGGATCCCCCCAAGACAAGTTTTGGGGCTTGAAGCCCAAGTTTTGACTAAGTCCGATGTAAATACTCTGTGATTTGTGGGCGCGGAGCGTGAAGTTGGAATTGAGTCATAGGGTTGTCCGCCCTTACTTTTGTAAATGTAGTGTCAGCTTGAGAGTTCTACCCATGGTCCATGGACCATCGGATTCTATAAATAGAGTGAGGCTCTAAGTGTAAAGGCATAAGATAGAAGAAGATAGAAGATCTAAGGATGAAGCATTGAGTCTAAAGTGTAAAGTCAGGTCTTTGGGTCGTAGAGTAGGAGAAGGCTCTGCAACTAAGTGCGCAAAGGCCTAGTAGTCCGCAGCTGAGTGCGCGAACCCCTACAACTAAGTGCGCAGGGCAGGTTGAGTCTGTAACTGATTGAAGTATTAATAAAGAGAAGTTTTACATATTTCTGTGTATCATTTCCTGTTTTATGAATTGGAGTATATTTGGCATGAATTGCAAGTTTATTATTTATTTGCTGCACGAACTTATATGAATATGTTGAATAAGTGAATATAAGATAAAGTATATGTTTACGTATAACTAACTGTTATAGGAAGATAATTAATATCCATAGTGTAACTTGGGGAAATAGCGTAGATCGCTGCTCTAGCAACGTGAAAGCTCCACAACCCCTGGTTAGGGCTACGCAAGGGCGAATACAACAGGGTGCAAAGGCCTTGCAGGTCAGGAAGGTGTGCGGAGTAACCTGCGTGAGGGTATTCACAATTGGACTAAATTGACCCCTCAGACATCTCAAGGGTGCAGAAACTTGGTTCCAGCATCCCCCCATACTACTTCGGGTGAGACCTCAGTCTGCGCTTTGCGGGCTATTGCTGAAAGGGCCAGTAGTACAGGGATTTGTTTGGCTAAATAACTTCGAACCTGGGTTAGGCCCCATCAAGCCAACAACAATGATATTATATGTTACATTTTCGATGTTACTAAAGTAAGTGGCATTAACTCTTGTTGGCGGGCCAAGCTGTATTTGGCTTTTTGGCAACTTGGTGGGATGGCAACATTCATTCTGGGATCCACTACGAACTATATTCATTGATAATTTGTGTGGCTTTTCCATGTCTAACCAAATCCTATAATGTCTCCAGGCCAATAATACATATCTAAAATAGACCAACATGAAAGGTGTCGCATAAAGTCTTCTAAATAAAAGAATCCTAGATATTTGAACAAAATTGGCTAATTATTTTTCAGTCTCCTGTTTGGAATTTTTACATGATAAACTTGTATGGCAGGTGGAACAATTGTAAATTTTGGAAGTAGGGCCTCCTTAGCATTAGATATGAATCTATTATAATTTTGAATGGTCTGTTTGAATATTTTTCCCTCTTTGACTAGGTGGTGTTAAAATATATCATAACTCATAGGTTATTGGTTATTGGTTATTTTTAAATAATAATAATAATAAATAATAATAATAATAATAATAAATAATAATAATAATAATAATAATAATAATAATAATAATAATAATAATAATAATAACCATCATCATCATCATCATCATCATCATCAAGAGTAATGGTTTGTAAGAAAAAAATTGTAAAAAGAGATGGCACATAGAGTCATAGGAGCAAAAGGAGTGGGAATAGGTCGAGAAAGGCCAACAACTAGCCAAATATTACTCGGAAAAGTAAGAAGCATACAAACAAGATTAAATGAAATGGAGATGGCACATAGGAGAGGTGTCGATACTAGTGACATTGATGCCTGAGAAGAGTGATAAGAAGAAGAAGAAGCTAACATTTAATAAGAAACTCGAGTAGAAAGAATGATTAAGATAATGATAGGATTGAGCACCGAACCAAGATTGGAAGTGCTTATGTACGAAGGCAAATTAAATGTTGAAGAGTTAATCAATTTGATCAATTCCATGGATAAGTATTTTGACCATGAGAATGTAGCCGACCAAAAGAAGGTGAAATTTGCAGTTACCAGATTCAAGGGGCATGCCTCACTATGGTGGGATTGTGTGTAAGAAGCGTGAAGGAAAAAAGGCGAGAAACAGGTTACCAAATAGGACCGAATGGTAGCAAAATTAAAAGGTGAATTTATACCCCAATATTATAAGCTAAATATCTTAGACAAATGTAAAAGCTCAAGCAAAAATCAATGTCTGTGAATGATTATAGAATAATTTTATAGCTATAATGACTGGTCATTTAAAATAAGGAATTGAAAAGGTAACTATATATATATATATATATATATATATATATATATATAGTTTAAGATATGAAATCCAAGTTGAGCTAAGTATTTTTCTTCTAATAACTATTAAAGAATCATACCAGGTAACTCTAAAGGTGTAAGAGAAACTTGAAAGGAAACACAACTAGAGAGAAAGGGGTGGAGTATAATGGGAAGCAGTGGACATGTAAACAGTCGAGGAAGATTTCTAGACCACATAGAAGAACGAAGCAATTCTCATAAGTTTGAACAATCACCAAGAGAAGGAGATTTTAGATGAAGATGATAAAATGAAGAGGTAGAGGAAGATCTTTTGTTGTTAAATGTTACACATGTAATACAATTGGTCAAAAATAAAATGAATTTCTAGAGAACACTTCCAAAAATACAGGAAGCATACACATTACGTAGGCATATACAAAAAGTGCTAGGTCCTTCATGCATGAGAATGCACCAAAAATTGGAGAATCTCTAATAATGAAGAGAGTCCTATTAAAACCCGCCAAGGAGATTAAGGAGCCTTCATATATATAAGCATTATTTAGAACTACCTGTAAGTCAAAAGCTAAATGTTATAGAATTTCTATTGATAGTGGAAGTGTTGACAATTTGGTGCCTACAAAGATGGTGGAGAAGTTAAACCTAAAGAGAACAATGCGTCCTACTCCATACAAACTGTCATGGTTGCAGACAGAACATCAAATACTGGTAAATGAACAATGTGAAGTAGAGTTCCATATTAGATGCTACAAAGATAAATACTTGGTGATGTCATGCCCGTGGATGTATGTCACATTATATTAAGAAAACCCTGACAGTATGACAAAAAAACAATGCACTATGGAAGGAGTAACACATACACTTTTGAAAAGGATGGTGTGAAACACTCATTACTACCATTAAATAATGAAAGTGAAATGACAAATATTAGTAGTCAAGTGTTGATGATGAGTGAGGAGGAGTTTTTGAAACGAGAAATTGAAGAGGAAACATGATATACAATGCATGACTAGACATAAACAATTGTTGAGGTAATTGATTTGCCTTTAGAAAATCAGATTTTTTTAAATGAGCATGATAATATGATGACTAATCAATTGTCCAATGAAATGTTGATGAGAGTAGGGATAGATCATCCACTGGTAATTAATATAGAAGAAAAATTTCAAAAAGAGATTATGATGGAAGGAGATGGTGAAGAAATTATCATGTGTAAACAAAAGGAAAATGAAGAGCAAGAGGTTGTCTTGAGAGACAATGAGGGGTTTTTGTGTGAGAAACCTCAAATTGATATTGAAAATGATATGAGTAAATATTTTTGTGAGCAGATTGTGGAAGAGGAAGTATTTGTGAGTTTGAGAAAGGAAGAGAATGAACAAGAGATATAGGTACAATTCCATGCATATGAGGCACACAATGAGATAGTAGAGTGTATATGTGTGGAACAAATGAAATAAGGTTAAACGAATAAGAAGACAACTTTCTTTCAAGTTATCCTTAAAGTTATATACATGGTAGTACTTTTGATGGCTGAGGTTGGGCTTCATAAGCCTAATGAACATTTTTTTTTCTTTAACATGTTTGCTTCATGTGCAAGTGAAATTAAAGAAGGTATGAATAGATTGAAGATAGAATTTGAATAAATAAATCATGAAAAGGATTCAGTTATGCTGACAATATTATTATTATTTCTGGTTTAAAATAAATAGGTAAAGAGATGATGTTAATAAAGATGGGATCGAACCCAAAACCATTACAGTTCTTCCGAGAACAAGAAATACCAAGGTTTCTTGACAATTTGGGTTAGAACATGCAGGATAAAACCAAAACCTTACACAAGAACTCCTCTATACATAGAATTTGTTCCCATTCCAACTAAAAACTTTCCAAAAGACCCTTTTAAATCCATATATATTTACATTCCATTCTAAACATAAGTTCATTTTACCTTTATATGACTTCTCAATATCCTTGGAGAATCACCTTTCATATTTTTTCCCACTTGGGTTGGCCCCAATTTTTCTGCAGGATCTAGCATACCACCATGCTTTGCGAGACCGTTGTTGTCAACTTCATTCTTTTGACCTGAAGAAGGAGATTCCACTTATGTATGATCAGCCCAAGAGGGAGCCATTTCATTTTTTACTTCTAGAAAAACATACCTAAAGGGTTTGGAAATTGTAGCAATGATCTTTGACATGTTCTAATTAGCCAAAAAAGTCTCTTTTCGAAGAGGTTTCTCTGGTGAAACATATGTATTACTAGCTTTTACTGTGGAGTCGGAAACCTCCACACTGGTGCCTACCTTTACTTGTTTTACCACATAAACTCCTTGACCTTTGGGAGGACCAATCTTATGCTCTAAAGAATTTATGTCTTTCTAAAATTGACCTCATTATGAAGAGCTAGAGGATGATCCTTCTTAGTAATTGAGCAATGATCAAAATTGGTGCCCTCCCACCATATTGGTTTTTAATTGGCTTTCTTTGTTTTATTTTTCCTAGCTTTGGGGCATTTTTTGAGGGAATGCCCAGTCTCATAGAAAGCTCTACAATGAAAAGAAATGTTTTTGTAATCCAATTTTTTCACCCATAAGTAACCAAAGCCTATTAAATTAATTTCAATAGGAAATCCATTGATAAAATCCATTTCCACACAAATGTGCACATATGTGGGCTTCAAATAAAGCCTTGTGTCTTCGCTTCGACAATAAAATCTACGTAAGGCATTACCATTTTCAGTCAAAGTAGCAAGATTCCACATTTGCTAAGGAAGGTTGTGGAGCCTTACCCAAACTGGAGCAGTCGATATTGTAGCCGAAAGCAGATTGAAATAGGGAAAACAAGGTTGCAAAGAGAGCCTTGAACTACCCTAGAACCATAGTCCATAATGAATAATTAACACATGATCTTCCACTTTGTTGAAAACTACAATAAATAAACCTCTTTCCAGAGAGTAGATGTTTAGATCAATATAGGTCAATGGGCTTCCACTGCTCAAAAATCCAAGAATGGAGGTCTATGAGTTTTGGCCACAGGCCATTAAATCTATAAATCAGACCAACCTCTGCGAAATTTTTTGCCTCTAATAGAGTCTCAACCACTAAATGGATCTCAATTGGAGGAGCTTCAATAACAGGCATCCTAGAAGAAGAGGAAACAAAATCAGGATTCTTGTCATCATTAAAGGAGGAAGGAGACGACCCCTAGGGAGGAAGATAGAAAAAAAATTCATGACATCGCAAAAAGATAGAGGGGGCATCACCTGCCGAGAACCCTCCTGACATGAGAAAGGAGTGACACATAGATCGCCAAAATTTGAAATAAAGGACTTGAGGTCCTCATAACTCCAAGCAAAGACATCTTGGAATTACTTTACTAATTCAAGGTATTTCACTTTTTCAATAGGAGGTAAGGACTTTGAAAGTTTTATCAATTTTGGATTTTCCTCTGTACCTATATTACATTCCTCAATATCAGATTTTAAGGGTTCCATTTTTGGTTTTCTAGGGACATCATTTGAATCAAACAAGTCTTCCAAAGGAGTTAATCCTTTGGGAAAAAAGTTGTCTTTGAGATTAATGATTTCAGAGTCTTCATTAATTATCTCATCTATTTCAACTTGCTTTAGGTTTTCTACATCTGATTTTTTAAATTTAGTGCGATGGAATCTATCTATCTCTTCATCTTCTAATTCATTAATTTCTATTTTATCTTTGAAATCAGGATCTAATGTTATGTCAGTATCTATATTACTATATACAAATTCTTCTTCTAAAGTTAAAAAAATATTTATCTGTTGGTCATTTTTGAATACTTGCCATTTTTTTTAAGTTATCTGGGATAGCAGGTCTATACCTTACCTCAACGGTGTACTGATGGTTAGGTTGGAATGGTAACTTACAAGTGCTGGCAAACATTGCTAAACTATGAGCATGCATATTATGTTTCTTTGGGATGACTACAAGCTTAGTTTCTAGAAAAGTGTTCAATATTTCTACAACTTTTCCCCTATAAAAACTTAACCTAGGATCTCTGATCATATATACAACATTAATTTGTTTTATCACTAAATCAGAATCTCCCATAATAGAAACTCTTATAGCTCCTAACTTTCTAACCAATTTGAGACCTAAAAGAAGTGCTTTATACTCAACCATCTTGTTTGTGCATTTGAAATTCAGTCTGTAAGCACGGAACTCTGAGTGATCATTCTCTAAATTGTAAATCCACACTCCTGCTCCTGCTCCTGCTCCTAACTTGTTCACTGACCCATTGAATTCAAGATGCCATAATATTTCATGTTCATAATTATTATTGTCTGGGGGGACAAAATTTTCATTGATTATGGTGTCTTGATCATCTTTTTTATCTGAAAGCTCTTGAGTTTGGACAGTTTCATTTTGAGCTGTAACTGCAATTTATTTTGGTTCTGAAATAAGGCTGTTTGAAGTAGTTTCTTGTGTTTGTTCAGAATTGTACAGAATAAAAGAATCGATGTCAGAATGCATGGAATAGATAGGAAAGTTTTGAGGCCTATCCTGGCTATTCACTACATACTTCATCAGGGTCTCTCTGTACAATTTTTTAGGATCTCCAAAGACTGAAATTGTGGCATATGACATGTCCAGTTGAAAAGATCCTTGGAGTTTAGCCCCCCATGATCTAGACAATAGCATGCCATATTTAGGTGGTATATCAACAACAACTATGTCCATGAGAATGGTCTTAGTAGGATATTGTACTAAGGAAACACACAGGTCTTTAATTGACCCTAGACACTTTACTTGACTTGAGTCAAATGAAAATAGGTCCTTGTAAGGCCTAGTAATGTCTAAGTTTAATTTTTCCATAACAAATTTAGGCATTAAATTGTGTGAAGCCCCAGAATCTAACATTGCATTGTGTAAGATTTTATCATGAATGTTAAGGATAATATAAAAGGGTGGTATCCCTCCTTCTAATGGTTTTCCATTAACATCAGGACTGAATATAAGCTCAGGCTGATCATTAAACAAGTTGATAGAGTCTTCATTCTCAATGAAGTTTAAGGTTTTTCTTATTTGAGATTTATAGGTTTCATTTTTAATCAACTCTGTTAAGGGAACTGAGATTTTTAGTTTAGCCACCTCTGCTCCAAAATTGAAAGGAAAAGGGGCTTTCTCTGTTTGAGGGGTTGGAATTTTCATGGCAGGAGTTTGAGTAGATTGCTCTTCTTTTTCTGTATTTGAAGTATTTTTCTGTGGATTTTCTAATATGGTGTTTGGAGATCTCTCCACTGTCTCCTTGGAGGGGATTGAAGTTTATGGTTGATCATTAGGGGGTTGGTCATGGGTTATATCTACAATGGTGGGACCAAAAGGGTTCTGATTTGGTCTAGGGAGGATTTGGAGAGTTTTAGTAACTAGAGATGTTTGATTTTCTTAGGTTGATTTGGTACTTCTTTATTGTTTTGTTTAGGAGTATCAGTCTTCTTTTTACTCCTCAGGTTGTACTGTTTGTGCACTTCGAAGATAGCAGAATCATACCCTTGCTTATAATCGAATGATTCTCTGGATTGGGTTTGCAATTGCTGAAGCATATGTAATTCTTGATCGTCTTGAGTCAAGAAGACAATTTCTTCTTCATCTAATCCCATTAAGTTAATTTGTGTGTCAAGTTCAGGATCTTCTAAATGGGATGTTTCAGCATAGTTTTCTTGAAAAGGAGGCCTAATATTCTGATCAGGTCCATTTTTGTCAGTATTTTGATTTTGATTCTTTCTAAAGTTTGGATTTCTCACTGGAGGTGCTTGTTGATTATCCAATTGAGGCTTCCTTTCAGTGTTCTCTATCTTATCCATCAGTTTTTCCATTCCCTTGGTTAGGACATCTATTTTAAGGTCAGAGGATGAGGCTTCATCTTTCAAGGGTCCTCTCCTTTCATTCCTAACCCTAGCTCTTTTTGCTAGCAAATTAGCTTCTACACTAATTGCTACACTTTGCATGTCTTCTAAAGTTGGAGGATTTATCTCTCTAAGTTGGAATGCCATATCCGTATCAAACCCATCGGAAAGCTTTATCTGAGCTAAGTCAGGTGGGGGTCTAAGATTGACTGGTATTGCATTGTATATATTGTTAAATCTGGTACAGTAATCTTGGACTGTTTCATTTGGTCCTCTTCTAATGTTCTCGTATTCTGAAAGAATCTGCAGAGGGTTCTTTTTCTTTTCCCATCTATTTAGAAATTACTGATAAAATACTTCTAAACAATCTATGCTATTAGCAGGTAAAGCTCTAAACCATTTTCTCACATCACCAGCTAGAGTCTAGGAAAAAAGTCTCATTTGAACATCTCCAATATCAATTTCATGTAATTCAAAGAAATTTGTCATTTTGTTTGTGTGTTGTTGTGCTGTGTAAGTTCCTGAGCCATCAAATTGGACAATTTTGTTTTGGTAATCTTGTGGAATGGCACCACGTGGAGCAGATAACATAAGAGGGGCATATCTATTTGCCATGGCTCTAAGTTGGGCTGGGCTGAGAGGTGGGGTTAGGGTACTAGTAGATGATACAGTAGTTGCTGGAGAACTGGGAGGAATAGGTGATTGATGTGTAATGATAGGTTGGTAGGGAAGTGAAGATATAAATGGGGGTGAGGAATGAACTTCAGAAGTGGAAGGGAATAATGGTGAACAGAGGGTGGTTAACACTAGTTCAGAAAGCTCAGGGATCTTAATAGTGGTAAGGGATGACTAGGGGGAATTTAGAATATACTCATCAATTGATCGATTTGCCTTTTGGACTTCAAGATCAACAATAAACTCTGGATCTAGAACTATGTCAGCAAGTGCACTTTAAAACTTGGTTCTAAATAGGGAAAGGTCAAATGACTCATCAAAGGGGAGGTCTTCTAGAAATAACCACTTATCCGGGCATGAATATGCTTGGATTGAAGGTGTTGGACTAACTGAACTTTCTTGCCTTGGGGTCTTCTTGAGATTAGGTTGGGATTATCCACTACCGGGGGAGGATTTGGATCTAGATTGGCCCTAGTATAGTGAGTTCTCCTTGAAGCCAGAGTTTCAAGCTTTTCTAATTACTTTCTATTTATGAAATTTTGTAAATAACTTCTAATAAATCCTTCAAGAGCTTGAAATAAAGATTTGAAATTTCTCAAAGGTTTATTAAGACTGAGGATTTGAGCTTCCCCAGTATGGTCACCACTATGTTATCACTCATAAGTTTTCCCTAGAAGTTATTAAAAGAAGGAATAATTTGAGGTAACCACAACCCAAACTTCAGACTCAGGTTCTAGCCAACCTAAGTCCAAAGAGGGCTCTCTCTTTATAATTTAACTTTGTTTGGGTGGGATTTTATGCTAGTTCTTAGTGTTCATAAGGTTTTGATTTTGGTTGGGTGGTGGAACTCTAGGAAAAGATGAATAGAGCTAATTTCTTCAAACCATTGGGCTGTGGAGTCAATAAAAGGATAGCATAACTGGATCAGATCATTAAAGGGAGTGTTCACAGGGCAGGCTAGCAAAGTAAAAGGTAAATTTTCAACTGATTGATGGATGGAATGATTCTAACCAGGGTGAAGGGCACTTAAGGATCCTTGGACCGGGATTAGAATGAGGAACAAAGCGTGATCATCAACAAAGGGAAATTAAGGATCATATGTTACATAGATCAAAAGGAAAACTACGGAAGCTAAGGAGCATATAAGAATTCCCTAGCTAAGATAGTTTAGCAGAAAACATTAAGAATGTAAACAATCAAGATAGAGTGCATTTAAGCAAGTTCTGAAATATCATTCCTAGTTTAACATTCAGATTTCAGAGAAACACATATGATTAATAAGAAACATAAGGAAAAATAATAATACACATGAGAGAATACTTATTTGATTTCGGCTTTACACAAGAATCCTGAAAAATATCTGAGCTTTATCCCATGATCCAACAATCCAATCTAGTTTTTTGATAGAATAGGACTTTGATTTGAGAGAAAAGTCTATAGAAATGTCTTTGAATCCACCCTAAATACTTTGAAATGTGAAGTATTTATACAAAAAATATTTACAAAATATCTCATAACAATTTGAGATTTAATCTAGGGAATCAAAATATCTTCAAGCATGAAGGTAGGGATAGATGGAAAACTGCATCATGTTGTCCCTTTTATTGTGGTAGTGCTGGCTATTACAGTTGAGTTTGAGCCCTTTAAGTTGGCTGATAGTTGTATGCTGGAATCATCTTCACTTTGATCTTTCATTGATACTCTTTAACCTGCTACTCTTTGACCCTGCCGATGTGTCTTTACCTGTTTCATCTGGCTGCCTTTAGATTTACTGTGGTAACTTATAGTAAATTTGTCATTTTTTCCCACCATTCCTCCTCAAGTAATTTACTTTTAGCATTCTTCTGTAAATTTCATCTGCCTTTGTATATTTAGAAAAATTGGGCTTGGTGACGAACAGATGTTTCACCTCATGTTCTAGGAAAAATAGATTTTCAAAAGTATCATACAATACTTTTCCAGTTAGCAGGGCTTTGATACCTGAAGTGCTTGCTTGTTCCTTGGCCAACTTCCTCAGTCTGTCAGTGTAGTCCAGTTGGGTCATAAGTTTATCATGGATGACCATAGAACTGGGAAGGCCTTTGTCCCTCAAAATTTGAAATTTGGACATGAACCTGTCAATGGCCACCTACATGTTGTGGCACTTTTCTTCTAAGTTGACCATAAGGTTTCTTTTGGAAAGAACCTTTTTGACTTCTAGGATGGCTTCAGTCCTATCCTTTATGCCAAGATCATTGAACTCATACCTATTCTTGCAGTTCAGGAAGTGGATGAGTCGATTAATATCCTAAGGCATCTCGCCCAACTCTTCCCATACTTTCTAGATAGCCTCAATGGATACCTTCACCAATTCAGTTTGCTCAAATATTACATGAATTGATGGCCAAATATCATTGATAGATTCAATGATATTGGCCCAGAGCATTTCTTTGGTCTGTCCTAGTGGCTTCTGCAATGTTAAATCTTTTTCTAGGACTTTGATATTTTCACCCATCTTTAGGGCTTTTTGTGTTTCTTCTCTTTGTTGAATTTGGGCAAGCTTACAGTCAGTTTCTAAGCTTGCCACTTTCTCCTTTAGTCTTTTTAGCTCTGTTGCCTGGATTGACATTTCCTCCATGGATTTTACTAGATCTTCTGTTTTCTCTGTAGATGTGCCTGCTGCTATAGACTTAGTTGTGATTAGCTGTGCTGTGGCAGTTGGAGTTATGGGTGCCAATGATGCTGCCAATGTTGAAAGAACTGCAGTAGAAACAATGGGAATGGCAGTCCTAGAAGTGGTGGCTAATTCACTTTATTTGGACTGAATCAATGTGTCTAACTACTTCTCTATTTCTTTCAGTTGGTCATTTAGCTTTAGGACTAGGTCCATAAGCTCTTCTTGTCCTTTTTGTGTCTCTAGGACTTCTGCTGTTTGTGGGTGATGTAATGGTGGAATCTTGAGTTGCTTCTTCAAAGTAGCTATGTCATCATTCTTCTTCTTTATCAATTTTTTGGTGGCCTTTACATCTTTGGGATCGTGTCCCAACTCAATGATTAAGTCCTCTAAGGACTTGATTCTGGTGTCTTTGGCCTGTGAAGAGGCCTTATCCAATTGGAACTTTGCTGATATGTTATTCAAGGAGTTTTTCAATTGGTGGGCTACGATGGCTTTCCTTGTCAAGGTGGAGTAAATCATCTCCCCTGTTTGCTTGTGCAGCTCAAACTGGTTAATAGGATGTATGTCCTTTGCTAGTACTTCGAAGTCTATATTTTTGAAGTATGCTGCTGCTCTTGGTTGCTGAGTAGTGGGCTTCATAAATGTCATCTGCATTTTTCCTTCTTTCACATCATAGGCTAACATAAGCCTTATCTGATTGGTAGGTGCCATATTTAAGTACTATGCATAAGTTTGTGCTTTCAGCCTCTCATTTCTGGCTTTTATGTACTTATACCTTTCTTTGATGTCTTGGTCTCTATCAGTTGGCATCCTGGATGAGGACACTTCAACACTCTGCTACCTTTCCAACATTTGAGTATGTGGTTTGGAAGGTTCTAGAGTGCCCCCAAAGGGAGTGGCATGCCTGCTTCCTTCTCTTTCTGTGCTGGTGGCCCCAACTATTTTTTCTGTGAATTCCTATTCAGAAAAAGGATTTATCCTTTGCCTTTTGACCAGGCTGGTCTTTCCATATGCCTGTGTGATTGCTTTGCCTGAAGTAGTGGCCTCTTCCCTGTTTCTTTTGAGGCTTTTCTACTCATTTAGAGGAGTTTGCAAGACTGGGGGAGTACTCATGATGGGCTCTGGTATACCTGTTTGAGTTAACTCCTCTAATAGGTCTGGTTGTTTTGACTCTTCTTGCACCTAGGATTCTTCTTCTACATGTGATTCACTTTGTGCCTAAGATTCTACTTGTGCCTGTGAATCTTCTTGTGCTTGAGATTCTTCTTAGACCTGAGATCTTCCTGGCACCTGCAGGAAGAACCCTTGTTAAGCTGTTTCTCTAGATTAGTTAGAGCATTTTCAACAACAACTTCAGTGCTAACCCTATCCACTAAAGTATTCTCCCCCATTCCAATTGATTGGCATATTTTTCTATTTCAGGGATTCGGTGGTGAATGTAGGGATCCATCTTGTTTTTTTGTCTTCTGTTGTAGATGAAGTCCAAGGAATCATATCTCCACATGAATCTCTATTTTAGATTAAGTCTTTGAAGGATTTGCTCTGCTTCCTTTCCAGCTTCTCGGCTATTACACACAAAGGGGCCTAGTTGATCTTTGATTTTGAGTTGGGCCTTCTTTTTGGCTTTAACAAAATGTACCTCATCTGAATTGATTATCTGCCTGTAGTACTCCAGAGAAAATAACCTCATTGGGAGGTATCTGGGTAGTTTATATGGGGCCAACTCACAGCCATAGATCCTAATTTCAGTGTGATTTTGGTACAAGTACCAATCTCCCACTTTGTGTTGTTTTGAAAGCTGCAGGATCCTCTTGATATCTGAACTGATTCTTGGAGGAGGGCTGCCTATCAACATTGTTACTATAGGGTGTACAAAAAGATCTATGAAGTCTGTATAGGGATATGGGGACTTATACTTATGGATCAAAGGAGTCCAGAAAATCACTGACCTAGGGTTACCTTTAGTATCAAGCTTTTGGAGAGTAAAAGTGAACTTGTCAACTTAGTAATATAGAAAAAGGTGGTACAAAACTAAGGAATACTTGAATACTCTCTCATTACTCATACTAAGCAATTGGTCATGCATCCTATCAGCTATGAATTTGGCATAATCATACATGACAGCAGGAGGCTGTCCTAGAGTGAAGATGGACACAAAAGCCAGGATGATTTCATCTATATACTCATTGGTGGTGTAACCTAGGACACTAGATATCATTGCTACAATGTCTTGGCCAAATGTGGAAAACATGATAGCCACATATGGAGGAGGATGTTTTGGGATATACTTTTCCTCCCTGATGAAGGTTTGGAACATCCTGGCAAGTTTTGCAGTGGTAAGCTTGGGGAATAGGTCTAATAGGTCTCCAATTGAAATAGGGGTTAGGTTTTTCCCTGGCTGAAGTTGCAACATTTCATTGATTGACTTAGTAGTGATGGTGAAAAGTATGGGTTGGTAGGGGACATCACTGATCTTTGACTAGGGAGGTAGTTTGCATGGAAATAATGGACAATTTCTGGAAAGATGTGCACGCCAGGGAATTTATACTTGGGAAAATTAGACTCCCAAAGGCCTATTCTATCAGCATGGTTTAGGTATTGTTCTCTGTACCGATAATATAATTTGAGAGGGGATTCATGGATAGAGGTGTCCTTGATTTGGAAATCTTTATCAGCAAGGGGAAGGTGGTCCAAGTCCAGGTGAGGAGTGGAAATTGGTCTGACATCCATGGTAATTGGGGCTGCCATTCTCAGTTCTTGTGGATTTGAGAACGGGGGAGGTAAATTTTCAGTCCTTTAAGGCAATGGTGGTTCAATTTCAGGTGGGTTTAAGTTACTAGAGTTTCTGTTTAATTTCAATTAAGAAAACTTATTGACTGGTTTGGAAATTGATAGGGTTTTCAATGGATTTTGGCTTAAATACCTGGAATTGAAGAAAATTGGGTTTGAATCGGGTAATTAGCAACTGTGAATGGTTGAAAAGGCTACGAGCAGGCTGGAAGGCGATCTGGGAGCTTCGTAGCATCTTCAAGGTGTAATTGTATGTGGGTTGACATTTTGGACATTCACAAATGCATGCATGGAAGTTTACAGAAAAAAAAAAAAAAAACGATAAAAACAATAATTTGGGGCTTTTAAGATTTATGCACGAAAGTCGATTTGGTGGGTATGGGTGAATAGTGGCCATTTGTCACCTAGTGGGGTGAACAGTGGCTGTTTTGGCATGTAGTGGGCTGGCGATGAGTGGTTTGCTTCACACAGCTTTTGGGCGTTTGGCGGTATTGGGGGGAGGCCGCCTGATTCCATTCATCGAGTGCCACGTCGCCTCGGGGGCCCAGCGGGAAACAACCCATTTCGGGCAGGTAACGTTCAGATTTCGGGCCCTTCCGAAATCAACATGGGCCATCAGATGGGGAGGGGAGAGATCGTGTGGTGGTTGGGCGATGGAGCTGAACGAAAAGTAATGGGGGGGCCCGACGGGTGTTTAAGTGCGACAGTTTTGGTTTAATGCGAGATTAAGGCGAGGGTTAAGGTATTGGGCAGGATTTAATTGGGTTTTTTAACTAACTTAATCGAGGATCGATTAGTTAGTGGGTTCGGGGTAAAAAAACGTAGTTTATATAATTAAACTAGGGAGGGATTAATTAATATTGCGGGAGTTAATATATATACGGGGAACGAGTTTTCATTAGGGATTTAATAAATAAATTAGTAACTTAGTCAAATGAGCGGAAGGGGCACCATACCCTAAGCATATGATTTTCATGTTTTTAATGCTTTCCGATAATCTCATAAAGACTTAGGATATAATGTTTTTATGGGTTTTTGATGTGAAAATGAGTTATGTGGGGGGAACAAATACTTTTCCTAGGTAAAAGTGATTTAACCTTAGGAAAGAATATTATTTAGGGAAAATGAATGAACTGAAGGGGGGAATGAATGCTTATGAAGGGATTTAGTACTTATTGCCTATAAGTCATTGAGCTGAGGGTCCGATCCCTCCAAAAGTCAGAGAAATGCTTTGAGCCTCTTTGACTTAGGGTTTTTAATTACTTTGATCTTTATTGTGGGAAATTAGTTAAGTAAAAGGTGAAATGAATGAGGGGAATTAATTAATTGACTTTGATATCTATCTGCATGCTTGAGTTCCCATTCACATATGTAACTTTTATGATGAAAAAGAAGATGCACATGCTTTTGTCTAATCAATCATCAAAATTCTACAACCTTTCTACTACTTACCCATCTACTCATCCTACCATTTTTACTTCTCTTTATTAGGGTGCATTTAAGCTAGCAAACCCTTATCAAACATTTTTCTTTTTCTTTACAATAGTAAACTATCTAAATCTAACCTTATTACATCCAAGGGCTCAGATTAAACAATTTAGACCCTTTTATTTACTCTACCTAATCTACTTATCTGCCAAGATTAAACAGTTTGGTCAGATTTTATTCTCTATCTATGGACATGAAATTTAAAACATGAAATAGTCAAGTTTAAACATTTTGACTATCATGGATTGTGGCAAAGATTACAAACTGCACACAATCATTTATTTTGCACAAAAAGTAAATAGTAGTGTCATTTTGACTTGCTCACTTTCATTGTCTTTTATTTTTCTTGGGGTTCATATTTTTTATCATTTTTTGACCTTTTTTATTCTTTTTGTCCTTTGAGTATTCTTTTAGGACATACCCTCTTTACATTTTTTAATTTTTTTAATATGGAAAACATTTGCAAAAAGCAAAGGTATGTACATATTACAGGTTTAATCTCAACCATTCAAAAATTATGATTCCTATTGGTATAGGAACCTAACAAAATGTCATCCAAAAAATGATGATTGACTTTCTATAGTGGTTGGCTAGTAACCTCTCCTAAGAAATGTCACTTAAGAATGAGGATTATATGGATGGCCAATAACCTCTCTAAAGAAATGTCATTAAATGAATAGGGATTATGTGAGAAATTAGGTTGGAACAAAAAAAATTGTGAATATTTTTCATAATACTCAAGATACACAAGCCCCTAGGGTTAGCTCAATTGGTCGAGGTCCCATTTCTAAAGCAACATGGAATTGGGAGGTCACAGGATAAATTCTTCTCAAAGTGGGTGTGGTCCCTTCAAGTGGACCTATCTTGATTTTCCACCCCAAAAAAAACACTTAAGATACACAAAATTATATGCTGAAATAACAAATTATCTGTATAACAAAGAGCACATATATTCCACATTTCATGGATATATAGAGAAAATTTGAGTTTCACACATCACAAGCATAAATGAATTTTAATTTGAAATGTTGTGTAGTTAACAAAAAAATAAAAAAGTTACGTGTTTACAAAATCTATATAAAATATAAAATAGAAGAAACACATAATTTAGTAATCCTCATATGTCATAAAATATCCGTTCTTTTGAATTTTACCAAATCCCATAAACTCATTCCCACTCCACTTCTCATACAGTTAAGGCTTGTTAATGAACATTAATGCATCAAAGTGTGTTTATTAATAACCTTGTTTTTCTTATATCTTTGACAATGTTTTCTTTTGAAAACCCTTGTTCACATGCGATGGTGCTTGTTATTATTGCTTTCCATAATTTTAACATATTTGGATATCTAAAGTATCAATCTTCTATATGGGAAAATACCTTCCATGCATCTTTCATATATAATATCCCTCCATTAAAACAAAACACATAAATAAATTCATACAACTCTCTTTTGAGAGTTATAATGTTAAACAATGGTACATTGACACCTTTAATGCATGTTTACCTTGCAAATGTGAAAATGGTCTTTCAATCCATTTTTTGCATTAATTCCTCTCACATAAAGATATGATGGATAAGGATAAGAAATAAACAACCTAAATACATTAAAAAGATGAAAATATAAAAATTTTGAGTCAAAGCTCTCAATCAAATTTCAATGCATTGCCATAATTTCTTGTAAGTTTTATGCAATTCTCAAGGGAAGTATTAATACATGTCATCATTGGTTGTGACATGTGTTCATCTTTGAATGGAAAATACAATAAATCATGTTTATATGTAGTCTTTGTTGTGTGTGGAGCATGATTGTTCAGAGGTCTTTGTTTCAACCAGATGTATACCCCAGGAAGTTTGTACACCCCTCCACGCGGAGGGGTGCGGGGGGGCTGATCCCCCCCGGCTGGGGGGTTCGAGGGCCAGCGGTCCCTCGGGGGGAGCTCGGGGGCAATGCCCCCAAAGCTAAAAACAGATGTAAAATTGCCTTGTAAAAGTATAGTAATTTCTAGTCAATCTGGGCCGTTCATTAGGCAGATGATTTGATGGTAGAACTTATGTTTAGTTTAGGGTTTTTTGCCCTAGAAGGCAACCCCTCTCTTTGTATGAGGGCATTGTATTTGAGGCTGTGTAATAGATGTGTAGACTGTGAGCGATAAATAGAGAGGTGAGACTGCGAGAGAAAACATAGGATATTACAACGGATCTGCTATAGGTTGTGTCTCTTCATTTTGCTGGATAATAGAAAGGAAGGACTGGCTGTTCAGGGTGGACGTATCCCAAACTGGGTGAACCACGTATATCTGTGTCTCTCTTGTTTTATGCATTTTTTGTGTTTATATTTCTGCAATAATTTATGTGTTCCATTGCTCCATAATATATAATTTTATAACAACTGGTATCAAAGCCGAAGGTCTATTTGGCTGATAAAATCGCAGGAAAGAAGGGTTCCTCGTTCGAGTGGGAGCAATGGTGGAAGATGGTAAGTTTAGGGTCGAGAAATTTAATGGCCAAAACTTCTCGCTATGGAAGATGCAGATGGAATATTATCTGTATCAGAAAGATCTATACCTACCATTGAGCGGAAAAACAAAGAAGCCGACGACTATGACAGATGAAGAATGGAACCTTCTCGATAGAAAGGCACTCGGGACAATACGGTTATGCCTTGCTGCGTCAGTCGCCTTCAACATTTCGAAGGAAACAACGATAGAGGGTTTGATTCAGGCGTTGTCGAAACTATATGAAAAACCCTCGGCCTCAAATAAGGTATTTTTTATGAAATGGTTATTTAATATGAAGATTTCGGAAGGTGGATCTGTTGCAGATCATTTAAATGATTTTAATACAGTTACAAGTCAGTTAAGTTCTGTAGGGGTAAACTTTGAAGATGAAGTTGGAGCTCTATTATTCTTGTGCTCATTACCAGAAAGTTGGAATGGTTTAGTAATGGCCATTAGTAACTCTGTCTCTGGATCTAGTACTTTAAAGTTTGATGATGTTGTCGGTGCTATCCTTAGCGAGGAAATGCAACAGAAAAGCTTCGATGAGACATCGGGTAATAATTTGAGTGTAGAGTCTAGGGGAAGAAAAATGGAAAGAGGAAAGAGCTCAGGATTGTTGTAGGGAAAAGTATCCGACTCGGATGACCCTATCCCACTCTAAGGGTGACAGTTCCTTAGCAACAACTGTAAAACAAACTACTTAAGGTTTACTTCTTTATGAAAGCAAAAGAGAATGGAGAGAGCACTAACCGTTGCCTTGCGCTTAATGTCGAATCCAAACTCTTCTCTTTGGCCGCTTGCTCCTAGCTCTTTGTTCTTCTGCTCGCCCAGCTACGATGAGATCCTGCAAAATAACAAAGAAGGAAACTACAAGAGGCATGCAATCATAACTGGTTCATGGATTAGTGTAAACCAAACATGCAATCATCACAATATATAATTGAAACAAGAGCACATAGAAGAACCTCAATAGCTTTTATTAATGAAGAAATAAAGGTTCTGAGAGTATTACAACCATTGAAGGCTCCAACCCAGCAACACCTCCCAGCAGAAAGAATTGCTCTTCTTCACCTCTCTCAAACAATCACCCAATAACTCAATAGTGAAACCAACAGCATATCATTACTTTGCACAAAATTCCAGCCTCCTGAGCTCATAGGAGAGAGCTCAATATATAGATGAATTGAGAAAGGATGAGTCAGCTTGCAACTGATGTGTAGCTGCCTTGTGTCCTCTCTCTCTTCAGTTAATCTTTAGTTGATCTTCAGTTCTTGAGTCCACTTGGAGAACTTTGCTTCCACTTGGAGAAACAGAGCCTCTGACTCATCACAAGGCGAAATACCTGATCCAAGTGTCATTTTTGGAAGATTCCAAAGCAATGACTCATTGTGCCACTTGTCCCTTTTCGCTCAGCGCAGGTGGCCTTTGTCCCACTTGCTTTGCAACGCAGGTACACCATGGAGCAACTGAGTTTCAGCGCAGAAACCTAGTGGAGCACCTGCTTTGATTTCAGGATTGCTTGTTTTTGAGTGTTTTCAGGTGGAGAACTGATCTGAGAGCTGTTGGTTTGCTGACCTTGTTCCTCTAGGGGTAGGAACATCATGTTTAGGGAACTTTGGATCCCTTGGATTATTGAAAATTCATGCTTATTGCTGTAAGGCACAAAATTGTCTATAACAGATGCCCCCTAAAGTATGAGGTCGTTTATCTGGTGAAATGCTTTATTGAGAGGATCCGAAGTTCGTTCAATCTGCTGAGAAGTGTCCTGTAATAAGATACAATACAATACATTATTTTTCATACATTTTTCATGATCTAGCTGAGGCGGGCATTCCCATGCTCAGCTTTATAAATACATTTTGGTACATAGAACAGACGATCGTCTGATGGTAGACTGATATTTCTCTGCCGAAATTATCATCCTTTGAGAAGGATGATCATCTGCTGTAATGATGTACATATCAAATGTCTTTATGTCCTGAATATATATCGCAGCCCGGATGGATGAAACTAGATCCGGGGTCTTCAATCTCTTCCGATCTTCACTCGATGTACAAGTCGATCCATGTGAGAATTTCTTGAAGTCGAACATGGAAAGACATCGCTTGATTACCGGTCAATGATGTAAACCGTTAACAAGCGTGAGAGGAATCACCGATAAGGATGATGACCCTCAAGGTACGACAGTACAATCCACATGGTGGGAATAAAGGACTTGGCGTCGACCACCATGCAAAATCTTCTGGTCGAAGGTCATTGATGTATACCTGTCGCCGGAAGTGAGAAACTTGCCATTGAGGCATGCAAGCTTCAAAGTACTGAGGGGGGTGTTCCTAGATCAACTCCTTGGATAATGAGCTGATGTCGACAAGGAGCGATCCGTCAAAGGAGGGCCTTAATGAATCCCACATCAGTGACACGGAACGGAGCTAATGATTGTGATGAGGTAAAAACAAACTGTGATGTATGATTCAGGGTGGCGGTCATGAAGTGGATGAAGGATAATGTATGGCAGTGGGCGGAACACGGTTGACTCTTTACAGAACCACATCTCTTGAACATATAACGACACTGATGTGATGGATTGGTAGCATTACCCCAATTGCGGATGGTGTGGCGAGGACCATGGTTATGAGACCGGTGAATGAAACAACCCAACCCGATGTGCTACGGAGGACAAAGTGTCATGTTCAAGAGCGAATTGCTACCATTAATGCTGTGAGGTTCTCCCAATTTTTCCCCAGTCATTGCTGACCAGTACCTCTTTATTTTTGTCAAGCTTGAGGAGGATAACATATGCTTGTTCTATAACCTGCCCTTCGGGCAAGCCCATCGCTATGTTTTAACGAGCCTAGCGATAGGGAAACTCATTCTCGTCTAAAGACAAGTTTGTCGCTATTTAATCATTTTAACGAGTCTAACGACAAAGAAAACTCGGTCCTTTTCATTTTTAGAGAGTCTGAAAAGGTACGAAAAGTTAACTCCAAAATTCCTTTTTCGTCATTTAATCCCTTAAGTCCGAAAAAGTATAAAACAATACAGAAGGGATGAGTTTTCGATTGCTTTAACGAGCCGAACAAAACAAGCGCTCGATCTTTTTGTGCAATAATCCCTCAGGTCCAAAAAGATTAAAATCTAGAGGAGGGATAGCTCTTCTGGTCGCTTTAACGAGCTGGAAGGCCAAAACTCGGCAAACTTTTCATATTTTACGAGTCAGTGAAAAGAGCTCAAAGAAGACTCGTCTTTTGAGGAACGAGTGATGAACAGGGATAGCAGCAGATTCCAGGTACAGGTTGGAATTTTCCAATCACGGCAGTGTCACAAGGATGGCTAAGTGAAATCACTCTTCGCAGCTGTTCCTCAAAATGGGTAAACAAACATATGGAGGTGAACGATTGGCCAAATGAACGGATGGAGGTGATGGCATATAAACACGACCAAGGGCTTTTAATATGGCTTTCAAAGGTTACATTTCTCGAGGTTGTTTACCGGTTCATTTTTTCTGGATGAGCTTGAACTGCTAGGGAAAGATTGCTCACAATTTATGTTTATTTTTTAACGAGCATGAACTCTACACAAAAACTGCTCGATTCTTGCGTTTATTTTTTTAACGAGCATGAACATTGCTAAAACTGCTCGATTATACCAGTCTTAATACAAGGAATGCTTTAGGTGAGGTAATCTTATTTAAGGAGCGATACCTCACTAATTACTCCAATTTGGCAGGTTTTAACTTTTGCCCTTCATCCTTTCTTTATGCAAGCTGGAAATGGCTAATCCTACGAGTTTAACGGGTTAGACCTACAGGTTTAAAGGGAGGACCTAAAAATTTAAAAAAAATAAATAGTCGTCCCGTGCTTGCACTCCAAAAGGTTTGCATGCCCCCAGGTATAAAGTATAATTTCGAGATTCTGCCTCTCTTACTTATTATCCGAAAAATGGTTTTGTTCACTGCCGCAAACTAAACTCTTTTTTCGGCGATGTCTATCATTAGGTTGCTAAGGATGGTGACTACTTGTTGCAGCAATTTCCTCTCTTTCTTTGAAGACTGCCCCTACTTCTCTTTTAAAACATATTGTTTTAATGGGTGAGGCTTGACATTCAAAGATGGTGCCTTCTTGCTGCCACAAATAGATCCCCTCCTTAGGAGAGCCCACTTCTTTAGACAAAGGGAGCGATTCTTCCACTTCAACATAACTTTGACAAAAGAATTTTATCCTAGAACAACCCTCTCTTCCTCTGCCGGACGGGGTACGGACTAGTCCATCCTTCTGCGGAAATTAACTTTATACCTAAGGTTTACTCTGCTCGAGGCAGGCCAGGGTGCATGCCCCCTGGGTCCCCATTCTTTTCTTCTCGAATTACTCGCATTCATCGGGAAGTAGAACCGGGGGCGGTGGCATTCCTTGAGTGAATAAACCGTTAAGGGATGGTATTTGACTATTTGCAATGCGTGATCCTGGAAATGAAAGTTGGTCTACGAGCTTGACCATTCTTCCTTCGTGCGGAAAACACATGACTCTAAAGAGCGAGGACACTATTGCCTCCATGCAATATATATAGTCTCGTCCAAGGAGTAAGTTATATGCCAAGGGTCCCTGGACGACCATGATGTTCATATGAACTGTCTTCCCTTTCAATGTAACTGCAACATTGGGGAGAATCCCTAACGGGTGACTGGTTCCTTTATCAAAACCTGATAGATTTCTCATCTCAGGTAAAAGCGCCGGGCAACCTAGTGCTTTCCAAGCAACAGAGGAAAGGATACTCACAGATGCCCCTTCATCAATGATAGTTCCAGCCATCACCATTCTGTAGATTTGGACTATGATTCTAATGGGATACTGGCTGGTAACCGGGGTCTGCCTAGTTGATTCCAATCAAAGGATACAACTAGGTTGCTTGGTGGTGGGACCGAATATACGGCCGGATACGACCCTGACGATGTTCCTTCCTGCGATAAAGGAATGGGCGCATTGCCCTGATGCTCATCAGAGTCTGTGTTGATGAAAAGAATATGGACGGTGTCATCCTTATACTCTTCAGTGAGGGTGTCATTTGAAGATGGGTCTTCAATGACGGGGTCATTGGAGGATGAAACCTCCGAAGGAAGAACGGGGTCGACTGCCGTTTCGACCTTTAGACTTTCGTCTGTTCTGGATTCAGTAGGTTCATTTTCAATGACCGACACTTCAGCTGACCACTTGAGCGGGTCAGCTGGATTTTCAACTACCGAGGGATTAGGCGCGAGTTTTTGGTATCCAGGAGGAAGTCGTAACGGTGAAACCGGACGATCTTCCAAAACTCTCTTTGCCTCATCTAAGAATGGACATTTGTGGATGGCGTGATCGCCTTCACACAATATACAGGGTGATCTTGGTCTCCCTCTTCGTCCTTCACTCTCGCTAGTTGACGGACTGCAATCAACATGACTACCAGAGGTTGATGCTACCGGATTGTGCAACCTTGGGGACCAGTCCCTTAGTATCCGGGGAATACAGGGACAATCACGATGGAAGTGGGCCCCTTTGCAAATGACACATGGCGATTTAGGCCCGGTTGGTGCAGTGTGTGGGTTTTTGTCAGCTGTCTTTTGCTTGCCCCCAGTCGCCTTCGCCATAGGCCCCTTCTGCTTCTTTTCTCTCTTCTTCTTTTCCTTCTTCTCCATGGGAGGCTGACTTTTGCCGGCTCTTCCTTGTGAAGATGAAGGATCAGAGGAAGAATTGTAAGAAGTGGAAGGCTGGTGGGTAGCTCTAGATTGTTCTGACTGTTGATTCGACTGCTCAGGATTAGTGGCGATCTGGACTACATTAGTTGAAAAGAGCCATACAGGTAGGCCAATTGTCAATCCTGGAAGTGACAATGTTGCCATATGAGGCGCACCAACATCTCCCCAAGAGGAGAAGGGATTTGGACTTCCACCAAGGTTGTTTCCTTGGTTGGTGGGCTCCATACTTTTCAACTGAAAGATCAACGTGGGAATAACAGGTGATTATGTTCCGCTTAAACTAAATTTTATTAACGACGCTTTTAGACACAAACTTGCTTTTTCATGTTTTAAGAGTCGAGAAAAAGCTAAAGATGACTCTAGTCGCCTTCGATGTTTTAACGAGCCCGAAGTGACAAATGCTCGGATGGACTTTTTCAGTTATAGAGTTTGAAAAAGGCCAAAAGAAACTTCTCTGGAGATCTAGGCAGAGGGTGTGCCAAACTTTTCGCGAAACCACAGAATACGTTTTACGGTACGGGTGGTCGATCTTCGTGAATGCTGTGTTCACTGCATCGCGATCAGTAGGGCGGCCGACACGGCTTCCTATGGATAAAGGATAATTGCCTATAGGGGTCTCCCAATATATACGCGACGGTACGTGGGAGCACAAGTCCGTATTAGTGCCACCGACTCTCAGGAGGAATCACCCACCTTCGTAGAGATCGACAGTCACTATGTTTAACGACGCCGGAACACGTCTCTACCTAGACCTCTATGTGTTTGCGTTATGTTACAAAGCGTTGTTATGTAAATTGGATTTATTTTAATGTTGATCTTGCTTATCAGTTTGCCTTTAAGGATCACCACGAGATGTATATAACAAATTCCTGAATGCAGTCTAAGATGAGAAGCAAACTTTTCAATCTTTCAACTTTGAAAACCTTAACTACTGAGGGAAAAGAAAGGCAAATCTTTTCACACAGATCATAGAGCACACACTAAAATGCAAATCTTTCCTAAATCGTCAAGCACACAGTCAAATGCAAAATGCACAATGCATGTATTTTCTTTTCCCTTTCTTAATGTGGATGGATACAAAAAGAAAGTGGTTATATAACTTTGATTTCGATTTAAAGCGAAAGTAAACAAGTTTGTCCAAAATCAAAAGACACCTTAAGATTCACTTGCTTAATCACTGGAAATACATGAAATCAAACCATACTAACGAAAGTAAAATGACTAATCAGCTATGGACAGCAAACAAGCTAACTCTTTAGACCAGCAAAATGCCTAACACAGGTTCAGATCTAAGAGGCCAAAAGCATGACTAGTTTACTTTCCGTTATGGGAAATTGTAAATGAGTAAGAAATACAAAGAACAAGTACAATTTCGTTATATAACAGAGGCAGAATGATGGCAAGTAATATTGGTTTCAAAACAGGCACAAGACCGACACCTAGCAGCAAAACTAAGTGAAAACAGGCAAGAGAAAGGAGGAAACCCCAAATGCACTAGGCAAATTTGGGCCAACGCAGGCTCTGCACAGCCAAACTGGCTCTCAGCGCAGGTAGCCCCTTCGGGACCTACGTTGCAAAGCAGGTAGCCTGTGTACTACCTGCTTTGGAAAACGAGAATTGCGTTTTCACAGTTTCCGGGTCATAATTTTCTCAAAAATGCACGGTTTTTGCTCAAATCAGAAGCAATCAGTCAAGCACACTCAAAGGGATGATTAAGAAGGTGCAAAGCTATCACTAAGAGCTTACAAGGATCCTTGTAGATCAGCTCTTCAAATCATGAATTTGCTCAGAAAATGAGCAAGAGTAGCTGCCCTCTACTTCGCTTTTGATATAGTCAAAAGCTTTTCGATTTGGTACTCTTTTGTTCAGGAAATGAATAGCAAAATACTACAAACACAATCAAACGGATACGGTCCCCAGCGGAGTCGCCAGTTTGTTGTAGGGAAAAGTATCCGACTCGGATGACCCTATCCCACTCTAAGGGTGACAGTTCCTTAGCAACAACTGTAAAACAAACTACTTAAGGTTTACTTCTTTATGAAAGCAAAAGAGAATGGAGAGAGCACTAACCGTTGCCTTGCGCTTAATGTCGAATCCAAACTCTTCTCTTTGGCCGCTTGCTCCTAGCTCTTTGTTCTTCTGCTCGCCCAGCTACGATGAGATCCTGCAAAATAACAAAGAAGGAAACTACAAGAGGCATGCAATCATAACTGGTTCATGGATTAGTGTAAACCAAACATGCAATCATCACAATATATAATTGAAACAAGAGCACATAGAAGAACCTCAATAGCTTTTATTAATGAAGAAATAAAGGTTCTGAGAGTATTACAACCATTGAAGGCTCCAACCCAGCAACACCTCCCAGCAGAAAGAATTGCTCTTCTTCACCTCTCTCAAACAATCACCCAATAACTCAATAGTGAAACCAACAGCATATCATTACTTTGCACAAAATTCCAGCCTCCTGAGCTCATAGGAGAGAGCTCAATATATAGATGAATTGAGAAAGGATGAGTCAGCTTGCAACTGATGTGTAGCTGCCTTGTGTCCTCTCTCTCTTCAGTTAATCTTTAGTTGATCTTCAGTTCTTGAGTCCACTTGGAGAACTTTGCTTCCACTTGGAGAAACAGAGCCTCTGACTCATCACAAGGCGAAATACCTGATCCAAGTGTCATTTTTGGAAGATTCCAAAGCAATGACTCACTGTGCCACTTGTCCCTTCTCGCTCAGCGCAGGTGGCCTTTGTCCCACTTGCTTTGCAACGCAGGTACACCATGGAGCAACTGAGTTTCAGCGCAGAAACCTAGTGGAGCACCTGCTTTGATTTCAGGATTGCTTGTTTTTGAGTGTTTTCAGGTGGAGAACTGATCTGAGAGCTGTTGGTTTGCTGACCTTGTTCCTCTAGGGGTAGGAACATCATGTTTAGGGAACTTTGGATCCCTTGGATTATTGACAATTCATGCTTATTTCTGTAAGGCACAAAATTGTCTATAACAAGGATATCACAGTAAATCAAGGAAAGGCAGATCCAAGTCCAGATCGGGGAGAGTGTGCTAGAAATGCAGAAAGAAAGAACACCTAAAGAAAGACTGTAGATCTCGAAAGGGAAAAGAAGGAGATGCACAACAAGAAAACAATCATGAAGCAAATGTGACAGGTGAGGTGTTACAAGATGCTTTGATTCTTTCTTTCGAAAATATCATTGATTATTGGGTGTTAGATTCAGGGGCCTCATTCCATGCCACACCTGATAAGAAATACTTTCATGACTATGTTCAAGGAGATTTTGGACAAGTTCGTTTGGGTGATGATAAACCCTGTAAAAGTTTTGGAATGGGTAAGGTTCTTTTAAAACAGCAGAATGGAAACCAATGGCTACTAAAGGAGGTAAGGCATGTTCCAGATCTAAAGAAAAATCTAATTTCAACAGGGCAGTTAGGCGGTGAAGGTTGTGTGACAACTTTCACAGATAAAGCTTAGAAGGTCACCAAAGGAGCCCTGGTAATAGAAAAAGGTGAAAAGGTTGGTACATTGTATTTATGCAATGGTATTTCTAACTCTATTAATGCTTTAACTTCCAAAGGAGCAGATGCAACATTATGGAATCATAGGCTCAGACACATGATTGAAAAGGGGATGAAGATTCTTCACTCAAGGAATTTGTTGCCGGGTTTGAAGAATGTTGATTTGGACTTCAGTGAGAATTGCATTTATGGAAAATAGAAGAGAGTCAGATTTCTCAGAGTTGGAAAAGAAAAGAAGAGCGAAAAATTAGACCTTGTGCATAAAGATGTATGGGGACCTGCTCAGGTATCATCTCTCGGTGGCTCTCGTTATTATGTTACTTTTATTGATGATGCAACTAGAAAAAATTGGATTTATTGTATTAAGAATAAATCTGATGTATTTGATACTTTCAAGAAATGGAAATCTTTGGTTGATATTGAGACAGGAAAGAAATTGAAGTGTCTTAGATCAGACAATGGAGGTGAATATTGCAGCAAAGAGTTTGATAGGTACTATTCAGAGCATGGAATTCACAGAGAGAAGATAGTTCCAAGAACACCACAAGAAAATGGTGTGTCAGAAAGGATGAACAAAACAATCATGGAGCGTGCAAGGTGCATGAGATTGCATGTAGGATTGCCTTTACAGTTTTGGGCAGATGTTGTAGATACTGCTGTTTATCTAATAAACAGAGGGCCTTCAAGTTCCTTGGATGGTGGTGTTCCAGAGGAAGCATGGACAGGAAAGAAGGTAAACTACTCTTTTTTAAAGCCTTTTGGTTGTGAGGCCTTTGTCCATATTGATAAAGAAAATAGAACAAAGCTTGAGGCAAAGTCAAAGAAATGTACCTTTATTGGATATGGTGTTAATGATTTTGGTTATCGCTTATATGATTATGAAAATCACAAAATCATTGGGAGCAGAGATGTAATATTCAATGAAAAGGTCTTGTATAAAAATCAGTTGCAGGAAAAGAAACAGGAAAAAGAAAACAAGGAATAGGTAGTTCTTGATGAAATCAATGAAAAAGTAAAGGTGCCTGAAAATACTAATAATCAACAACAACAACCACCACAACAGCAACAGGCACCCCAAACACCTGAAAGTGGTGTTAGAAGATCTACCAGGATAAGTAGACCCCCTGAACGATACTCTCCTTCATTATATTATTTATTGTTGATTGATTCTGGTGAACCCGAATGTTATGAAGAAGCAATGCGGGTTGAAAGCAGGAAGAAGTGGGAGGTATCCATGGAAGAAGAGATGGACTCCTTAATGCATAACCAGACTTGGGACTTAGTCAGGTTGCCTGCAGGAAAAACTACATTGAAGAATAAATGGGTTTACAAGCTAAAGGAAGAATATGGAGGAAAGCAAAGGTACAAAGCTAGACTTGTGGTGAAGGGGTTTGCATAGAAGAAAGGTATTGATTTTGATGAAATATTTTCTCTTGTTGTTAAAATGACTTCAATCAGAACTATTTTAAGTTTAGTGGCAGCTGAAGATTTGCATCTTGAGCAGTTAATGTAAAGACAACCTTTCTCCAGGGGGATTTGGAGGAAGAGATATATATGCAGCAGCCACAAGGATATGAGGTGAAAGGGAAGGAGAAACTAGTGTGCAGGTTGAAGAAGAGCTTGTATGGCTTAAAACAGGCTCCAAGGCAGTGATATCTGAAATTTGACAAGTTTATGTCTGAACAAGGTTATACTAGATGCCACTCTGATCATTGTGTTTATCTGAAAAAGCAAAATGATGGCAGCTATATTATATTGTTATTGTAGGTAGATGACATGCTTGTTGCATGGTCTAACATGCAGGAAATAAATGTGCTTGAAAGAAAATTGGCAAATTCATTTGCAATGAAGGATTTGGGAGTTGCAAAACAAATCCTTGGTATGAGAATCACTAGAGATAGGAAAAATTGCAAATTACATTGTCTCAGAATGAGTACATACAAAAGGTGTTGAAAAGATTTAATATGCACAATGCAAAACCAGTTAGTACACCTTTTTCTAGCCATTTCAAACTTAGTAAGGAAATGTGCCCAAAGACCCAAGAAGACATGGATTATATGTCTAAAGTTCCATATGCATCAACAGTTGGAAGCTTAATGTATGCAATGGTCTGCACAAGGCCTGATATTGCACATGCAGTGGGAGTTGTAAGCAAGTACATGAACAATCCAGGAAAGGAACATTGGATGGATGTGAAATGGATTCTCAGATATTTGAAAGGTACCACCAATCAAGCATTATGCTTTGGTGGTGTAAACATTTCTCTACAGGGATATGTTGATGCAGATATGGCAGGTGACAGAGATAATAGGAGGAGCACTACAGGATATGTATTTACTGTTGGTGGAACAACTATCAGTTGGGTTTCAAAAATCCAAAGTGTTGTTGCACTTTCAACAATAGAAGCAGAGTATATTTCTGCTAGAGAGGCTAGTAAGAAATGATTTGGTTACAAAGGTTTATGGGTGAATTGGGTAAGGAGCATGATATGGACACGTTATACAGTGATAGCCAAAGATCCATTCATCTTGCAAAGAACTCAGCATTTCATTCTAGGACTAAACACATACAACTCAAGTACCATTTCATACGATCAGTGTTGGAAGATGGAGAGTTGAAGCTGGAAAAGATACACACTAGCCAGAATCCTGCAGATATGCTAACAAAAGTTATAACCAGGGAGAAACTGAGAATATGCTCAGTTTCAATTGGTCTTCAAGGATGACGATGAATATGAGAAACAACCAGTTCCAAAGAGGAGTCATTGTCCAGCAAATGAAGCAACAGTGGAGTTGTTACAATCATTCTCCAAGTGGGAGATTGTTGTGTGTGGAGCATGATTGTTCAGAGGTCTTTGTTTCAGCCGGATGTATACCCCAGGGAGTTTGTACACCCCTCCATGTGGAGGGGACTTGTCCCCCAGCGGGGGTCCGGGGGGGGGACCGATCCCCCTTGGCTGGGGGGTCCGGGGGCCAGCAGTCCCTCGGCGGGGGCTTAGGGGCAGTGCCCCTGAAGCTAAAAAAAAATGTAAAATTTCCTTGTAAAAATATAGTAGTTTCTAGTCAATCTAGGCCATTCATTAGGCGGATGATCTGACGGTAGAACTTATGTTTAGTTTAGGGTTTTTTGCCCTAGAAGGCAACCCCTCTCTTTGTATGAGGGCATTGTATTTGAGGCTTTGTAATAGATGTGTCGACTGTGAGCGAGAAACAGAGAGGTGAGACTGTGAGAAAAAACAGAGGATATTACAACGGATCTGCTATAGGTTGTGTCTCTTCATTTTGCTGGATAATAGAAAGGGAGGACTGGCTGTTCGGGGTGGACGTAGCCCAAACTGGGTGAACCACATATATCTGTGTCTCTCTTGTTTTATGCATTTTCTGTGTTTATATTTATGCAATATTTTATGTGTTCCATTGCTCCGTAATATATGATTTTATAACAGTCTTCTCTTTATCAACATTTTCAAAGAAACTATCTCTAGAGTTTTATAAAAAATTATTAGGATGTTTTTCACCATTTATAAAAGAATCCAACGTATAGAAACATCTCTTAAAAGTATTTGTTGAGGTTAATTAGTTATTCCAAGTGATGTGAAATCCACATTACCTTATTCAATTTTTTTGTTTAGTTTATTTATATCCATCAAAACATTAGCAAGCATATCCATACAAAATGAACTAATAAAATCTTGCCTTATGATACCATGAGTTGTTTTATTTTCCCATAAGCTCGATAAAACAAGAACCAATGTAATCAAACTTTCAACTACTTGACCCTAATATAATCATCAAATCTCATGGATTTAAAGAATTTGTAAGGATTCAAATTCCTCGACTTCTAGTAACCCTCATGGTAGGGTAACACCATCAAATGCTCCTCATGGAAAGGATCAATCCACAAACCATGCTTGCTACAACACAATACAATTCAACACGCATCCAATAAAATGATACTCATGTGTATTTATATTTTCCCATGAGTATTCCGAGAGGTCTTATGCTAAATACCCCTTGTTATTATATTCTTTCCTTTTAATTCCATAGTGTATCTATTCCCTTATTATGGCCATGATTCATTCATTATTCCATCTCTCTAGTTACCCCATATTATCCTCTCTAAATAATTTGGAGTTCATCACCCTTGGCATGTTTCATCGTCAAAACATTGGAAGAAGCCATATAATATAACCTACTAAGTAAGTCAATTGGTACCATGCAAGAGAATTCATCCATCCTAATGGAATGTGGACATGGGTCCAATTATGACCTTTACTCAATCTTGATTCCAGTCTCTCCTTGGGATCCAAGTCTTTGTCATGCTACTTGGGTATCTCCATGCATTGCTTTTATTCATCCATGTTGGTTGCCTCTCTAGTTGTACGTTGATCAATAATAGTTTGTTAATGCTTATTCCATTGCCTTGATGAATGATGTTTCTTTGAGTGGTGTGGTTAGAAATATACAACCTTTGCTATTAGTTCTTATTTCTTTAACTCTTCAACATGTAGTTCCTTCACTTCGTCTTCCTTTATATGCCTTCACTTTGGATTTTACTTAGTTGGTCACAGAGACTCTTCTTTTGATCCCACCTCAGTCTCTTCATTTGTTGCGATTAGATATTGAAATTTGCTTCTCGATAAGGACTTCTTCGTGTGCCTCCCTAGGACCTTTTTTCTAAGTAAGAGAAATATAATGTAGTGTAATTTTCTTTTTCTTGACCTATAGTTTCAAAAACTTCTTTTTCACATTAATATTAACTATACCAACTGAGTCCATCTAAGGATATCCAATAATAATCCTCAAATCTTTAAAAATTTAAACATTTTCACTCTCAAATTGTGTGCTTTGAATATGCTTTGCAAGAACTTGCAATATTTTACCCTAGTTAATATTGCTGAAATTATGTTTGTAACTAGGGCTAATACTCTTTGAATGCATCCAGGAACCTATAATATGCATTGATTATATAAAAATAAATCCCTAGTATTCTTATCCTTCTTCACAACATGAGATCCCTTGTCTAAAAATACTTTTTCATATTCTTCATTTGAAAGTGCCTGAACACCTTGTCATGGTTAAGAAATTTCCACCATATCAATGCACCATATTTGAAATAAAGGCACATCAAAATTCTCCATGTTTTTCCCTATAATGACTCCAAATCTCTTATATATTATTCAATAGCAAAACGATCATATTTTCCTTTAAACCACATATCTGAAAATCCAATCAAAGTTTTTAAAAAATCACTTACTTTTCAATAGAGCTCCTTTATGTAGTTAGATATTGAGGCTAAAAATATAAAATGTTTATAACTTTGGTTATACTTTTCAGATTGGCTAGTATGACCCCAATTATGTAGTATCACAACTTCTTTGGATCTATTGGTATTGGTTTGACTAAATTTGTGCACTCTATCAAAAGATATCCAATTTGTGAAATTTGCAATTGTAATAGAAAAAACCTTTAAAAAATAAATGTTTTTTAAATCAATGATATCTTCATCCCCCATGTTTTTTTTTAAATTTTATGAATTGAGTATTTTTTGAGAGGAATTTAGATCTATGACTAGATTCTCTAAATTATATGCAAAAAGTTTTATAAATTGACTTGAATGTTGTCATCGTCTTTTTTCCATAAAAAATCTACAAAAGGGGAAAAGTATCCCACTTTGTGCCTAAAAATCTCTCACATTATCCCAAGAAAGAGCTCTAATACCATTTGTAGTAAATCTCAAAAGATATAAAAGAGAATCCATGATAAAACTTCCAAGATAAACCCTTAAACACCAAAAGATACCAATACATTCACCATAAACAACACAAGAATATAGAGAGAAGAAACTTTAAGGTAGGGTAACACCATCAAATACTCCTTATGAGAGGAATCACTCCACATGCTATGTTTGCTACAATATAATATAATTCAACACACTCCAAATACACTAATACTAGGTATTTATACTTTCCCATGAGTATTCCTTAGATTATTATGCGAACTACCCCTAATTATTATATTCCTTCCTTATAATTACATAATGGGATTATTTCCTTATTATGATCACATTATTTATTGTTCCCTTGGGAACCTCCCTAGATATCTCATATTATCATCTGTGGGTACATTACATTTATTTTCCATCAAGGACTCTGATAAGTTTGATAAATTATGAGATTAAAGAGCATGAGATTAAAGATCATAAGCCTTTTGAATATAGATATATAAAATACACAACAATATATTGTTCAATACCATGATATATATTTTCATCTAACACAACATATAAAAATTGTTTATCCAACATTTTTTTAAACTTGTGTCTCTTCAAGTTATCTAAAATAAATTTGATAGCAACCTTTGGTTTTTGTAGGAAGAATGTTTGACTCAAACAAACATATTAGGTGTAAATGTATTTGAGGATGACAAAGATCTTCATTAACAGTAATTGAATGTAAAAAATCCTCATAAATATCAATCATAATATATTTTTCTTACAATGAAATACATAAATTTTGGGTGGTTATCATATTGCTGATGATGAAGACTTCTAGAGAACTGTGTGTTGCATTGATATATTTTCCCAACGTTTCGGGTGAACCCTTCACCCATATTTAGGGACTTGAAGCTTAACTGATGATGTGACATGGGGGACTCACTCAATGAACCTTTGACATAGCACGTGCATTCGTGGCATACTAAACAATACCCTTAATTTGACTAAATATTGGAAAAAACCTCTAAAAATCACATTATTTAACCCCCTACCAATACGAACCCAATACACCTTCCCAATTCAAAAACCCCTACTTTCAATATATATTGTAGGTATCCATTTTTTCATTGACATTTTTTATACCCCTTTATATTTTTTCATTAACTTTGAGCTCCATTTCTTATACATGCCAATATAAAAACCCTTTACCCCCTATTATATTCTCAATATATTATGTCATTTTTCCCTCAATATATATCCCCCAATATGAATTCACGTGGTATGGTATTGCTCCTCTAGTGAAGCCCCCGTGTGATGTGAAGAGTGCTAGACTCAGATATATTTTTTATTGTTAGCCTTATTGATGCCCATATATTTTCTAGAATGGAATTTGTTGACCTTTCAATTTCATACCATTTTTTTTTGAATTGATGCTTGATGGATAAAATATTTTGAAAGAGTTATTATATCATCACATTGAATTGCATTACATCCATTTCCAATATCCTATGGAGCTTGATTCATATATTTCTCATAACGTTTTCACTTCACATGAGTTCTTAGATCTACAATGTTGATACTATACAACTAAGAATGTCTTATCTCCCATGATTATCAAAATTCGCACTTTGACGAGGTATTAAATTTTCTCTCACTATAAGATCCACCCTCTTGATCACCAAACGTTTATAAATTGTCAATAAGGTCTACATCCATGTCTTCATTACTTTCATCATTCAAATTAGATTTAAATGAAATATATTCAACATAAGAGGGTTTTGACATTGTAGAATATTCATGAAATTTGTCTAATTTATATAACCCTTCTATTTTGGAAGCATTTTATATTGAAACAATATGCTTACAAACACATCAAAACGATAAAAAAACAATATAAAATCATGTACAAGGCAAGGGAAAAGGAGGCAAATCACCTTGACATCCATATTAATATTATTTGCAATGACATTACCCAATTGAATAAGTAAAGAGAAAATAGTTATTTTACTTCAAATAGTAACCATTGAATCGAAAATAGCAACATGGTACAAAAAGAGATGCAACTAGTATATTTATAATTAAATGATAACTTACAAAAATTTGGGCATAGTTATTTTAATTAGGATTTAAAAATATTTAATAACTTGTTTGTGTGTATACATTTGTGTAAATAAACCATATGAAATTCATCATGAAGTTTAAAGATTATAAAAATATAAATATATAACCAAACCAAACCTCTCCCCTCTCCCCCTATATATCAGCAGGAACAACAATTTTTTACTATCAAATGAATACATGCATGACATGTATCAACAAAATGTAATTTTATTTTCTCTCGATAATATAATTACGCTTTTTTCTAAGGAAAAATCCTAAACCTCTTCCGCACAAAAAAGTGCTATAGTAAGACAAGGGCCATAATAGTGGAATAAATCCCTACTGAGAATTAGAATGAATTATAATATATAAATCGGGAAGCTTTGAATATATTTAGTTTTTAAGAATGGATTATTTTCAATGAGAAAATTTAGATCAAATCTCTAACTCTATAGTTAGATACTAGGACCAAAGGCTCACCGTAATAATTGATTAGCTTGTTATAGGGATTTTAAAATATAGTGGGACAATGAAGAACTTGGTAAAACCTATAGATAAAAATTGGAGCATGTAGAAGAAAACACATACGAAATCACTTGTGAAAATCTAGTGTATGAAAACAATATTGATCACATTCAGAATGTTGTGTGTGAAAGATATTTACTGTATATTTATCAAAGCAATATTTAAATTAATAATGCAAGACTTCTATCCAACCAATGACCAATTCACAATTTGATTTTATTGTATTTTTTTCCATGTATATAAATATATTTGTGATTCATAGTAATTGGATGTCTGCATATTTTTTTATGTAACTTTGCATGTGGAACTATAGTGGGTTGTTGGTCCATAAATAACCCCAAATAACCTATTTTAGAAGAAGCCATTACAATTAGTGCAAGGGACATTCCTATGCTATCCAACAACAACAACAAGAACAACCAGGATCCAATCAACCTTTATTTGATAAGGTGCCATGTTATTCACAGAGACATTCCAAGGGATTGGAATTTTGAGGAATTTGCAGAGGGAAGTAGGGCCTACTTAACTTAGATCAGTAGTGTACATTGTAGATAATCTTCATCTATTTCTGTACATTATGTTGGATTTATGAAGGTCAATTAAAAGTCATTTGGGATTTATTGTATTGAACCTAAAACAAATGTATGAGCTATCATGTAAATAGTGCTATTATCTTCCAAAAGTCTATATGTAGCTCTAGATAGCCCAAATTTGCAGATGTTTTCTCCTAGTTCAAAGTAATGAAGTTGGGTGTGATTTTCAGTCTCTTGCTTCTATGATTTATAACTTGAAAATGTATATGTTCCTTACTATTATATATTTGTTTCCATGTTTTCCTAGAAACAAGGGTTTTACATGATTGGTTTTATACAAAATTATCGAGTGTGTATTTGTGACTATTGAAATCATAGGTACCTGGTTCAAATACTTGAGCATATTGAATACCTTGTACATGTTAGATTTCCATTAACATTTAAAATATTTTCTCACCTTGAACCTGATAATTTCATATAATCACAAATACAAAGCCATTTTTATCATATTTATGTTGTAAGCGTCTAATGGAATATGTCTCTGTAAGTTGAGCCTTAAACACATGGTTATGGTTTTTGCATAACAATTATCCACACTATGTAATTTGTTATTTGGATATTTTTTTTCTTTCGTCATTTACTTTGTTCATATTCTAGGTATTGGAGCCTTAGGCTTTGTCATTCTAGAGAAAATCAAGACATGGATAGTTTGATGAAATTCTAGAATTTGATGGCCAAGGGTTGAAACCAGTATGTTGAAGTTCAGAAGTTTGAGTTGTACTTGACAATGGTGTCATGTGGTTGCACTTAAATTCATGGGGTTGAGTACCTTTTAGGAGTAGGGGGGTAGTTTAGGTCAACCTTTTGAGATGCATTTTTGTTACTGAGAAAACCCCTCATGCAGATAGGTGATCACTTTCTTAGATATGCCCTTGATCTTAGATAGACTGTATGATAGATAGAAAAAAAAACCCTTTATATATAATAGAACCAATCCAAATCTATAAGCAAGTTGAAACCAGTGGACATGGTTGGAATGAAGTATGTATCAACAACCATCTACAAAATTCCGACTTTGAAGCTTTTGAACAAATTGCTATAATATCTACAATATTCCACTTGTACATTCACCAGTACTGACTTAACAAAAACCAAAATTTACAAAGCATCAAAATGTTACATTAAACTATGAAGAATTGTTCCTCCACTTTGATTTATGAGTCTCGTAATTAACCATTAAGGAAGGGAAACATACCCCTTTTCCCCTGCCACCAAATTTCACTTTGATTTAGCCTTGACCCAAAATTAGGCATGTGATTCGCCTTGGAGTTGTATGATTTGAGAACAAGGAGACATTTATTCTTGGGGATAGACTGATACTACTGATAAATCAACTTGAAAATTTGACTTAACTTTTTATATGAGGGTAAATATCTTGAATATAAATGATGAATTATATTCAAGGATAGTTTGGATATTTCTGTGATGTAATTTTTGGGATTGAGAGCTTGGATATGATTCAAGGAATTACCAAAAATGATTAAATTTAATTTAGTTAATAATATGATTTAATTTTGTCAAAGAGAGGACGAATATACCCCTCATCTATTTCGACAATGTCCTTTCGCCGGGGCTTTGGGTAAGGTTTTACACCTCCATAATATTCTGGAAAATTGGGAAGCAATGTTCAACTCTTGGAGGCAGAGACTACATTGCAAAGCAAAGAAAATTCAGTGGCTATGAGGTGCTGGAAGGTCCTTCCAAAGTATCTCTGTTGGACAATCTGGATAACTTGAAATCATGCAATCGGCAAGGAAGAAATAACAAATGCAATCATAGTGGCTTCTAAAGGGTTATCAATATTATTTGAGATAATCTCAGTAAGAGGATTCGATTTAAAAGAATTGGATGATTTATCATCGTGTAAAAGGGAATGGTTGAAACTAGGTCAACCATTTCATCATGCTGGCAGCTTCAGATCCAAAGTTTTGGATCAAAATTTGTTCTTAGTCAGATTAGATCTAGATGAATTTCCTATTTGGATAAAAATCTTGGGACATTATGCATTATTTTTTGATGGTGCTTTGAAAGGCAACCCCGGGGAGGTAAGAGAGGAAAGGGTTATCTTTCACCCTTACAAAGAGAGGGAGATTCAATTTTCCCACGGATTAGGAATTTCAACTAATAATCACGATGAATTTCTAGCGTTATGGAAATCCCTTGGAATTGGCTTACACTCGAGGTCTTTGCCAATTGATGGTCTTTGGTGATTCAAATATTATGATCTAGCAAATTATCAAAAGTAGAAAGAAAGATGAGAATACACCTACTTTTATTTTGCATTGAATCAACTTAGTAGTGGAAAAATTTAATTTGATTGAATTTTATCATGTTAAAAGAAATCTCAAGATGGAGACTGACTCTCTGACTAACCAAGGATTTCATTTAGAACAAGGAGTGATGAGGCTTGATGATGGAGATTTAACAATAAAAGAAATTCCTTGATGATTCAAATTCAAATATATATGACTTTGATATTTAGGTGTATTATACATAGAATAAGGAGTTGGTTCCTTTTAGCTGAACCAACTTGGTATTATGATGGATCCTTATTAAATGCAAGATTTTGGTGGCCTTTAGATGATTTGGAGAGATGTGCCATTGCAACTAGTTAGATAGTGAACGCCACACTTTGTTGGGCACTAGTCAATTGGAGTAGGAGTGATGTGATTATTAAAGCAATTCAAATGTGGGAGGTTCTCATCCTTGCAATTGAATTTTAGTTTACATGTGTGCATTGATTGAAATTCATCGTGATTGTAATCTTTCCATTATGGTTCCCGCAAATTCGGTATCGGTGAACGAAGAAGAGATTAATGGCGCATGTAGCGAGAATGCTTCAAGGAAGATGGGTTCGACAATATTTATGGATCACTAGGGAGAGCACGGAAATAAAGAAAATGGAATTAGAACATTAATTTGTTAGATCTGTCAATAAGTTTGGTGCAACTTCAAAATTATGGATTGAAATTTCGAGGATGTAGAAGAAGAGTTTGGTCTTATGCTTAGTAGGATAACATGTGCTCTAGAGTTTGTAATTTCTTGTAGAGATGATATTGGAAGAATCTTGTGCTCAAAATGAATTTCTATCTCACCGAATTGGTCTTTTGGAACTAAAAAAGGATTGCCTTCAGTTGGGGTATGAAATGGTTGAGTTTCAAGTGGAAAATTTGGGACTGGCTGAAGTAGGGAATGAAACTGAGGATTACAATCGAGCAGTTGAGGACAACATGGAGCAGTCCGAGAATAATGAACAACTGGAGGAGACTAGCATTGATCTTGCTAATGACCAGGAAGCCACCCCTTCTCAACTCAAAATGGAAGAAAATGAAGCCCAGGTCACTTATGCGATGGAAAATATGTAGCCTCATCCAACTTCTAGTGTTTTGTTATGTTATGCAAATATGCAGTTTTTGTTGGTGTGTTATGGAAATATATCGAAGTAATTGATTTAGATTAGTATTTTGTAGCTTAGGGATATATTGTGATAGTTCTATATGGAGTTTTTTGATAGTAGAATCAAACTATATGAAATATGATGTACAAGGCCCTGACCTTCAAACCAGGTTTTTATAGTGTAATGAATACCCGTTCCTTTAAAACAAATGATTCAAATTCGAAATTTTTGAAAAATTTATACATCATATTTTAAATAAAATGAGATTTTAAAATGCCCCTAGGGGTCAGCTCAATTGGCGATGACCATGAAAATGAAGTGTTATGTGTGAGGAGGTTCGAGGTTCAAACCCCCTTGATTCACATGTGTCTATGGAAGGGGGATACATAAGCACCTAGAGGGCTATAGTGGTAGCATATGAGACCAACCCAATTGCCCATTCCTCTAGATACGAAAACAAAATTGACATTTTTTAAAAATTGTAAGATTATAATTACCCAAAATTCTATGTAATATATGTTAAAAATAAATAAATGAAGTTACACCTATTTTATATATGTCAAATAACAAATAGATTAGTCACACCTATTTTACCTAATGTATTTATGGCAAATTTAAGATTATAAATGTGTTGGTACAAAAGATATATAATAATATCAACAATTTAATTTTAATATTATAATAGAGTGATACATTAAATTGGTGTATGAAACTCTTTTGTTTATAAGAGATTTCTTTCCTTCAATGATTTAATTGCCAAAATTTACAGAGAGGTGTCTTGGGTTGGTAGCTTAACACGACTTGTTCTCCTATCCACATGACTTTAATTCCAAGAGATAAGGACATGTTTGGCCTGTTGTAATAAAGCTTAGAGAATAAGCACCCCACCTAAATAACTTCTAGAATCTTACTGAGTCATAAGTTATTAATACATTTCCCTTACGAATTGTTAAAAATACTTTTGGTGTTATATTATAATTGGAAAAAATTGATTTAAACTTAACCAATTCACCTTAATTTTTATTATTATAAAACTATACATGCTCCACCCCTATCCACATCAATCCACGGATGGTGTTTGAAAATAGAGATTGGATTCCTGTGATTTATTTTATATTGCTGGATTTTTTTTGTTTTTTCTAAGAAATAAAATGAAATCATATTTATTAAAAAGGAACCTTCTAGTGTCAGAACGCGCGGTAAGATTTCTTTTTAAATTATTGTTTATATACGAAAAATATAGATAGAGGGCCCATTACTCAGTTCATCTTTTTGTGCTAGGTAGTGTCATTTCTGTAGTTGCGACGTGGCGAATGTATGCCGTTTGGTTACGTTGATGGATTGGTTAGAGAAAGGAGGGAATGAATGGTCAAATGGCCTCCTCCCAGTTAGCGAAATGACTAGTATTTGATGTTATACAAAACTTCATCATTGTAGTGGAGAATATATTTAAATTAATAAAAAAATTAATTTTGAATTTTAATTATATACATATATTTTTTAAAAGTTTGAGTTTGAGTTTGTAGTAATGTTCCTCTTAATATTAATAATAATTTATTTTTAAAATTACTTTTAAATCAAATATTAAATTAATGTATATTTTTTAATTTAAAATATTAAATTAATATATATTTTTAAAATAAAAATATTAATAAATGTATTTTTTTAATTTTTAATTATATATATATATATATATAAATTTTTAAATGAATTTTATTAATATTTTTTAAGTATCTTTTTAAAATTAATAGATAATAAATAAGATAAATTTTATTTGCGGAAGATTTTGATTGTAACTAAGCACTACTTAATTAACTTTTTAAGCTTTAACGACTTTTTTACGACTATGAAATAATATATTTTTAAATTCAATATTGTTTTTCATAAATATTTGATTTCAATTTAATTGTTTGTTTTACAAATATTGAAAAATAAATAATAGTACTCTAGCATATGCATTAAGATGCATCTACAATATGTAATTTTTCAAAGTATAATGAAAAATTACGATTTTTTCAGGGGAAAAAAGAAAAATAAATAATAGTAGCAATTGTATCGAGTGGTGCAAAGGAATACTGATAAGAGGAAAAGGGGAAAGTGACAAACAATAATAAGACCCCATTGTTGTTGTTGGAGGTGGTGTTGATGTTGTGAATATTGCTATTGTGATTGTAGCTGTCTTAATCGATGATGGCATTCCAATAATGGAGCATGCTATTCTTATGAACATTGTTACTTACCATGTAGCATCATAACAAATGGTTTTGTCTTGAATTCCTAGAATTTGGGATGAACTTGTGCAATTCCGAAAATTTCCAAAATTCCCAAAAATGTTTTGTAAAAGTAGAATGCATAGTGATCATGTGTTACTTTTATGTATATAATGTCTGTGGAAATTTTATTTGTTGTTTAAAATGTTGTTGTCATGGACTGATCCAGAAAGGAAAGTGAAGGTTTCATTAAACAATTTGCAAGCTAGTTTATGTCTTTTAGGCAATGGATCATAGTTGCAAAAGTACACAAACTTAAATTAATTTGTAGAAATTTAACAGTTAAAAGAGGGAAAAATTGAAGCATAAAGCACATGCAAATTGAAAATGGAGTTCACCCATCTTGGGCTACGTCTTTGGGTCTAGCTTCTAGTGGTGATCGCTTTATTATATGCTCAAATGCTTAATACATCAACATACAAGCTTCAATTTGCAAAATAACACTACCGTTGTGTCCAAAATGCTCAAAAACCCATATCTAGACTCTTCTTGAGCTCAAAAAGGTTAAAAAATGAGAAAAATATCGTCTTTTTCTCAATCTGTCTGCCAATTGGTCTACAAACTACTTGGTTTTGCCCAAGTTTCACAAAATGGTCGTTTGGTCTATCCGCAGGCGGGCTGGTTAGTGGGCTGTAGGTCGAGGGTTTGATCCTCGTTCACCAATTGTTTTGTTATGTTTTAAAAAAGCATTATTTTAATGTTTGGGCCACGACCCAACTCCACCGCACTCTGCACTGGTCATATTCACGTGCCATGGTCTTAGAAGAAGAGTTGATATCTCTTCAAACTTTTACCCATGATTACACAAAGAAAATTAGGAAACTTCCTATTGCTAGTATACTGCCTCATAGATGTGGTGTGAGAAGACTAGCAAATTTGGGAGATGTATTAGTAGAATTTGTTGAATATTTAGTTAATTTGTCACTGATATGGTGGAATCTATTGAACAAACTCATTCAAATTCTCACCTAACGAGGAAGATGAAGAGTCATAAGATGATGAAAACTCTAAAAGTGAAGGAGAGGATAACAACTCAGACAATGAAGAGCATTTAGACAACAAGATGACCAGTAATAAAAAACTTGCATGGTTGGCTCAAGGGGCCTTAAATCTTGTAGGAATTCTACATGACATGCACCAACATCCTGAAAAAATTCTTCCAAAGTTTGACCCTGATAAATCTATGACTTTGGAAGATCATATTCAAATTTTTTATTTGGCCTTGAATTTGATGAATGTTCAACATGAAGATGCAGTGTGTCGATTGTTTCCTTCTACTTTTGAGAATAAAGCTATCACTTGGCATTACAATATTCCCATAGGCTCTATTGCTAGTTGGGTCGATCAATTTCAAAAGGCGTTTATGAGAAAGTTTGGAGAAAAAGTAACACCTGCTACATTATTGAGAGAGTTGGTCTCCTTGAATATCGATAAGAAAAAAAAGTTAAAGGATTTCAATCAATGTTTCACTACAATCTTAAACAAGTTTCCTTCCAACACTACTTGTCAAGATGTAGTAATTGTCGAATATTATACCTCATCCCTTATTTCTTCCATAACAATGTTTGTTAAAAGAGAAAATAAGGCCACATTGGTTGAAAAGTTTACCGAGGCGTTGGAAGTGGAAAAGAAAATGCTCTCCATTAGTGTTCACCATTTTCAAGAAGAACAAAAAAATAGCGGGAATAAACCTCAACCCACGAAAATTAAACCTTATGAGAAGGAAACCAATGATTTAGAGAGTGTTATCAAAATGATTAAGAATATATCCATCGAGGTGGCAGATTTGAAGAAACGTTCTAGAGAAATTTCTTCTAGTAATCAATATTTTAGACTATTTTACAAATGTAACAACAATCCTCTAGTCAAATCTGCTAAGAGTTAAAATGTCAACCTGGATATTGAAGAACTAGGAATGTATAAATTATACTCATATCATCAAGATAGTCATTCGTAGAAGACATGCCTCGAGTGGATCAATGTTATGATGCTTGTAACAAATCAATTGTTGGAGAAACAATAGATTGAGGATCAAATAGAGTAATTGTTAGAAGAAATTCCCCTCCAGTAGATAATGAATCCACTACAAGGTCAACCATGTTGTTATGGGATTGAGTGATTGATCAAGAAACACAAAAAATAGGAGAAGTTTCAGTTGGATGGATTCAATCTGCTAAAGTTGCTAAGTATTATATCTTGCATTGTAAAGGACCAGTGACCGACCCTATTCCTCAAGAGAAGGGAAAAATCTTGCTTAGGAAAATACTTCCTCCTTGGACTAGTAACCAAAACGCAACTCTTAAAACCAAGAATGCTCAACTGACCAAGAATATAATGGGGAATATTAGAGCAAATTCAAAAGAACCTAGGTCAACTATGAAGTCTACTCCAACTCCACTTTTAACGAACACAACTAAGGATAAGATTGAAGGTAATATAATGGAGTATAATGTGATTGATGATATGAAGAAAACAAGAGCCAATGTCACTCTATGATTTATGTAATATTCCACAATAGATAAAGTTGTTTCTTAAGAAATTAAAATCACATGCTATAAAAAGAAAATTTGATTCCATGACAACTAATTCTAGTAATTCTATATCAGTGTCCCATGGATAGGCTACAAACTGTGATAGGGCTATAATTAATGCCAAGAGTATAAGAGCACACTCGAGATCTAAAAAACCACCATTCTTGCTTATGTTTGATGTTTAATCATAATGTGCATATTGTTTAGAGCACTCTAGTGCCTCGAAAAATGTTACACCTTTATCAGTTTATCAGAAAACAAACGTTATCTCAGAGAAAACCAACACCAATATTATGCAATTGGATAGAATTGAGGTGCAGGTTGTTGGTGCACTTAATGATGTGCTTATTATATTGTCATCCAACCCAAGATTTCACCAATCTATTGACGTCATTGTGATATACATACTCGAGGCTTATGGTTTTCTATTTAGTTGAGATTGGTATAAGAAGCTAAAAGCTTACTTTGCAACCGATTTGTCTCATTTATGGCTTTCTTTTCAAAGGTAAGAGTAATCAAACAAGGTTAGACAATGAACATCAAATTAAGTAAACTGTGACAGAGTTGGAAGGACAAAAGTAACCTATAAGTTTTTCTTAGGAAATTATGGGAAACCTTCTCTTGGAGACAAATCTTGGTTGTTATTTAGCCCAACCATCACCAACACCATATGATAAGTAGTTACAATTCCTTCCTTGTACCCCGACTGGTACTAATGAACAATGTATAATAGATGTAAATAACCTTATTGTAAATAGTAAGGGCCCCGTGAATAATAATATTTGGACTCTTTATTTTGATGGATCCAAAACTTAGGATGAAGCTACTGCATGTTGTATCTTATTGGATCCAAAAAAGAAAAAAATGCTTATCTCATGCTGCTTGGAATTTGATTGCAACAATACGAGGTTTTAATCTTTGGACTTGAAAATTCCATAGAATTGAAGGTAGAATGTATTAATGTCATTGGAAATTTTGATATCATCACCAAATAGGTACGAAATACTATCCATTTTTTTTTTTTTTATCTCTGCATCTAAAACATTATCACCAAGAGGTATGGTGACTCATATCATATTTTAAAGTTTTTAATATTTCTTCAATTCCTAAATTGAGGAACACTACAACTGATGCCCTAGATAATGAAACAACTTTTTTTACTCCTTTAAGATATGGTTTTCCATTGAATGAGTTTATGAACATGTTGTACCTAATAATATAACTAATTTCTATAGTTTATTACAAATTTGGACATGTTCAAAGACATGGCTATTGATGAAGGAGAACATGAACAATCCTTGGAAGATGAGACAAAGATATGCAAAGGAAATCCTATGAAGTAGTAACATTGGAGAAGCTGTATGATCAGTAGAATCACTTCAAAGGGCCCTCGAATGCCAAAAATCAAAGTTCCACATTGAGGCATCAACAAGTGAATTTTGGTACTGAACAAGATCCCAAGTATATCAATCTTCGTACCTGTTGCACCAAAGGAAAATGACATGCATTCACCTAATTATTCAACAGTTATTGGGTTTTGTTTGCTTGGACCTGTTAACACTCCAGGAAACTCTCCTAGGTTGCAGCTCGGAGATGCCTGGTAACATATAATCTTCAATATTGTTCTTAGAACTATTGGAATGGATGATGGCTTGGATCAAGTTAGATAACCATTCCAGCTCTATTCTCACTCAAGACATGCATGAACACTCTCACCAATACAAGGCTTTAGACCACTAATGCTCAATAATTTATAGATTCAATGGATAGATGGAGAATACTGACTGTACCAGCAGATTGCATACATAAACACATATGAATGGTAAGCTACAGGAAGTAAATGAGATTTGCAAATCTAATTTATCAATGCAGAGATAAGATGACAATTATCTGGCATTAGACACAACAGAAAACCTGAATAACCTATTCAAGTGCAAGCATAGAAAAACAAAGAGAATGGACATTGAACATATAATAGCAAAAGAAGCTTATATTGCTAGAATGAAGATGAGAAGCTTGAAGGAACAAAGGAGGAACCATCTCCAGAAGTTGAACCCTTGTTACATCTAGTTTTCAGCCTTTTATAGGCCTTTTACAATGCCCCTGAGCTCTCAAAGGCTCGAAGTCTTAATCTATCCACTAAGTCCCTTAACTATTTGATTCCCTTTATAGGCAAGCATGGCTTGAAGGTTTTCACCTTCTGACGGAGGAATAACCACCTTCAGGTAGTTTGATGCACTGTCTGGGAGCTATCTCGTGCCAGAGATGCTCCATGATGTTTTTTTGATGAGTTGCGCTGGGCTATTGATGCACTGTGCTGCCCCATGATATTTCTGTTTCGGGCTAGCTGCGCTATCTGCTCCATGACTGCTTTGTTGGTTTGGGATGAGCTGCACATGCTGTGGCCCTTTCAATTCCCCTTCCGGCCTTTGTTATTTCCTTTTCGGTCTATGTCTCCCTTTGAATGATGGAATGGCTATTCGGGCCTCTGTGATCTCTTTAAAATATTTAGAATGACTGTTTTTCTGTTAAACACAGGAAAACACAGCAACATTGTGAAAATCCTGCCCATCTCTGTCCTTTTCAGACTTAAAAAATCCTTAGATATGGCTTATTCTCCTCTCACATCCGCCCTTGTAGTGATAACACATCTCCACTGTTGATTTGGGAGTCCTAGATCCAACAGTGGTGATCCATTTCGGGCACCTCTTTTGTACTAGAGTTAACCACCCAATGAGGGTAGTTTTCTCTCTCCTTGTCCTGGACACGTGGTGGCCACTGGATGGCATTGGGCGGAGTTTGGCCTAAACCACTTATCGTCTTTAGCTCCCTCGAAATCCTGCCTGTTTTGTCATTTTCTTTGTGTTTCAAAAATGCACCAAAACATTGAAAATCATTAAAAAATGGACTTTGGCGGACTTCAAAAATTATATTTTTCACTTCCCGGACCCTTTCGGGTTTGGGCTTCATCGCAATCGGTGCTGCCCTGTTTCCCTTTGTATTTTGTTATATAAAGAAATACATTAAAATGCATTTAAAACAGGCTTACTGTGGACCTGAAATTTTATCGAATAAGCTATATATAACCGTTGGGTCTGGTTATCGGGTCGCCCATATATATGTAAAGGCCCCACTCCATGGTGATCGCCAATGCGATATAGCGATGTGATCAATCGCAATCGCATATCGCCCGAGCCAGAGGTCCATGGTTAGCACTCATAGTAATCCCCGATAGCGATTACCGATCGCCATCACAAGTTCCCTTGGGCCTGTGCCGATTTCCACCGATTGCCTCTCGTCGATCAGATCTGGACCGTTGATCGGCCAGATCTGATGGCTGTTGTTCATTCCTTTGCTTAAGCCTGCAATACTTGATTTTCATTGTTTTCTTTGGTTTTTTACCTCCCGATAGTGTATTTCTGCCCTTCCAAGGGCTCTCCTCTTGCGCTAATTTTGAATTTGAATGATCCTTAAGAGGATTTTGAAGACTTTTGGGGCATACTTGGATCCTTTGGCATGATTTTAAGCAAACCTTGGAGACTTTGGGAGTGTTTTGGGTCCATTTTTGGGCCAAAGGCCTCCAAGGCTAATAGGATCTATGACGATCTAAAGATGCATGATACCCATATTATTTAAATGTCATTCCCATCAAAGAGTTGAAGAAATTATTGGATGCATGTATCATCTTTAAAGTAAGAAAATATACCTATGTCTCTAATATGGTGCCTATAATAAAGATATCAAGGGAAATTTTTCTATGCATGGATTTTCATAATCTAAATTGATGCTCTGACAAATATAACTATCTTGTCCCATCTATGGAGTAGATTCTTAAAACATTGTTAGGTTCTGAGATGTTTTCCTTATTAGATGGCTTCTTAGGATACAATCAAGTCTTGGTTTTTGAACATATCACTCGAAGACAACTTTCAGAACCAAATGGGGCACATTTTCTTATAGGTGTAAGCCTTCTGGATTGATAAATGCTTGAGCCACTTTTCAATATGCTATGGAGATAACTTTTAGAGGGTTGATCGAGAAAAGTGTGGTTGTATATCTACATGATTTGATGATGTTCTCCAAGAAGGAGTCATATCATTTACGTCATCTCAATAATTTTTTTGAACATTGTCATAAATATGGAATATCACTAAATCCCAAGAAGAGTATCTTTGCACTATTTGAAATTGTTTGCATAAAACAAGAATTCTTAGTAATAGGTTGGAAGTGGGCAATTCATGGTGAATTGGTCCATATAAATTTCAAATTACCATAGGAGGATCACTACATATAGACATATGCAAAATTCTGGAAAGACTTTTTGGCCTCACTATTTGAGGTCTTAATTAATGAACCTACTCCATGTATGTATGAAAGAGCCAGGTAGGTAGTGTCCTTAGAGGGTGAATGATTTGTTGACCAAGATGGAAATTACCTGAGAATATTTGGAGAAACTAAACATCCCCATCTACCACCTTAGTTTGTAACTGATAGAGTGGTAATTCAATAAATACATATCATATTTACATAGGGGTCGATGGAGCACTCTCACTGGATAAGAAGGCTCCGTAATGTCGCTTCCTAATTATTTTCCCAAGGTGAGGAGAAACCAATTTTGGAAATTTTGTTATTTTTGGCTTAATGCAATTTTGATGAGACCCACGTGGGGCCCAAGGGAGCAAGCATAAAAAGAAGGAAGTGAGCAACATTTAGGGCCTTTTGATGTTTTGATAATTAATTGTTTCTTTGGCTGTTTAGCTAAGCTACAAGTGATGTTCAACACAAGAGATTCCTAAGGAGTGAAGCTCATCCCCTCTTCGGTGGACTTTGAGTGTTGGGTGTGGAGCCTGATTATCTTCTTTCTTCAGAGGTATCGCCACATTGGACCCCATTTTGTAATGTGGAGGAAAGGCTGCCCATTTATGTGTGCCACCAGGGGGTCCAGGGGGGGTGGAAACAATCTTTAGGAGCCCCCCCCACGCCATGGCAGGGGATCAAGGGCAGCGCCCCCAAAGCTAAAAATAGATGTAAAATTTCCTTGTAAAATGTTGTAATTTTGTAGTCAATTTGGGTTGTTCATTAGGTAGAAATCAGATGGTAGAAGTTATGTTTAATTTAGGGTTTTTTTGACCTAGAAGGCAACCCCTCGCTATATATGAGGGAATTGTATTGCGGTTATGCAAATCTGTATTCTGAGTGGGAAAGAGAGAGGAGATTGTGTGAGAGAAAAGAGGGAATTACATCATATCTGTTGTAGATTGTATCTCTTCATTTTGCTGGATAATATAAAAGGAAGGACTAGCTGTTTCTCCGTGGACGTAGCCAAAATTGGGTGAACTATGTATATCTGTGTCTCTCTTGTTTTATGTGTTTTCTGTGTTTATATTTCTGCAATATTTTATGTGTTCCATTGCTATGTAATATATAATTTTCTAACAACTGGTATCAGAGCCGAAGGTCTATTTGGCTGATAAACTCATAGGAGAGAAGGGATCCTGATTCGAGTGGGAGAAATGGTGGAAGATGGTAGGTTTAGGGTCGAAAAATTTAGCGACCAAAACTACCAACTATGGAAGATTACTTGTATCAAAAATATCTGTACCTACCATTGAGCGGAAAGACAAAGAAGCCAAAGAGTATGATAGGCATAGAATGGGATATTCTCGACTGGAAGGCAATTGGAATAATACGGTTGTGCCTAGAGGTGTCGGTAGCCTTTAATATTTCAAAATAAACGAAAAAAGAGGTTTAAATGTCGGCATTGGCCAAGCTATATGAAAAACCCTCAGCCTCAAATAAGGTATTTATTATGAAGCGTTTACTTAATATGAAGATGTCAGAAGGTGGATCTATTGCTGATCATTTAAATGAATTTAATACAGTTACGAGTCAGTTAAGTTCTGTAGGGGTAACTTTTGATGATGAAGTTAGGGCTCTGTTATTTCTATGCTCATTTCCAGAAAGTTGGAATGGTTTAGTTATGGCCATTAGTAACTCTGTCTCTAGATCTAGTACTTTAAAGTTTGATGATGTTGTTGGTGCAATCCTTAGCGAGGAAATGCGATGGAAAAGCTCCGGTGAGACATCAGGTAATTCTTTGACTGTAGAGACTAGGGGAAGAAAAATGGAAAGAGGAAAGAGCTTAGGATATCACAGTAAGTCAGGGAAAGGCAGATCCAAGTCTAGATCAGGGATAGTGTGCTAGAAATGTGGGAAGAAAGGACACATGAAGAAAGACTGCAAGTCTCAGAAGGGAAAAGAAGGAGACATGCAACGAGAAAACAATCATGAAGTGAATGTGACAGGTTATGTGTTGCAATATTATTTGATTATTTCATTAGAAAATATTATTGATGCCTAGGTGGTATATTCAAGGGCCTCATTCCATGCCACACCTGATAGAAAACATTTTCATGATTATGTTCAAGGAGATTTTGGACAAGTTCGATTGGGTGATGATAAGCCTTGTGAAATCATTGGAATGGGTACAGTTTTCATAAAACAACAGAATGGAAATCAATGGATATTGAAGGAGGTAAGGCATGTTCCAAATTTGAAGAAAAATCTAATTTCAACAGGGCAACTGGGAGGTGAAGGTTGTGTAACTACTTTTACAGATAAAACCTGGAAGGTCACTAAAGGAGCCCTGGTAATAGAAAAAGGAGAAAAGGTTGGTACATTGTATTTATGCAATAGTATTTCTAATTATGTTAATTCTTTAACCTCTACAGGAGTAGATACAACATTGTAGCATCATAGGCTTGGGCACATGAGTGAGAAGGGGATGCAAATTCTTCACTCAAGAAATTTATTGCTAGGTTTGAAGTATGTTGATTTAGAATTCTGTGAGAATTGTGTTTATGGAAAACATAAGAGAGTCAGATTCCTTAGAGTTGGGAAAGAAAAGAAGAGCGAAAAATTAGAGCTTGTGCATACAAATGTATGGGGACCTGCTCAGGTATCATCTCTTGGTGACTCTTGTTGTTATTACTTTTATTGATGATGCAACCAAACAAACCTAGATTTATTGTATTTGAAATAAATTTGATGTATTTGATACTTTCAAGAAATGGGAAGCTTTGGTTGAAAATGAGAGAGGAAAAAGGTTGAAGTGTCTCAGATCAGACAATGGAGGTGAATATTGCAACAAAGAGTTTGATAGGTACTGTTCAGAGAATGGAATTCGCAGAGAGAAGACAGTTCCAGGAACACCATAAGAAAATTGTGTGTCAGAAAGGATGAACAAGACAATCATGGAGCGTGCAAGGTGTATGAGATTGCATGCAGGATTACTTTTACAATTTTGGGCAAATGTTGTAGATATTGTTGTTTATCTAATAAATAGTGGGCCTTCAAGTTCATTGGAGGTTGGTATTCTAGAGGAGGCATGGATAGGTAAAAAGGTAAACTACTCATTTTTAAATACTTTTGGTTGTGAAGCCTTTGCCCACATTAATAAAGAGAATAGAAAAAGCTTGAGGCAAAATCAAAGAAATGTACCTTTATTGGATACAGTGTTAATGATTTTGGTTATCGCTTTTATGATTATGAAAAACACAAAATCATTAGAAGCAGAGATGTCATATTCAATGAAAATGTTTTGTATGATGATCAGCTGCAGGAAAAGAAATAGGAAAAATAAAACAAAGAATACACAATGCATGATGAGATCATAGAAAAAGTGAAGGTGCCTAAAAATCATAATGATCAATAGCCAGAACAAAAACAACAAGAAGCACCTCAAACACCTTAAAGTGGCGTTAGAAGATCTACTGGGATAAGTAGACCCCCTGAACGATACTCTCCTTCATTATATTATGTATTGTTGTCTGATTCTGGTGAACCAGAATGTTATGAAGAAGCAGTGCTGGTAGAAACTAGGAAGAAGTGGGAGCAAGCCTTGAAAGAAGAGATGGACTCCTTATAACATAACTAGACTTGGGAATTAGTGAGGTTGCCTGCAGGTAAAACAACATCGCAGAATAAATGGGTTTATAGGTTGAAGGAAGAAAATGGAGGTAGAAAAAGGTATAAAGCTAGACTTGTGGTGAAGGGGTTTGCACAGAAAAAGGGCATATAATTTGATGAGATATTTTCTCTTGTTGTTAAAATGACTTCAATCAAAACTATTTTAAGTCTAGTAGCAGCTGAAGATTTGCATCTTGAGGAGTTAGATGTAAAGACAACCTTTCTCCATGGGGATTTGGAGGAAGAGATATATATGTAGCAGCCACAAGGATATGAGGTCAAAGGGAAGGAGAAACTAGCGTGCAAGTTGATGAAGAGCTTGTATGGCTTAAAATAGGCTCCAAGGAAGTGGTATCTAAAATTTGACAAGTTTATGTTTGAACAAGGTTATACTAGATGTCAGTCTCATCATTGTGTTTATCTCAAAAGGCAAAATGATGGCAGCTATATTATATTGTTGTTGTATGTAGATGACATGCTTGTTGCAGGTTCTAACATGCAGGAAATAAATGTGCTTGAAAGAAAATTGGCAAAATCATTTGCAATGAAGGATCTGGGTGCTACAAAACAAATCCTTGGTATGAGAATAACTAGAGACAGGAAGAATCAAAAATTAACATTGTCTCATAGTGAGTACATAGAAAAGGTGTTGAAAAGATTTAATATGCAGAATGCAAAACCAGTTAGTATACCTTTGGCTAGCCATTTCAAATTAAATAAGGAGGTGTGTCCCAAGACTTAGGAAGAAATGGCTTATATGTCTAAAGTTCCATATGCATCAACAGTTGGAAGCTTAATGTATACAATGGTTTGCACACGGCCTGATATTGCACATGCAATGGGAGTTGTAAGTAGGTACATGAACAATCCAGGAAAAGAACATTGGATGGCGGTGAAGTGGATTCTCAGATATTTGAGAGGTACCAAAAATCAAGCATTATGCTTTGGTGGTTCAAACATTTCTCTACAGGGAATGTATGTTGATGCAGATATGGTGAGTGATAGAGATAACAGGAGGAGCACAATAAGGTATATGTTTACTGTAGGTGGAACAACTGTCAGTTGGGTTTCAAAATTGCAAAGTGTTGTTGTAGTCTCAACAACAGAAGCAGAGTATGTTGCTGCTTAGAGGCTAGTAAAGAAATGATTTTGTTACAAAGGTTTCTAGATGGATTGGGTAAGAAGTAGGAGTTGGGCAGGTTATACAGTGACATCCAGAGTGCCATACATCTTGCAAAGAAATTTTCATTTCATTCCAAGAATAAACATATACAGTTCAGGTACCATTTCATATGGTCAGTGTTGGAAGATGGACAGTTGAAGCTAGAAAAGATACACACTAGTCAGAATCCTGCAGATATGTTAATAAAAGTTGTAACTAGGGAGAAACTGAGATTCTGCTCGGTTTCAATTAGTCTTCAAGTATGATGATGAAGATGAGAAACATCCAGGTCTAAAGTGGAGTCATTGTCTAGCAAATGAAGCAGTGGTGGAGTTGCTATAATCAATCTCCAAGTGGGAGATTGTTGGGTGTGGAGCCTGATTATCTTCTTTATTCAGAGGTATTGCCGCATTGGACCCCATTTCGTAATGTGGCAACAACGCCACCCATTTATGTGCACCACTGGGGGGCTCTTGGGGGGGGGGGAACGATCTTTAGGACCACCCCCCTCCTCGGCGGGGGATTTGGGGTAGCGCCCCTGAAGCTAAAAATAGATGTAAAATTGCCTTGTAAAATGTTGTAATTTCGTAGCAATCTGGGCCGTTCATTAGGTGGAAATCTAACGATAGAAGTTATGTTTAATTTATGGTTTTTTTTCTCTAGAAGGAAACCCCTCGCTATATATGATGGAATTATATTGCAGCTATTTAGACCTGTATTCTGAGCGAGAAAGAGAAAGGAGATTGTGCGAGAGCAAAGAGGAAATTACAACGGATCTGCTGTAGGTTGTATCTCTTCATTTTTGCTAGATAATATAAAAGGAAGCACTGTATATTTCTCTGTGGATGTAGCCCAAATTGGGTGAACCACGTATATCTGTGTCTCTCTTGTTTTATGCGTTTTCTATGTTTATATTTCTGCAATATTTTATGTGTTCCATTGCTTTGTAATATATAATTTTCTAACATCAAGTGCCACCCTAGGAGGGCTTTCTTTTCCATTGGAGACAAAGAGAATATCACCCAGTAGAGGAGTACACTGCCTTAGCTAGCAAGGGTGCAGTTTTGGGAGCAGTAGGGACGTGGTGGAAGAGACTGTGTTTTGGGTGGAGCAGTAGAGCCATGGAATTCAGATGTGAAGGTTGTTGGAGGTATTATCATCAAGCTTCCACTTCAGAAAGGAGAAATTATAGTAGTTGTAGTTACAGGCATTGATTTCCAGTGTTGGAGGAGGGCCAATCCCCAAGGGGTCAAATTTGGCAGGTGAAAACCAAGGAAAACCCTTTCTGGGTTTTTGGAGAGGAGTACATCCCCAAAATTGTAGAAATTTCTGGGTTGTTTTGAGGGGGTAAATCAGAGCTCCAGTATTGGAGGAGGGCTTATCCCCAAGGGGTTGAATTTGGCAGGTCATAACTAGGGAAAACCTTTTTTGGGTTTTTAGAGAGGAGTACATCCCCAAAATTACAGAAATTTCTAGGTTGTTTTGAGGGGGTAAATCAGAGCTTGAAGTCAGCGAGCAGTGCAAATTTGAGGGGATATTGCAGTTCTCTAGGGAGAAGTGAATTCACAGCAGCTGCGAACTTATGTATTGATCACTTGAGGGTTGTAGTTTGCCTTGTGAAAGCCCAGTGCACCTCATCCAACTTCCATTGTACTCCAACATATTTGTTTAATGAAAAATGAGCCAGTGGGGTGTTTGATGAGAAATTTATGTTCATGTGTTCATCACTAAATATAATTTTATTGTGAATTTTATTACTTGTCTCTTTTGTCAATGCAAATCTTCCATTATAAATATTACAGTGGTATCAGAGCATGTTCTTGGCCAGGGTGGGGAACAAGAGCGGGTGATGCCATCGAGATACTAAGCACTGGTTTTCCAAAGAGGGCGTGGTAGAGGCAGAGGCAGGGGTCAAGGTAGAGAACAGGGGCCAGACCCATTTTTAGACACTGAAGTGGAAAATATCATAGGTAGGATGGAGAACTAAGAAGAGGATGAGCAGCCTAGGTAGAGGAACACAAACCATGTCTTAGAAGAGCTACTGAGGACAAACCAACATATGATGAGGCAAGGACAGTTGAGGATGGACATGATGTAGCAGGTGATGAGACTACAAATGGGTGGAAGACTGGAGGGAGATCCTCAAGGTGACGGGGGTTATAGAGCGGGAGGAGGCAGCCGTACCTATCAGACTCCACACACCCCACAGCGTGGGCAAGCTGGCCGCCCCACACTACCTCATTTCATGGAGGAGGCTGAGCCAAAGAGAGAGCCGGACCCGGTTGCGAACATGGTACATTCTGTCGCATTGGGAATTGATGAGTATGAGGGGTTGGATGACTGGATCAAGAGGGTGATGTCCTTTGGAGAGTACATACACCTCAAGGAGAGGCGCACTACCGGGGCTGGAGGCCACTATAGGGGAGGAGCATCCAACAAAGATGTGTAGAAGCTATCAGGGAAGATTACACTCCCAAATTTTGATGGGTCAGTGAAGAGCTCAGCTAGGGCATGGATCCAAAAACTTGATACATATTTTCACTTGAATCCCATGAGGGAAGCTGATGCCATACGTTTCGCCACCCTTCACTTGGAAGGGGATGCCCAGGAGTGGTGGTATCATGGGCTGATCACATTAGGGCACCTTCACATCACCACTTATATAGAGTTCACCAGAAGATTGTTGGAGAGGTTTGAAAGGAAGGATCCAAAGCTACACTTTTGAGAGTTGTCCCAATTGAGATAGACTGGTAGCGTAGAGGCCTACGTCATGGAGTTCCACAGACTCGCAGTGATGGTGACAGATATTTCGGAGGCACGACTACTCATGTTGTTTGTAGAGGCACATGCTGAGCCTTTGTGTGGATGGGTGAAGGCTTACAAGCCCACATCACTACATGATGCTATTTATAGGACCCGAGACATTATCAATGTAGTGCCCAAGAACCAGGCCTTTGTTCCCACAAGAGCCACAACTCCACAAGGGAACAGATATGCGAGGCCACCATAGAGAGATGGAGGATGTAGCCAATTGGATGATGACACCTGGAGGGACCTCAGGAGGAGGAGGTTGTGTTTCACGTGCCAAGAGCCTTGGGCACCATGGCACAAGTGCACAAAGGGAAAAGCCCATTTGATCGAGGTGTTCTCAAATAATGAGCCTTGGGAGGAGGAGGCCGAGGCAGTAGAAGAGCCGGGCAATGAGGGAGGACTATCATTCATTAGGGCCGCTACCACCACCATCACCTAGAGGAGGGCCATTTGCCCTAATTGGGGGAGTCCTCGCTTCAATTCGGGGTGTGCTGAAGTATTTGAAACTTAGGATCAGGGGGAATATACAGGGATAATGTGTGTTAGTCCTAGTTGATAGTGGGTCCACCCACAATTTCATTGATTCCCAGATGGTGGAGTGTAGGGGCATCCAAACAACTACATTTGAGGGGTTCTTATTTTGGTACCCGAAGACTAGACCATGCAGTGTACTAACTATGTAACCAGGCTCACCTTGAAGATGGGGAACTACTCACTCACTGACCATTTATTCATGGTTGATGTCCCAGACACCAATGTGGTGTTGGGTGTCCAGTGGTTGTATGCATTGGGGAATGTCACTACTAATTGGAAGAATCTAGAGATGGAGTTCCAAGGTCTAGATGGAAGCTGGTAATGCTGAGGGGAATGCACTCTTATCCCCCTCAAAGAGTCTCAGTGCATCGGATGGAGGAAGATCTGCGACATGGCGATGTGGAGTGGGCAGTTGAGCTACGAATTTCTAAGTTGGGGGCAGAGACGTAGGCCATACATCCAGACATACTAGCCTTGTTGGAGAAGCACTAGGGGGTTTTTGAGGATGTTCCACTAGGTAGATCGCCAGACCGTGGATTTGAGCACACCATTGAGCTAGAGGAGGGGGTGAACATAGTCATCACCACCCCTTATAGGCACCTGAAGGCCTATAAGGATGAGATAGAGTGGGCCATTCAGGAGTTGTTGAGATTGGGACACATCAGGCCTAGCTCAAGCCCATTTGCTTCTTCTGTGGTGCTGGTGAAGAAGAAAGATGGGACGCTACGCATGTGCATAGACTACCGGGCTCTCAATAAGAAGACCTTGAAGAATAGATACCCCATTCCACACTTAGATGAGTTGATGGATGAGCTTAGGGGAGCTAAATACTTCTCTAAGATAGATCTACGTTCAGGGTACCACTAGATTCGCATGAGGGAGCGAGATGTTTCGAAAATTGCTTTTCACTGCCATTATGGACACTTTGAGTTCTTGGTGATGCCCTTTGGGCTAACCAATTCTCCAGCCACGTTCCAGTCCTGTATGAATCACGCATTCCGTAGACAGCTGATATGCTTTGTCCTAGTTTTCTTCGATGACATTCTCATTTACAACAAAACATGGGAGGAGGATCTTCAACATTTGAAGGAGGTGCTTCACATACTTGAGGAGAAACAACTATATGCGTAGTTTTCTAAATATGAGTTTAGGCTAACAGAGATGTTGTACCTAAGGCATGTGATTGGGGAGGATGGAGTGAAGGCGCATCAGGAGAATATTCACTGTATGCGAAGTTGTCCAAATATGAGTTTGGGCCAACAAAGATGTTTTACCTAGGGCATGTGATAGGGGAGGATGGAGTTAAGGTGCATCAGGAGAAGATTCGAGCAATTCTAGATTGGCCCACACCCAGGAACATGATGGAGCTGAGGGATTTCCTAGGCATTTGTACATATTACAGGAGATTTGTGAAGGGGTTCTCATAGCTCGCAGCACCTCTTACATATTTGACAAAGAGGGGAGCTTTTGTGTGGACGTAGGTGGTAGAGGAGGCCTTCACGCGCCTCAAGAGGGTCATGAGAAACTGTTTGGTCTTAGCCTTGTCGGATTTCATGTGGCCATTTGTGCTAGAGTGCGATGCATCTGGTGAAGGGATTGGGGCTGTTTTGACACTAGGGGTCCATCCTATTGCATTTGAGAGCAAGAAATTGTAGCCTCACGAATGGTTGTACTCTGTGTATGACAAGGAGATGTTAGTAGTGATGCATGCATTGGCAAAATTTATACAATATTTAGTGGGAAATCGATTCAAAGTGAAGACGGATCACAATAGTCTTTGATTCCTCCTTGAGCAGCAGTCCTTAGAGGAGAGGAAGAAGAAATGGGTGAGTAAGCTCCAAGATTACGACTTTGAGATAGAGTATATGAAGGGAAAACACAACGTGGTAGCAGATGCCCTCTCTATGAGACCCTCAACGTTGTCTTTGATGGATGTCACGCAGGATTGGAAGACTCAACTATTGGTTGAGTACTCCAAGGACAGGTAGGCTTGTGACATTTTGGATGGCATGCACCGAGATGGCCGATTCCGGGTGGTGGATGATGTGATCTACTACAAGGACCAGAACTATTTAGTTCCAGGATCTCAGCTGAAGGGGAGGATCATGCAGGAAACCCATGATTCTCCACTAGCAGGGCGCTCAGGTTTCCTTAAGACATACCGTGCTGTCAAGGAGAGGTTCTCTTAGCAGGGATTTAAAGGGGATGTGTTGAAACATGTGACGGAGTGTGTGAATTTCCAAAGAAACAAGGTGGAGTTAGGTCACCCATTCAGTTTGCTATAGCTGCTCCCCATTCTGGAGAGGAAATGGGAGAGCTTATCCATGGATTTCATCACGGGACTTCTGGCAGCATAGGGGCGAGACTGCATCTATGTGGTGGTTGATAGACTAACCAAGTTCCCCCACTTATTTTCTATTTCATCGAGATCTTCAACCTCCAAGGTGTCCGAGTTATTCTTTCGGGAGGTTTTCCGGTTGCATGGTCTCCCCAAGACCATTGCGAGTGATAGGGACAAAAGATTTATGACGGCTTTTTGGCAGGAGTTGTTCCGATTAGTGGGTACAAAATTTACACCTAGAACCAGCTATGATCCCCAAACCGATGGGCAGACAAAGATTGTGAACAAGTGGCTGGAAGGGTACCTGCGGAACTACATGACTAGACAACAGAGAGTGTGGGTTAAGTGGCTACACCTCGGGGAGTTCTGCTACAACATGACTTATCACATGTCCATCAGTATGACTCATTTTTGAGCACTTTATGGGTATGATGCACTTTCTTTTTCTGACATGGTGCTTGGAGATAGCAGGGCCCCAGGGGCAAAGGATTGGGTTTAAGAGTGCCAGGAGATTATCCAAGATCTCAAGAAAAACTTACAGGTGGCCCAGAATCAAAAAAAGGTACATGCTTATAAACATAGGGTGGAGAGACACTTTGAGGTAGGGGACATGGTCTACCTATGCTTATAGCCATACATGCAATCCTCGCTCAAGTAGAAGGGAGGAGAGAAGATTCACCCACGGTTTTATGGGCCCAATAAGGTGGTCTAGAAGGTGGGAGGGGTGGCCTACGAATTAGAGCTACCTAAGGAGAGATGGATTCACAATGTGTTCCATGTTTCATGCCTAAAAAGGCATTGGGGCAACATATTACAACAACAATTGAGTTGCCTCCCTTGGATGATGAGGGGCACTTAGTTTTGACACCTGAGATCATATTGGAGACCTGAGAGAGGAAGTTGAGAAACAAGGTGATCAGAGAGTACCTGGTCAAATGGAAGGATCTACTACGGAAGGATGCCACATGGGAGAGTGAACAAATCTTGCAACATCTAGTTTTGCAGTTACTTGGGGATAATCAACATCCAGGAGGGGAGGACTATAATGTCCCTTCCTAATTATTTTCCCAAGGTGAGGAGAAACCAATTTTGGAAATTTTGTTATTTTTGGCTTAATGCAATTTTGATGGGACCCACATGGGGCCCAATGGAGCAAGCATAAATAGAAGGAAGTGAGCAGCATTTGGGGCCTTTTGATGATTTGATAATTTATTGTTGCTTTGGCTGTTTAGCTATGTTACAAGTACTGTTCTGCACAAGAGCTTCCCAAGGAGTGAAGCTCATCTCTCTCTTCGGTGGACTTTGAGTGCCACCCTAGGAGGGATTTCTTTTCCATTGGAGACAGAGAGGAGATCACCCAATAGAGGAGTATGCTGCCTTGGCTAGTAAGGACACAGTTTTGGGAGCAACAGGGATGCAGTAGGAGAGACTGTGTGTTGGGTGGAGAAGTAGAGCCAGGGAATTCTGATGTGAAGGTTGTTGGAGGTATTCTCATAGAGATTCCACTTTATAAAGGAGAAATTACAACAGTTCTAGTTACAGGCATTTATTTCTAGTATTGGAGGAGGGCCAATCCTTAAGGGGTCGAATTTGGTAGGTCAAAACTAGGGAAAACCCTTTCTAGGTTTTTCTGGGTTTTGGAGAGGAGTACATCTCCAAAGTTGCAAAAATTTCTGGGTTGTTTTGAGGGGATAAATCAGAACTCTAGTATTGGAGGAGGGCAAATCCCCAAGGGGTTGAATTTGGCAGGTCAAAACCAGGGAAAACCCTTTCTAGGTTTTTAGAGAGGAGTACATCCCCAAAATTGTAGAAATTTCTAGGTTGTTTTGAGGGGGTAAATCAGATCTTGAAGTCAGCGAGCAGTGTAGATTTGAGGGGACATCACAGTTCTCTGGGGAGCATCGAATTCACAACAACTGGGCACTTATGTATTGATCACCTGAGGCTTGTATTTTGCCTTGTGCAAGCCCACGTGCACCTCATCCAACTTCCATTGTACTCCAACATATTTGTTTAATGAAAAATGAGCCAGTGGGTTGTTTGATGAGAAATTTCTGTTCATGTGTTCATTACTGAATAAAATTTTATTACTTGTCTCAGTTGTCACTGCAAATATTCCATTAGGAATATTACAGGTTCCCTCGCCCCACATGCATTTACACTAAGGGACATATAAATTAAAGTATATTAGTAAGACAAAGAGGATTATGATGCAATGATGCTTTACCATTTTGGGAACGTGATATTCCACATGTATGATCCAAAATTTGTAGTGGAAAATCATTGCAAGTCATTGAACTACATTTGGGATTAGTAGTCAGATATTTGGGTAGAGGAGGAGAAACATAAGAATGTATCGAATTTTATAGAGGTTATTTAAGAATAGGTTACAATCCTAATTAAACTAAAAAATAAAAGGCGTTGGATAAAAAGGAAGCATTGACATAGAAATGTGTTGCTCAACAGGAGGGAACTAGAATCAAGCAAGAGACTTTGGCTGAAGTAGGAAAAAGAAGCAACATATATAGCCCAAGAAATTGAGATTAAAGAATATGAGGAATAAAATATTAGGAGAGAGAAAAAAAGAAAAGAGAAAAGAAGGAAAGAAGAAGCCAAGAGTAGGAAGATAAAATACAAGAAGATGAAGTAGAGACGAGAGCTAGAGAAGAAGCTCTTAAATCCAAACAAAAAGAAAATGAACCAATTGTATGGATGTATTCAAATTACATGAATTTTTATCAATTCCAACCAAAAGCCATCCATGATAACAAGGGTCTACTTTCCAATGATAGAAATGGGCATCACACTAGTTAAAATGAAGAAAGTGGTAAATATTGGTAGATTAAGGTTTAATCCCAGCTTGAAAATAATAGTGGTACATATGCATAAAAGAATTTCTACCCCACATATGCCTCTAGTGCATGCCACAAATAAAAGACATATTGTGCATGAAAATAGAAAATGTCTACTTTATATGGTTTCACTAGGCACAACATTCTCTCAAGCCATATAGAGAAATGTGTAGGCCCTCCTAGAGAAACTAAAGTTGAAAGATGATTGTATAATTGAGCTAAAACAATAACTTAAATTGATGAAAGCTAAATCCAAGGCCATGAAGTATGAAAACACCAAGATGGAATATTATTGGGCCTATGGTTTTGAGGTACATGAATCTTATAGGTCTCTCGTCAAAAAAGTGTACCCATGCCTCTAGTTTTTGCATAAGATTTCAACCAATATGCTACTTGTTTTGGAAGTGGCCAAGGAATGAGGTACTCAACATCAATGAGTAATAAATGATATAAACCAACTAGATAAATGGCTGAAGGAATACCCTCAAGCCTTGCCAAAATCTACTATAATCAATGTGAAAGAACTAACATATGATCCATTGTTGTTAACAAATCTATGAAGATTCAAGAGAAACTTGAGAAGGAAATCTCTATATCTATGGAATAATACCAAAAAACTTATTTCTTGGTTAAGATAATAATCACGATGAAAAAGCTATCATCCATTGTGGTGGAGAATGTAGTAGGGAAGATATTAAATCAAATTCTCCTTGACCTTAAAAACTTCTTGTGAACTTCAATTATCTGCTTATGTTTATTTGTTAGATTTTTTCATCAAACAATTATCAAGAGAAAAACAATAAAGACGATCGACACAAGAAGTAGGCTCCAAGCAAGGGAAAAGCCCCTCCAAGGTGAAACCCATAAATAATCTCTTCTCTTCTTATAGAATCTACTTCAAATGAGAAAACCAAGACCCAAAACTCTTGAGAAAGTCCTCCTCCAAGCACTAAGTTATCCCTCCAAAAATATCTTCCAAATAAGTCAAAGTTTGACCAAGTCAACAAAGGTCAAACCTCTTCAAATTTGATTCACTTCATAATTTCAACCTTCTACTTCATATCTACAACTTTGGTCCCTTATAACAATAGAAACCCTCCTTTCTGGTACAAGTCAACCTTCCAAGAAATCTTCCCTCAAGAAATTCAATGTATCCAAAGTCAATGAGAGTCAAACTAGGTCAAAATAGTATTTCAAACCTCTTGCAACTTGGATTTGAAGTTCGCGGCCTCTTGCAACTCAGACCTGCAATTCTTCATCTGCAGAAACCCTAACCTTTGCATGTGTGACCTTAAAAAAAAATGTCTCCTTCTTTCGCTTGGTATTCTTCCTTAACTTTTAGTCTTGTTCGCTCCTTTTCTTGCTTGATATCAAAATCTTCTTAATGAAGTTTGTTGTAGTGGATACAACCATCCTCCAAATTTTTTCCTTAGCTTCCTTTTGGAGTCTCCCTACTAACCATCCTTAACAACATGTCTTGCACTACCCAGGTACTTATGCTTTCAATTAAGTTTATTTGGCTTATTAGCTTGTGTTCGCTAACTTGTTTTGCTTTCACCTGCAAGCTGACTTCTCGTGACTTGGTGTTCAATTGGTTCTTGTGCTGACTTGGAGAATTGCATAGAACTGGAGGGCAACCAACCTTTCTCTTTGAAATTGAGTAGAGCATGCATGTTGCCTTCCCCAAGAAAATTGCACAGAGAAACCCATCACTGGGCTTACTCTCATAATTTGTGCAACTATGGTTGAAAACCTTGGCTTTAGTCTAGAAATTGCGTAGAGCTTGAGGGGCAGCCAGAGCCACTCAGCCCAGAAACTGTGTACAAGTCATCCCAAGGATTTTTGTCCGTTGCATGTGCTCACAGGTTGACTAGTTCCCTTGAGGATTGTGCATTCTTGCCTTGCATGCATGGGAAATTTTTTCCCAAAAAAGCAAAAAGAAAAAAAAAGAAACAATATCCCTAGATTTTAGGGATCTATTTTTAGCATGTGGGGGCTACATGCAAAATCCATTTTAGAAACCTCTCGCCAAGTGTTGCTTTTTCCTATAATTGTGGCATGCACGTCATAACACTCGATCTTGTCAAAACTATTTATTCGACACTTCAGAGCTCATTCTTCACTTCGATCTTGGAGCTCTGGCATTCCAAATGCATCTAGGAACCTTCAACACACTTATTGCAGTTTTTTTCGGATAAGTCCACTTTTAATGTCTTTTGCTACTTTTCTGTTGCTTTTTGTATTTCAGTTTCTGTGAGTGTTGTTTGCTTGGTTTTTTTGAATGCTTGTTGTCATTTTAATGTATGTTAGCCTGTAGAAGCATTGCTTCAAGTTTTCCATTGCATTTCCTTACTCTCACATGCATGACATTGTTTCTACACTGACGGTCTCCATTGCGACAACTTACTCCACACACCTCGTTGTTTTCCCATCTTATTGAATCCTACATTTACTAATTGCATGCATGTTCATTCACTCATGTCTACACCCAGATTCGCACATGCATTCAGTCCTTACTGTTTTCAGTCGCTTGTCGGCGGGTCTGAGCTGCCTTAGCCTGGACCTTGCCTTGCTCGGCTTGCACTGCGGATTTATGGGATGGAAGGAATTGCCTTGCTCTTAGGAATTGCATAGAGCCTACCTCACACTAGCCTCCCAGGATGTGCTCCATGCAATTCTGAGAGGCAGTGCCTCAGTTGGCCCTGGGATTGTGCAGTGCAATTTTTCTGGGTTGCAGTCATGCTGATTGAAATTGTGCATTGCGCAGTTCCAGTCCTTAGAAGGCCAAACTAGACTGTGCTTTGCATAGTTTCAGCATTCAGTTAGCTGACTGGCAATCTGGACTGTGCTCTACATAATTATGGTAGTCAATCTCCTAGCCTCTTAGATAAAATTGTGCAAATTTCCCAGTCAATCACCCAGGTGTGTTGCATTTCAGTCATCAAGTTACTTTTGGTTTTCAACTGAAATTTTTCTTGCCATTAGTGTTGCTCTGTCTCCAGGAACCATAGGTATTTATCAATCTCTCCATAGTATAGGTACAATGGCTTCCAAGAGAGTAGGTTCAAAGGACACCATTGAGAGAACAACTGGAGATGTGGTCGGGCAAGTGTCTATGAGCTTACCGATCTATGAAGACACTAAGATGTTCATAGACAAGGAGATCAAGATCAAATGGAAGGACATCAATGATATCTTTTCAGGCACCTTTGAGGAGAATCTAGAGGACCGTAGAGTCTATGTCAACATACACAAGTCTGGCTTGTACTGAGTTGCATGCAGGTATCTCGCATTTCCATGCGTGGACATGATCCATTGGATTGTCTCACATACTGATGAAGAGACATTTTCCTTGAGCAATGTAAGTGGAATAAAACTTGCTACCTTTAGGGAAAAGAGCTTTTAGGAGATGTACCAGTTGGTGCAGTCAGTGAACACAATGGATGCACCCTTCACCAATCCCAGCAGTATCACAATCTCAAGAGACATCTTGAAGAGTTGGGTGAGAGAGCTGTCTAAGTTCAGGATGATACCCAACTAAGTATGCAAGATAGAGATACTGCGGAAGGCTTATCAATTCTTGATCATCTTCGCATGCCACTTATATGGCCAAGAGAGTAAAAAAACCTTCCCGCAGAGTTGGGTGATTTTGTTGGATCAGTTGGTGAACGAAGGAAAACCTTTCAATTGGTCCAACATGTTGGCTTTCTCGCTGAAGGGACAAGTAACGAATGCTCGACATCTACCCAAGGTTCAGCAAGCAAAGCTCTTCATGTCTGCTTACATTCTTGATGCAATATGTGCCCGTAAGCATTTCCTTAGATTGGGTTGGGCATGGACACCTTCAGAAACCATTGTGCACACCTATTGCAATTTGTTCTTCGAGTGCAGCTTCCGTGGAGTTATAGTACATATATAAGACCACTTCGTCACCCCGGTGTACAGGATGATCTTTGAGAAAGATTCACCTTGCATGTCATAGGCAACAATGGAGGCATTGGTTAACATAGAAGATTGGTATGTCTCACCCCTTGGCACCTTCATCTGGATGTACAACGCAGAGAAGGCTCCACATGTGTTACCAAAGTTTTCCATGGATAAGCTGGTCATGCAAGAGGTTGCATACCACATCTCGACAGGGTTGTCAGCGAGACTGCATAGGAAGAAGAAGGCACCTTGGCCCACTCTTCCTTTGTGGATTGGGTTGTATGAGATCCAAAATCTCAAGCATGCTGAGGCCGAGATGGAGGAATTCAAGAGGTTCACCTTTGGCACCAGAATTTTCAATCCATATGACCCACATCACTTAGTGGAAGACCACTGTGCGAGAGTGTATCATCCTTGGATCCACGAGGCATGTCATTGGCCTGAGGAAGAACCATGGAGATATGGGTCAAGGGTCACCCCACCCTTTGCTATATGTATAACCTCATAACTCATTGTGCAGGTTTTTGGGATCCAAGCTTCCAATAGGTATAACTTAGAGAAAGCTTGGAGTGTATTGTAACAAACCTTGGCTTCTCCACAGTGAAGAGTGAGTACATCTCTTTGGAGGAGCAGGCAGCAGTGGATGTAACGTTCCACTTTTGGGGCTAGTGGCTGTCATGGTTGTATGTATGATTGGATATTTCACTCTTTTAATATAATAGAGCCAACACATTTCGTGCATATATTGTTATTGTAGTTCGACTATCCTGGTTACTCTAATGATGTATGTAGTTGTAATTTACACATGTATGTATGGACTATTCCGGATGTGTTTATATGAATCTTATCAAAGCGTGTTGTTGGTATAACTCATCACTTTGGATTGTCGGCTATCCTACTTTCCATCTCATGATATCTTTCAGCTCACGTGTTCCCTTTCAAGCTGCATGCTATCACAGGCTTTTGATGGGCACATTCCTCTCCCCTTCCGCGTGTTACAGCATTTCATGCAGCTTCCTTGACTTGCTGCAAGGTCACACCCTTAATTTCAATAAGGACATCTCACTTGCCTCTGCACACAACCACACTCAAGGAGATACCGTACTACCCACTGCTGGGACTCCTATGTTATGAAACCAACTCACAAAAAGATAGAAAAGATAGATCAACGCCTTAGAATTTAGCCTCTTTGAGGGGGCAACCTCCTTTACATTACACAAATGAATGATTATTTGATGATTCAAATGAAAAAACCTCCTTTCTATATATAGGAGCCTAAGGAGTCACAATATAACCCAACCGACCTAACAATAATAATATAAAGGCACAAAAATAACAATAGAGGGATTCTATGGGGCACAATAATAATAATATGGGGACAATAGGGGCACAACAATATTAATAAGGGATACAACTACAATAGTAATGGGGTAATCACTAGTATTATAGGGACCTAACATGCCCCACTCCTTCAAAAAAGTGTTGTCCTCAATGCTTGAGTAGTTTTGGATGCTTTTGCATAAAATTCTCATCCTCCCATGTGGAATCTTTAGTGGATAAGTTCTTCCACTTGATGAGATACTCTGAAATTGATCGATTTCGTAGCTGTCGAGTTCTTGTTTCTGTGACTGCTTCCGGTTCTAATATAATTTTTCCTTCCTCATCAAGTTCTGGAAATATTGTTTGAACTCGGAGCTTGTCACCTATAACCTTCTTTAAACATGAAACATGAAAAACTGGGTGCACTCGAGAAGCTGTAGGAAGCTCCAATTTTAGTACCAATCTTTTGCAACACCTTGTACAGACCATAATACTTTGGTGATAATTTATTATCCTTCTTAGCTTGCTTAAGGGACATTTGTTTATATGGTTGTATCCATAGGAATGCCCAATCACCTACATCAAAACTTCTTTCGCTGCGATGTTGATTTGCCTGTTTTTTCATTCTATTCTACGCCAACACGAGGTTATCCTTTAAGAGTTGGAGGACTTGTTGTTGATGCTCGATGTGATGTTCCCTTGCTTGAACCTTAGAATTTTCTCTTAAATATGATGTGATAGATGGTCGCTGATATCCATAAAGTGCCATAAATGGGGTCATTTTGTTGCTGTATGGAAGGAAGTGTTATACCACCATTCAGCCAGAGGCAACCAATTGACCCATTGTGTTTGTTTATCAGATACAAAGCAAGGAAGATATCCTTCCAAACATTTGTTTACTATCTTAGTTTTCCCATTAGATTGAGGATGATAAGATGAGCTATGAGCTAACTGAGTACCGAGACAAGAAAATAATTCTGTCCAAAAATTTCCAGTGAAAATGGGATCCCTGTCACTTACAATAATCTTTGGGTTTCCATGTAGCTTTTGAATTGCTTCCATAAATGCAGTAGAAACTGTACTGGCTTTAAATGGATGTGATAATGCACAAAAGTGTGCATACTTGATAAGTTTGTCAACTACCACCATGATGACACTCTTTCCCTCAGACTTGGGTAAACTTGTGATAAAATCCATTGAAACCTCCTCCCAACGTTGGTTTGGAATGGATAAAGGTTGTAATAGACCCGGGGTCTTAATTGTTTCAACTTTATTTTTTTGGCAAACCAAACATTCCGTGACAAACTTTTGAATATCCGATCTAAGGCCATCCCAAAAAAATTCCTTCTTAACCTTGTGGTAAGTTTTTAAAAATCCTGAGTGCCCTCCTAAGGGAGAAGTGTGCAATTCCATAAGAATCTTTTGCTTGAGTTGAGAATTCTTACAGAGGTATAAGTGATCTTTGTACCATAACGAATCATTTTTCCAGCTAAATGTATCAGATGTATTGGAATCTTGTTGTAACTTTTGAATAAGTGCCCACACTTCTTCATCATTCTTCCATTCCTCCCTTGCTTCTTTTATCCAATCTGGCGGAATAATAGAAATGGCGCACAACAATGCTTCCACATCCTCATCCTTTCTTGAGAGTGAATCTGCCACCACATTTTGCTTCCCTTTTTTGTAGATGATTTCAAAGTCATAACCCAACATCTTTGTGACCCACTTTTGTTGCTCTTCAGAGGATAATCTTTGTTCTAAAAAGTATTTAAGGCTATCATGATCCGTTTTTACCTTGAAGTGTCTTCCCATTAGGTAAGGTCGCCATTTCTTAAGTGCATGTAGTATTGCCAACATTTCCTTCTCATAAATAGCTTTGTGTAAAAACTTTCCCTTGATTGGACGACTTTCAAAAGCAATGGGTCTTTCATCTTGCATTAAAACAACACCAATTCCATTTCCTGAAGTGTCACATTCCACAATAAAGGTTTTTGTGAAGTCCGGTATAGCTAAGACTAGTGCTTGGCACATTGCCTCTTTAAGATGTTCAAAGGCCTTTGTTGCTTCTGGAGTCCATGAAAATCCATCTTTCTTCAATAATGTTGTTAGAGGTGCTGCTATTCTCCCATAATTCTTAACAAACTTGCGATAATACCCTATCAACCTGAGAAATCCTCACAGATGCTTTATGGATGTGGGGATTTTCCATTCCTTAATGGCTTTAATTTTGCTAGGGTCTACCTTAACTCCTTCATGAGATACAATATGACCCAGATATTCCACCTCTTGTACTCCAAAGAAACATTTGGATCTTTTTGCATATAATTGTTTCTCCTCCAATAGTTGTAGCACCCTGTCAACATGTTCAACATGATCCTTCCAAGACTTGCTGTAGATTAGTATATCATCAAAAAATACTAACACAAATTTTCTAAGGAAGGGTTTGAAAATGGAATTCATCAAACCTTGAAATGTAGAGGGTGCATTGGTAAGGCAAAAAGGCATGACCAAAAATTCATAATGACCCTCATGAGTTTTAAATGTTGTTTTCGGAATGTCTTCAGTCTTCATTCTGATTTGATGATATCCTGAACGAAGATCCAACTTGGTAAAGTAAATTGATCCATGCAATTCATCCAGTAATTCATCAATGACAGGAATGGGAAACTTATCTTTAATAGTGAGCTTGTTGAGCTCCCTATAATCTGGACACATGCGCCATGATTCATCCTTCTTGTGCACCAATACTACTGGAGGAGAGAAAGAACTTTGACTAGGTTGAATTATACCAACCTCTAGCATTTCTGCAACCATATGTTCAATTTCACTCTTTTTGGCATAGGGATATCTGTACGGCCTGATGTTTGGAGGAACACTTCCTGGAATCAGATGAATAGCATGATCATGATCACGAATAGGTGGGAGACCTTTGGGAGTCTCAAATACCTTGGAATGATTGTCCAAGACTTGTTGGAGATCTGGAGAAATAGATGATTTCGATGTGGAAACATCTAACGAACATATTTGTGCAATTACATCTCTTTGTTCCTTTTTTAGAAGCTTTGTCATACCGTTAGAGCTAATTATCTTTCCTGCTTTCCCTGCAATACCCTTTAATTCAACTTCCTTTCCTTCCGCATAAAATTTCATGAAAATTTCTTGAAAATTAAAAGCTATTGTACCCAAGGGTTTTAGCCATTAGACTCCTAGTACAACATCAACGCCTCCCACTGGAATGGAAAGCATTGGGTTAGTCAATACATATTCTCCCATGGATAGCTTGATATTATGGCACTTTCCAGAGCAATTTATTGTTCCTCCATTTGCAACCATCACTTGACATTCTGGTGCTGGATATAGGAAGCAATTCAATTCTTTTGCTACCTTACAATGAAAAAAATTGTGGGTACTTCCTGAATCAATCAACACTATTACCTTTTTATTCTTGATTTGTCCTTCTATCTTGATGGTTTGAGGAGTGGTAATTCCAGCCAATGCATTACAAGATATGGTCGGATTCATTTCTTCTTTATCTAGGCTTTGTTCCTGGAGTATATCCTCTTCTTTTGACCTTTCTTGCTCCTTTTCTTCTTCCTCTTCACATTCTATGTAGAATAATTTCTTCTCAGCACACTTATGACCTTTAGTGTATTTGCTATCACAACTGTAACAAAGCCCTTTTTCTATTTTTTGTTCCAATTGTTGTGGTGTCAACCTTATAGGTTGTGGAAGACTAGGGGCAACAATACTTCCATCTTTATAGTTGTGAGTGGTATGCTTCCTAGTTGCCATAATTTTGCTTTCCATTTTTCTTGCTAACCTGAATGCCTTCTCTAATGAATCAGGTTCCCAAAGGTGAACATCATGTTGGATATTATCCTTTAAAGTCCCTATGAACACATCAACCCTATGCTCCTCTTGAATATTTTTTACCCTTATGTTCAATTGTTGGAACTCCTCAATGTGCTCCATTAGTGAACCCTTTTGTTTGAGACTTATCAATTGGCTAAAAAATGTGTTGCTTTTTGTATCCTCATAATGTGCTGTCAATTCTTCCGTAAAAATTGCCCAAGTGATAATTTGTTTACGAGAGCAAAGCCATTGATACCATACAAACTAATTTGGTTCCAAATATAAAGTTTCAATACGTACCTTTTGTGTGTTTTGCACATTATTGAGATGGAAAAATTGCTCCATCTGTAATATCCATGTTGTGGGATCCTTGCCATCAAACTTCCTCATATCGATTTTTGGAATATGGTGGGTCTTCGATCCAACATTAGAGTCTATGAAATCATGATTAACATTTCTTTTGTTCACATCATGATTTTCCTTTACTACCCTTTCACCATTAGTAAGTATTTCTTGTAGAAAATTTGTCAAATCTGTCTTCAAATCTATCTTCAAATCGTCAATCTTAGCTTCCACGCCCTTTATCTTAGATTCCATGTCATCTATCTTAGCTTCTGTTAGCTTTTGTGACAGTGAAATTTGTTGCACTTGGTCTTGTAATTTTGATATATCATGTAGCATTTATTCCTCTTCTTCATGAGTCATGCTAGAGCTTTCAGGTTGCTTACTAGGTGTTTGCATTTTCTTTCCTCAGGGCATTAGTTACCGATAATAATTCTCTACTATGCCCTTTGAATTCCTTCAAAATGATTTTTCAAACCAAGCTTAAGCAAAAATTTAAAAAAATTCTACACACCTTTTTTCACTTTGTAGGAGCTCAATATTGCCTCTGATGTATCTCTGTAATTTCGGATCATCCAGTTCTGAAATTGCAACTTGTAGTAGCCCTCTATGTCCTCTTTCCAATGCCACCAGTCTGATCCCAATTGGATTCTCCAAGGAAGAGTTATGCCAAATATCCCACAGTGACCTGATTATAGACTAGTTCAGTAGAGCGAACTTGTACGACGTGCCACGTGTCCCTGTTTCGACCTTTGGCTTTGAAAATATATGTTAGAAACTATAGTCCGTTCTATTTATGTACCTTCTTATGAAATTTCAATCCGATGCTCAGAGAGAAAGTTATGACGATTTTCCCCAGGTCACCTGTTTGGAATGTAATTCAGGAGTCTACAAAAAGACCAACTTCCTCAGATCATATCTCCGCAAATATAGTGCGAAAAGCTCTGAAATTCAAACCCAAGCTTCAGTGCGATCTTGTCTCAAATGGGGTTTTTTTTAGCTTCTGAAACATTGCAGAAAAAGAGTTATAGCAAAAATGCCACGATGACCCATTTGGAGTAGCGAAACCCTAGAATCCAAAGCTCTGATCCCAAATGTTATGAAACCAGCTCACAAAAAGATAGAAAAGATAGATCAACGCCTTAGAATTCAGCCTCTTCGAGGGGGAAACCTCCTTTACATTACACAAATGAATGATTCTTTGATGATTCAAATGACAAAACCTCCTTTCTATATATAGGAGTCTAAGGAGTCACAATATAACCCAGCCGACCTAACAATAATAATATAAAGGCACAAAAATAACAATAGAGGGATTCTATGGGGCAGAGTAATAACAATATGGGGACAATAGGGGCACAACAATATTAATAAGGGATACAACTACAATAGTAATGGGGTAATCACTAGTATTATAGGGATCTAACATCCTACTTTGAATGGTTTGAGGTTTAGTTGGGACTTCTTACTGGGGAGATCCCCTGACATGTTGGTGGGTCTATCATGGTCAACACAATTCAAATTGGTCGTGATAGAGGTTGATTGTGGCTTCTTTATATAGGCTTTCCATGAGTTTGAATACCCCTCTCTAGGTCACGTTCTTGCTAGTAGGGCCGACTTGTGCTTGGAGGCTCATAGGACTTTCTAGGCTCAAAATTAATATCTTTTTCATGTTACAACTTTCGCGATAGAGTCTTATATAGTTGTTGGGCAGCAGATCCCCCCATAGCATGTTTTTGGGGCTTGAAGCCTGAATTTTGGTCAAGTGTAATGTAAAGACCCCACGAAATGCGGGCGTGGAGCGCGAGAGTCTAGGGTTGTCCACCCTAAGATAATGTAATTTAATGTAAAGTGTGTCGGCCTACCCATGGTCCACAGACCATGGGATTATATAAATAGAGCAAGGCTCTATGTGTAAAGGTAGTTTTTGAGTTTCTTGACAAGTAACAAATAAATGTGAAGGCATGGTTAGGAGATAGAAGTGAATCTGAAGTGTATTGGGTCGTAGTGGTAGGTAGAGGCTCTGCAGCTGAGTGCGTAGAGGCCTAGTAGAGTCCGCAACTGAGTGCATGGACCCCCGTAACTGAGTGCACAAGGAATAGTCAGGTCTGTAGGTGGGATTTTACTTGGATTTGAAAGCTAATAAAATAAGTTCATTCTGTGCATCTATTCTTGAATCTGTATGTTGATGTTATGCATCATTTATTCTATTATTTATTGTGCGCAATTGATGATTACATGTATGATTGCTTATAAGTGAATTTAACCTAAGTAATTAGCTAACGGAGACTAAATAAGGAAGACTTGAGTGAATAACATGGGTTGCGCTACGACTAGAACTGCACGAAGATAGGATGACAGGGCGTAGGGTGCCCGCAGGTGCGCGTAGCACAGTAAGTACAAAGGGTGGACCGCGTACCAATCACCACATCCCCAGGGTGCGGAAACTTGGTTCTAGCACCTTCCCATACTACTTCGGGTGAGACCTTAGTCCATGCTTCGTGGACTGTTGCCGAAAAGGTCAGTAGTACCAGGATTTGCTTGGCTAAACTCACTTCTAAACCTAGGTTAGGTCCCACGTAGCCAACAAATGGTTCTGTTGCCAGGACCGGGATCTGCCTAAGGGATGTCAGATGTCGTGCCATTGGAACCCAACAAAGAATGAATTCTAAGAGTGCTTGGACAAGAAGATTCATGAGTTCGTGACACAAGAAAACAAAAATCCACAGGTATTTGAGAAAAGTTGGCTGGATCGCTACATGTATATAGAAATCCACGAGATCTTCTTCACATCCTTTCCTTCTGAACTATACGAGTGGATCGTGAGGTTAGTCGGCAGCCAGGGAAGGTGTAAGCTCGACCAACCGATAGTGTGGACTCCAGAATTAGTGCGCAGACTAGAGGCATTAGAAGATAAGATCACGTGAGCTGTGGACCATTGGCTCAACCGAATAATAGGGGGATTTATCATTGAGTTTGCGATAGACACGACCGTGAGCTACAACGAAGCAAAACGACGTTTTCTCAAGGGACCGTGAGGTAAGTACATTAAATCTTTGAATACCTGGATTAAGATGCTATTATGTGAAAAGCGGGTTATGCGAATACATTAATGTTTGGAATGACGCGGAGCGAAAGGATATACAAAGGTAGCGAGGAATTAAGAAACAGTCCTTGATTTCACCTTCAAGAGAGAGCGAGGAAGCGCTCGCTTGGGTTTCTCTAGGAAGTGCGGTCGGTTTGATAAGGCAACACATTCTGTAGTTACCACCTCCACCCACGTGACCACCCTCTCCACCTCCTTCACCTCCATCTCCACCCACTCCACCTCCACCAACCCTGCAGTTCAGCATGGAGAGCGTGATCAAGCTACCCGTATTCAGAGGAGTAGGGAATGAGGATCCAGACCAGTTCTGGTTCATGGTAAGCACAGTGTGCGAAGCGCAAGAGGTCATGGACGACAACATTAAGAAGGCTACATTAGTAAGTGCGCTGCAGGATCATGCATTGACATGGTATATCAAGCACTCTAATGATCACCCAAATGTAGGAATAACAGAGATCCAGAATGCGCTGAATAGAGAATTTAGCCGGCCGAAATCAGAGACACAATCAATCATTGGATTTAAAGAGATCGTGATGCTTCCAGGAAAGACCCCCTGGTATTTGGACCAGCGACTAAAGAGTACGATCTGTGAGGCTAACATGACGCTCATGGATGCACAACATTGTGCATGGTTAGTGGCATCTCTGACATCGCACTTGAGGATGGTGCTGTTGCAACAAAAACTTTCTACCCAGGCCGAAGCATTGGAAATGGCATTGAGGCTACATGAGACACCGTTACAGGATCCAGGATAGGGAGTTCAACAAATCCACGCGCAACTACAGAATCTCTGCCTAGAAATGCAGATCTTGAAGCAGGATAGGGCACCGTGGTCAGAGGTGTGTGAGGCAGTATGGTGCATAAAATGCAAGGGCCAGGGCCATGACAAAGATCATTGTCCAGTATTCGTGAACTACTTGGTAGGAGGGGGGCCAATGCCATTGAGACCGGAGGAATAGGCAGGGCCAAGTGTGACACCTGGATTATGGTACAAATTTTGTCAGATAGGAGGAAAGCACATGACATATAATTGTCATTTGTTGCAGAAGTATACACTGGCACCCCAACAATTGTTTTGTAATTTCTGTAGGTCGATGGGCCACGATGAGCATACTTGTCATAGCTACGAGTTAATGATGGATCAGACCCCAGCTTATCAGATGCAGACAAAAACACGAGCCCTCGACCCAGCGGCGGGGATGACGTGTGATGGATTTCAAGGGCGAGGTCAAGAATGAGGAGGAATGGGACCAGGAAGGGGTTGCAGACAGTTAATTTGTTACAATTGCGGAGGACCAAGGCACTACACCAGCGATTGTACCAACCCAATGAGAATATCTTGTTCATACTGTGCACAATTCGATCATGAAGCAGTATATTGTCCTACGTTGATCGCACAGATGCACGAGAAAGGGGTACTCTAGCCTCCTCTGACTCAAAATATCTAAATGACGAGATTTGAACCACGCAAAGAAGATCCAAATGTGAATATGGTGCTCAGAAGCGGTGCAAACATAGGGGAGGATAAGGGGAAGCAGCCCGAGGAAGATACATGGGTTCGAAAGGCTCCTATAAAGGAACCTGAGTTTGACTTAGAATGCGCAAAGGAGATGTTCATGGAAGCTAAGAAGAGCTTCGTGGAGGCCTCCACTTCAGGTAGTAAGGATCAACCAGAGCCAAGAATGGATTCTTATATGCTTACTACCTTTTTGGAGACATGCATGAAACTACTGCTTGACAATAAGGTAGTTAAGGGACTACAAGAGTTGATCACCAGGTGCACAGGGTCAGGAGAACCGCGCATAGTCTGGAAACTGGGAAAGCATGCATTGCGCACCGGGAGGGAAATGAGATTGACAGCGGAGATTGGCGAGTATGAAATGGATCAGGTAATCCTAGACCTGGGTTCAGATGTGAATGTATTACCAAAGTAGACATGGGAACGCATGGGCAAGCCTGTGTTATAGTGGTCCCCTATTCAATTACAAATGGCGAACCAACAGAAGATTTTTCCCATGGGGAGATTGCAAGAGGTAACAATTGATATCGAAGGCGCGAGCACATAGACAAACTTTGAAGTAATAGAGATTGTCGATGACAACAATCCTTATCCCGCATTGCTAGGAATAGACTGGGTCACTAATATGAATGGGGTCATTAACATGAAGAAGCAAAAGATGATATTCGAGAAAAGTCCCTACACGTAGTAGTTCCGCTAGACCCAGCCGAAGGAGCACGCTACATTGAACCAATGCGAGACGATGAAAGAAATGATGAGCTAGATTGTATTTACCATATAATGGCGCGAGACAAGGATCGAGTGAACCTGACTGCAGATGGGAGAATCTCGTGGAAGTGCGACAGCTCTTTTACTTCAGATTTAGACGAAGAAGTAGAACGCTGGCAGAACTGGTTGCACGAAGTGACAACGCTGAATTGCAACATGATGATTAGATCACTGTCTTGTGTGACGACAAAGGCAAGGGAACTGTGAACATATGATGGAGTGACAGTGGTGGATGAATTCCTAGACAAATTTAAAAGCGTAGTACAGAAACAACAGTGCTACGGTGCATTGGAATGGGCACTGCGCGCAACACTTGCACGATGGTGGAGTACACATCAGAAGACCATTGTAAACTGGGGCGAATGTAGAAGGCGGATGCACTTGCGGTTTGGAAGTCCCCAACATCGAACGAGAGCCAGGCAACCAAGAAGAAGCAGTTTGCACGCCCACCTGTTTCGATGGGTGCAGATGTGTGCTGTGCAAGCACATCCTAGACTAAGGATCGAAAATCGGAACCAGACACAGCAATGCACACCACAAATATTCCATGTCGGAGCATTCAAAAAGCTATGCGGAATCATGAACATAGTTTGTCAGGTGGAATGAACTGATTGTGACCTCCGCATACCAGTGGTCTAATGGGCCTATAGGGCCATGCACAAGAACCTGAGTGCGGGAATGATTTGGAGGACGACGAGCAGAGTTGAGGCTGTAGCTTGGGAAAAGAATCCTCACGCAATAACTCCCATAATTGGGGCAACACGCGAGGAACATAGCGAAGAGATTATGCAGCCATGCGAGGACAAACATATGCAGATTCAAGAAGCCATTCGATGAGGGAACCTTGAGGTTCATGAACTTGAAGAAGATGGGGTACGACTGAAACAGAGAAGCATGTTAATGGACATGAAAATCAGAAAACTGGAAACCAAAATCGTGCAAGAATTACACGTCGACAGAAGGACAAGACAAAATATGGGTAGCCATACCACTGCACTAGAAGATGGTCACCAAGAATTTCTGATTCTGCTACCATGGTTGTGACCACACCTTACTAGAAAAAGTAAACAGGGGAGCACACCCTACAAAGAAGAACACGACGCACTAACGGACGCGAGGGTAATTGAGGGGTGCCCGCGGATTGGGTTGGTAGGTAAATTGATGCCTCGCACCGATGGTACGACCACCTGAATATCTATAGAAAGCACAGTCTCAGTGCTCCAAGAAGTTGAAAGAGAGCACAGGACTATAAAAGAGTTTGTATGGGAGTTGCGCGACACGGAAGCTGCATGCAGGATCAGTATGACATACGGGTCGCATCTGCGCACAAGGGGTTGCGCTGCTGCACAGGTAGGCTGGGAAGTGACTGTTGGTGTCACTGTTCATGACAAGATATCCAATTTAAGGCAACGAAGAGTGGATGATGGGGAATTAAGACACCAAGTCAGAACTAGATTTGGAACTATCTACTGCCAATCTCGCATTAATGAGTCGAATATGGGGGGAACAGTCGAATTTGAATTCAAAAGGGCCTATAAATCATAGGTGGCTCTCCACCGAACAACCCTTGGCATTTTTAGAATTCAGTTGTTACGCTATCAATTGGGTATGAACTTTAAAAATTTGGAGGCTATCTAGAGGAGGCCGGGCTACTCCACCTACTATGGATTCCACACTTTCACTGGGCACGAATCATGATATTCATCATCAGGCAACTGCTTTGCCTAGTACATGATGGGTACTTGTGGTTGGAGAAGCCGATTCCCATCACGATGGAGTTGATTCATAGGATTTCCCGCCTTCCCTGTATGGGAAGGGGCCCCGTGGAAATAGTTGGCCAAAGTGGAGACTTTGCGCTCGCAGAAACCATGAAGAAGAAGTACAGATTGGAGAAAAAGCAGAGGGGATATGTCATTACTAGCATTCAATACAAGGGGGTGTGCATAGCCACCCAACTATTGGCAGGAAAAGTGATGAGAAAATGCTACGGCAACGAGGTACCAGCAACGGTGATCGCGCTGGCCGAACAATGCGCGGAGGGGGTACAGTTCAAATGGGCACAGTTCCTCTGCGAGGAGCTCCTGACGAGTGTAAGGAGGCTCAGGAGTAGGGTAAGACCTTTCACTATGCGTGGTTTCTCTTATCCATCTTGTTGGTTGCAGGGGAATTATCGGAGGATAGTCAATTTCCTCATCTTGACCAAGACTTGCCAAAGGTAGCAAAGTACACGTCGCTCTGGGCGACAAGGCACACCATGTGAATCCGTGAGATCAAGATCTTTTGGATACTCATGGAGGGGATAGTATGGATGTGGATCAATAAATGGCTGCACCTATCCCCCATGGTATATGACAGTCTGAGGAACTTTGCAGGTTTTAAGGCGGATATGCACAATGTGTATATCAAGGCGCGAAAGGATCTGGAGCAGAACTAGACCAAATTCCTATTCATCACAATTGATGACACTGTTTTCATGGTGCTCGACTCATGGCCACCTGAATGGCGCACCCTGGATCTGGCAGTGCATAATGAGGTATCGATACAAACATAGAAGGATGCCGTCAAGCTGCTGGCACAACAAAAGCGGAACGAGCAGTTCGCCGAGGTGGTAAGGGTTTCGCGTGCGGCAATGAAGGTTGCTGTAGAGTAGACCAAGGCCGCTGAAAAAACAATAGCAGTTGGGGCCACCATGACACAGGAGGAAGAGGCCTGGGGATAGACGACATGACAGAAGGCGCGGACCCAAGCACCACCTCTACCCAATTGAAACGGCCACGCGGTACGGAACGGACCGGGCCATGGAAGAAGAATAAGGCTTCCAAATTGGATGGGGAGCCTATTACATTGACAGAGGGTGATCTATACGACATCGATGACACAGTTTGCGAGGTCACCAGGGAAGCACACCAAGATGCAATGACAAAGCAATAGAATGTGTTGGGGGCACTCAGGGCACAACTGCAGGGGCTTCAGGTGCGACTCCCACAAGAAGGAAGGGTAGCCACGGAGCATTGATAATAGAGAAGTTGTTGCGGGCCAAAATGGCCAACACCGTCACGTTTCCAGAAGGAGCACTGACAACGGACATCATTGAAGATAGAGCCGTGGTAGGACGGTGTTATAGACATTTTTGTGCCTTACAGCATGAAGCATGAAATGTCGATAATCTAAGGGATCCAAAGTCCCTAAACATGTTGTTCCTACCCCTAGAGGAACAAGGTCAGCAAACCACAGCACTGAAAATCAGTTCTCCACCTGAAAACACTCAAAAACAAGCTAATTCTGGATCATGTCAACTGCCCCACTGAGCATCTGCGCTGAATGTCAACTGCTCCACTCTGTACCTGCGCTGAATGTCAAATCTAATGAAGGCTACCTGCGCTGGGCAAGATTGGCCAAGTGGCACAGTCATTCTGCAAGGTGTCAAATGCCCAGGAAGCTTCCAACATGACACTTGGATCAGGGAATTCGCCTTGTGATGAGTAAGAGGATCTAGATCTCCAAGTGGAAGCAAGAAACTCCAAGTGGACTCAAGAACTGAAGTATAACTGAAGTGGGAGAGGACACTAGTCAGCTTCATGCCAGCCTCAAGTTGACTCATCCTTTCTCCAAAACTCCTATATATAGAGCTCTCTCATGAGGTCTAGGGAGGCTGGAATCTTGTGAATGTAAGGAGATGCTGTTGGTTTGCGCATAGAACTATTGGGTGATTGCTTTGAAGGAGGTGAAGAGGAGATTTCTTTCTGCTGGGAGGTGTTGCTGGATTGGGCCTCTTATGGTTGTAACACTCTCAGAACTTTACTTCTTCCATTAATAAAGCATTTGAGGTTCTTCTATATGCATGTGTCTCTGTGGCGTATTGATGCTTGTATATTTGATTTATTCTAATCCTTGAATCAATTATGGATGTATGCTTCTTGTAGTTTCCTTTTCTTGTGCTTTTGCAGGATCTTTGTGTAGCTGGGCCAGTGAAAGAGCAAGGAGCTGGGGGCAAGCAGCAAAGAGGGAAGATTGGATCAATCATTAGATCTCATAAAGAAGTAATCTTGAATAGCTTTGCATTCGGTTGTTGCTGAGGTACTATCACCCTTAGAGTGGGATAGGGTCATTCCGTATTGGATAATTTTCCCAACAACAAATTGGCGACTCCGCTGGGGATCGTATCTTGTTGGTTGTTTGTGTTTTTGCTATTCATTTCATAAACAAAGGGAGTACCGAATCGAACTGTATTTGAATCTTTCAAATGCAAAGTAGAGGGCAGCTACTCTAGCTCAGTTTCTGGGCAAGTTTATGATTTGAAGATCTGATCCACAAGGACTCTAATAAGCTCTTAGTGATAGCTTTTCATCCTCCTTGTCATCCCTTAGTGTGTCCTTGACTAATAGCTTCTGATTTGGCCAAAAACTGTGAATTTTTTAGCAATCTGTGACCCGGAAACCAAGAGAAACGAAAGTTTCGTTCTTCAGTGCAGGTTGTGTGAAGGCTGTCTGCATTTCAGCGCAGTTCCCGAAGGGGCTACCTGCGCCGAAGGTCAAACTGCCTGTGTACCACCTGCGCTGGACCAGTCTTGCCTAGTGCTACTGGGGTTTCCTGCTGTTTCTTGCCCTGTTTTCACTCTTGTTTTTGCTGCCTGTTACCAGTCAATGCGCCTATCTGAAACCAACTTTCCTTACCACTATTCCGCCTCGGTTGTATAAAGAAACTGTGTTTGTTCTTTGTGTATTTCTTGCATCATTTACAGTTTCCCATAACGAAAGTGAACTAGTCTTGCTGTGGCCTCTTAGATCTAGACCTGTGATAAAGTGTCGTTCTGATCTTAAGAGTTAGTTTCTTTGCTGTTCATAGCTGATTGAGCTTTTGCTTTCGTCATATGGTTTGAGTTTATATATTTCTAGTGTCGAAACAAGTAAATCTTAAGGTGTCTTTTGATTTTGGACAAGCTTGTTTGCTTTCACTTGAAATTGAATTCAAAGTTATACAACAGCTTTCTTTTTGTGTCGCACAAACATTAAGAAAGAGAAAAGAAATACTTGCATTGTGCATGTGCATTATGACAGTTTGCATGTTGATTTAGGAAAGAATGCATTAGTGTGTGCTCTATGATCTGTGTGAAAAGATGTTATCTGTCTTTTCCCTCAGTAGTTAAGATTTTCAAAGTTGAAAGATTGAAAAGCTTGCTTATCATCTTAGACTGCATTTAGGAGTGTTATCATACATCTCGTGGTGATCCATAAAGGCAAACTGCTAAACAAGATCAACCTTAAAATAAATTGAATTTACATAACAACGCATTGAAACATAACGCAAACACATAGAGGTCTAAGCTAGAGACGTGTTCCGGCGTCGTTAAACGTGATATATTAGCATTGAGTGGTTGGGTGATTCCTCCAAGGTGAAGCGATAAGTATCAATACGGACTTGTGCTCCCACATACCGTCGCGTATATATTGGGAGACCCCTATAGGAATAAAGCCTTTATCCATAGGAAACCGTGTCGGCCGCCCTACTGATCGCAATGCAGTGAACACAGCATTCACGAAGATCGACCACTCGTACCGTAAAACGTATTCTGTGGTTTTGCGAAAGGTTTGGCACACCCTCTGCCTAGATCTCCAGAGCAGTTTCTTTTGGCCTTTTTCAAACTCTATAACTGAAAAATTCCAACCGAGCATTTGTCACTTCGGGCTCTTTAATACATCGAAGGAGACTAGAGTCATCTTTAGCTTTTTCTCGACTCTTAAAAAGTGAAAAAGCAAGTTGTGTCTAAAAGCGTCTAATAAAATTCATTCAATTCGGAAACACAAATTTCCCCTTTTAATATTTTAGTTGATCGAGTAATCCGCAATCGTGGAAGAAAGTCAAATGAAACCCCGTCGTTCGCGGAGGCTTACGAGTCAACCGTCTTTGTCTCCGGAATCGAAAACAGTACGGGCAAAGCGAACTCGTTTAACCGGTTCAAAATCTCCTTTGAAAGTTAGAACAAGTGTTCCAACTGCATCTGAGGTTCCGGTTACTCCTAACATTTCTGGAAACCCTGCCTCTATAGAAGAAGTTCAACAGCCAAAGAAGGACAGTAATACTGATCCTTGTCTGGGGGCAAATACTTGTGTAACTGAACCAGTTCCATCTGTAACCGGTCCAGAAAGTTTTGTTCCTCAAGCAACTGTCGCTGTCGAAGCAACCACTTCTTCGGCACCAGAAATATTTTACGGACCTGACGGTCTTCCTCTTCCACCGGGTTTGATTGCGATAGAGGAAATTGCAGAGGATCCGCAAGCAAGTACTCCAACTCATTTTGGAGTCGGGGTCACTCTATTTCCTTCATCAGAAGTTAATCCACCACAAGTGGAAGTTCCTGTAGAATCGCTAGGCAATCTATTGGATAGACTTAAGATGTCTGAACAACCGTCATCATCTAGGACTGTGTCAAATGACACAGCAACAGCAGAAGTCCCTGCCGTCATTCTGACGATGTTTGCCGGCATACCAGCTGTCCCAACTAGCTCTCAACCGCTAGAAGGAGTCCACCAAGGGACTATTTCGACAATATGGTTTGTTCCAGTTTGTTCATCCAGAGTAATACCCGGTAATTCTTATGTTGAAACTCACCAAATTGATCCATTTGGAGGTCAATCTAGGCCATCAATCCCCTTGAGTTCTGGATTGATACCGTATGGGGGGCAGTATGCCCTTTCGTTACCCCCTCCGGGAGGGTACCCATATGTGAGTTCACAACAATGTTCAGGTTATACTGGAATTGCATCAAGTAGTTGGGTACCTATGCTACCTCAACAACCAAGGATTGTATATTCTATGCAACAGTGTGTACCTGTGACGAACATCCCAACCAAACCGGCTATTGTAACCGTGTCGCAAGTTCAAGCGATATCTGTTACATGTCAACCTCAGATTTCTCAGGTTGTAATGCAACAGTCGCTTGACCATGGGTCACAACCACAATCGCCAACTGGTGGGACGACACAAGTACAAACAGGTACAATTACCCCACACCTTGGTCAAATGGTTAGCATGGCGCAACAGAACATGGCGTCACAACCATGGCTTGTACAATACCAACAACCGCAATTCCAGCAAGTGTACCAAGGTTCTGAGCAGCAGATCTTTGCGAACAGTGGACAACCGTATATCCAAAACGGTCAAAACCAACCACTTTACAGTGGTCAAGTCCACCAACCGTATCAGTCATACCAACATCAATTACATTATGCTGGTATGCAAAGACCCACTGCTCAAGTGATTCCATCGTACCCCGGTTACGCTTCGCCTAACCTGAACCAACAGTTACCATTTGTGGCAACTTTAGAGTTACCTAATTTACATCGGTTAACGAACGATCCGATTGCTTATGCCCCTTGGTGGCCAGCGATTCCTCATAAACTTCCATCTGACATTCCTAAATTCAATGGAAATCTAGGTGAAGACCCGTCGAATCACGTGATGACTTTTCATCTGTGGTGTTCGTCGAACACCCTTAACGACGATTCGATAAGACTTCGCCTTTTTCAGAGGACATTGACAGGTCCAGCGGCTAAATGGTATATTGAATTGCCAAGAGCCTCTTTCAACAATTTTAGTTCCCTAGCCACGACTTTCTTAACCCATTTTCAATTACCAATAAGGTATGAAACGGGAACAGAAATATTAACCAACTTCAAACAGACAACTGCTACCCATATATCTAATCATATACATGAGTGGCGTCGTCGTCGTAGGATGGTGAAAACATATGTTCCCGATCAGCTATTAGCTGAATGGTTTATAAAGTTGTTACTTCCGGCTATTACTGAAGATGTGGCCAAGGGGGGAGTCGTAACAGAGGAGCAAGTTATTGCTCGTGCGCAGTATTTGGACTTAGTTTATACTCAGTCCGGCACGCTCTATGACAAAATACCTGACGCCCCTAGACCGGAATTTTCAATTCCTCCCCCTCCTAAATCAAATAGTGACTCTCATGCCGGTGATGGCGTGATTGGCACAGCAAACGCGAAATCGATAAAGGCTTCGTCAAAGAAAGCCCGTAAGAATTTGGATCAAAATGCAAAAGAAGAAATTCTTGCTTCGGAAGTAAATGCCGTATCAGAAGATAAAGGCAAAGAAACCAATCAACCAGGAAGCAAGAAGAAACAAAACAAAGGGAAGAAGAAGAAATAGGGGGAGTCATCTCCTGGAAAGAATTCTTCGAACTCTCCCAGGAAAGGAAAACCAAAAAGTCCATGTTTTATATGTGACGAGGATCATTGGACAACAGACTGTCCATACAAAGCTGAGATAAAAAGATTCTTTAAGAGTCCTAAAAATACAGCTGTGTTGACTGATCCGTTTCCTAATCCAGGTCAAAATCTAGTTGATAGTGGAAATGCTTCCCCATCGCAAGTCCTTATGTTGTCGGTTTCAAAACAGCAGAATGATGCTTTGATTTCGACAAGGAACAAAGATTATGGGAATCCTCAGCTGTCGAACGAAAAAGGTAAAGATCAACCAAGTAGTTCGACAACAACTTCGACAGAAGTTGTAACACCCACCATCCCTGAATTAACAATAAAACCGCCAAAGGGTGTAGTACACAAGTTGACATTTAATCCTCGCGCCAGAGCGGCGCAGCATTACAACATAGTGGAAGATTTGGCCCAATCGCCGTCCGCTATGTCGACTCTTGAAGTGCTACAAAATTGTCCAACCCAAAGGCAGGCGTTGTTATCGGCAATTGGTGGGGTTGATCCCAAGGATTCCAATCTTGTATCCTTTGATCACAAGGGATATGATCCTCAGTTACCAGCTCAGCTAGCTTTCCTTATTCAAGTGAAAGCACTCAACAAAACTGTTCACAGAACAATAATTGATGAGGGAGCCTCGACATGTATTATGTCAATGAGTTGCTGGAAAACTTTAGGATCTCCAACCTTGTCACGATCTTCGACGACATTAAAAGCTTTCGACGGAAGGACTTATACCCCATACGGTATCCTTAATAACTTGAAAGTTGAACTAGGAGGAAAAACAGTAGAAATTGATGTAGAAGTCATTGATGGAAATCTTGACTATAACATCCTACTGGGTAGACCATGGATTTATGCCATGGCAGCTGTCGTGTCGACTTATTTTAGGAAGATCGCATTCCCGTTTGAAGGAGGGATTACGATCGTCGACCAACAGAATTTCCTCCCTAATGGTTCACAAGTTACAGGAAGCATTCCCATGATCCATGAGAGCAACCATTCAATTCAAGATATCGGAGTAGGATTATTGAAAGACCCCACATTGATGGGAACTTTCGCGCTACCACCTCCAACAGGAAATGTACCGTTTGTAGCAACCTGCAACATGATATCTTCCATGAAGGTCAACATGGATCATTCAATGGTTTTGCCCCCAAGCCCTTTAGAAATATTGTAGCAATCAATGTTTCAAGCATGGGAGGCGAACCCGAATCAACGCTCGTCAAGCGTTTGGGTAGATAGGTCTAGAGAATATGGAACCCCATTAGATCCTTGGTCGAAAGTACATGGGACTGACGAAGGAATCTTACAATCAATGATGATTGAGGAGGCACCATGGAACGATCACCACCATCGTTCCCTTCTTCCGGAATATGAAAAAGATACTCAAAGTGACCTTTATCACCCTTCAGTATTTGAATTCCTAACAAATACTGTAAACACGGTGGATTCCGAGCGAAACCTATCCAATATTGAAGAGACTATAGCCATAAATATCTCGACTAAAACAGATGTTGTAGAGAATATTTATGTCAGCAAAGGTTGTTCCCCTTCAGAACTGGAAATATATAACGCTCTTTTTCGCGAATTTAGAGATGTCTTTGCTTGGTCATATGATGAAATGCCAGGCATTGACTCGAGTATCGTTGAACATGAAATTAAAATGTTTCCTGATGTCAAACCAGTAAGGCAACGACTTCGGCAAGTGCACCCGAAAAAAGCCGCTGCCATTAAGGCGGAAGTTGAAAAACTCCTCCATGCTGGATTCATCTACCCGGTTCCTCTAACCGATTGGGTATCGAATATTGTCCCTGTTATGAAGAAACAAGGGACGATTAGAGTGTGTGTCGATTATAGGGATATAAACCAAGCTTGTCCTAAGGACAACTACCCTACACCCTTCATCGACCAGATAATTGATGAATGCGCCGGATGTGAAATCTTTTCATTTATGGATGGATTTTCCGGGTATAATCAAATAAATATCCGCCCACAGGACCAGTCAAAGACTGCATTTATTTGTCCATGGGGCACATTCGCTTATCGAAAATTACCCTTTGGTTTAAAGAACGCAGGGGCGATGTTTCAGAGGGCGATGAATTATGCCTTCCATGACATCAAGAACATTGTTCAACCTTATCTTGACGATCTTCCGGCTCATTCGCGAAAGCGGACTGATCATCCGCAGCATTTAAGAGCGATATTTCTACGTTGCCGACACTACAAGATAAGACTCAATCCGCACAAATGTGTGTTTTGCGTCGGTTCTGGTCGTTTACTTGGCTTTGTAGTCTCTAAAGATGGGATTCGTCTCGACCCCTATAAGGTTCAGGCAATCATTAATTTGCCTCCACCTTCAAATTTGCTTCAGATTCAGAAACTCCAAGGGAAAGCAAACTTTCTGAGGAGGTTCATTCCAAATTACGCAGAACTTGCTAAGGGTTATACTCGTCTTTTGAAAAAGGATATACCTTTTGTCTGGGACCAGGTGGCGCAAGCTTCCTTTGATGCTCTGAAAGATTGTCTAGTAAAAGCATCATTAATGTACGCCCCGGACTATCAAAGAGATTTTAACCTGTATCTGGCTGCAGCGGATACAACCATTGCGATGGTTTTAGTTCGAGAAGTCGATGGAATTGAACATCCTATCTATTATTTAAGTAAAAAATTAAATGATACAGAAAGTAAATATTCTTATGTTGAAAAACTAGCGCTTGCAGCTGTTCAAGCGATTCAAAGGTTTCGACATTATGTCCTCTTTCGGAAAACCACCATCTTGTCAGATTGCAACCCCATGACTTATATACTGTCGCGACAGTTGCTGGGGGGCAAATATTCAAAATGGATAGCGATCCTTCAAGAGTTTGATCTGGAATTTGTGAAATCCAAATCAAAGAAAGCCCTAGTTTTCACAGAATTATTGTGCGATCTCCCATCATCGTCCAACGATGAAACATCAGAAGAGTCAATCGTGGACGAAAGTTTGTTTCTGATATCTGTAAGCGATGAGTGGTATCGATACAGTTCTGAGGAGGTGCCTTACCCATGAGGAGGCCGAAAAAGCCCTGAATGATTGTCATTCAGGCGCGTGTGGGGGGCATCAGTCTGGATATGCAACAGCACAAAGAATCTTACGAGCAGGATACTTTTGGCCAACCATGTTCAAAGATTGCATAACCGCAGTCAGAAGTTGCCATGCTTGAGAAATCTTTCATAGCAAAACCAGACGACCACCCGCACCTTTACAGCCGATAGTTGCTGTTGGGCCCTTCGCCAAGTGGGGCATCGATTTCATGCAATGTAACCCCACCTCGACCGGGGGGCATGGGTATATTATAGTCGCTGTTGACTATTTTACCAAATGGGCCGAGGCGATGCCTACATTGGATAACACTGGTGAAACAGCTGCCCTTTTCTTTTTCAATCATGTAATCGCCAGGTTCGGCGTACCACAGGCTATAGTTACAGATCATGGATCGCATTTTCGCAATCACATGATGGTCGAATTAGCTGCCAAGCTAGGGCTATCTCACGACAGCTCTACCCCATATTATCCGCAAGCCAACGGACAAGTTGAGGCAATCAACAAGGTTCTGAAACGTATGTTGCAAAGGATGATCGGGGTTCATAAAAGAAGATGGCACCTAATCCTGTACTCAGCTTTGTGGGCTTACCGGACCTCGGTAAAGAACGCAACTGGGTTCACACCTTTTCAACTGGTGTATGGCCTGGAAGCAGTCTTACCAATCCAGTGCGAAATTTCATCGCTTAAACTCGCAATCGATCTTCTCCCCGGAACTTCAGAAGAAGAGGCTCGTTTCTTGGAATTAATCCAGTTGGATGAAACCCGTCGTGACGCCGCTTTGGCTAATGAGGCCCATAAGAAACGAGTCAAGGCTCAGTTCGACAAAAATGTCAAACCCCGCGTCTTCTCAGAAGGTGAATTGGTCTTGCTTTATGACCAAGAATCCGATAAATTGGGAGCAGGTAAATTCAAGTCCTTATGGATGGGCCCCTATATTGTTAAAAGGGTGTTAGCAAAAGGAGCCTACGAGTTAATGGATTACGATGGAATTCCACTGGCGCAGCCCCGCAACGGGTTGTACCTCAAGCGTTACTATGCTTAAATAGTAACCTGCATGCTTTTGTTGTATTTTGTTTTCGCTAAAGTGTTTGTTCTGGTCGCGTGATCCACCTTTTTCCGTTGCAGATGTCGAACCTTCTGGAGACATGTGTTGGATATGCCGACGGAGCGAGTCGTAGTTCGCGGAACCTGTCCTCCGCAGCCTGGGCCATTTTTTATCCAAGCGGCGAGTTAGTAAGTTTCAGAGGTGTATGTATTGGGCAATCAACGAATAACATCGCTGAGTATAGCGCATTGATAGAACTACTCTCTGATGCCATCACACGTGGCATACGCCGACTAATTGTCAGGCTAGACTCACAGCTCGTAATACTGCAACTCAATGGTATATATTCTGTTCGCAATCCAGCTATTTATCGCATGTTCCTAAGGGTTAAGATCTTGGAAAGACGATTTGATTCAATTCAATATCAACATATTTCAAGAAACTTAAACACATTAACTGACTCATTAGCAAACTATGTGTTAGATAGACATTTGCAAAATTTATAAAAAGGACACATCATTAATGATTGTACATATGGATCATATAACTCAAACAGAATAAAACTCGAAAATCAAAATATATAAGCTGTTTATATAAGTTCATACATAATGTTCTGTAACCAAGACAAAATTGGTCATATGACCTAAAAACTCAAAAAGATGCTAGGGGGCACCCTAGCCTAGTGGTGCTCATGATAGTACGTCACGGCCTGTGCAATCATGCGCAAGAGACGAGTCCATCGTCTAGGCACACCAATAGTATGCCGCTGCAGCTGTAAAGGTAACTCGTCAATCTGTACATCCGGAAGACCACGAGTAAGGCTCTCGACCTGCTCCTGCACAGCTGTAAGGGTCTCAGTATCGTCAAGGTCGCGAATAACAACTCTCCCAGCAGGCTCCGCTGCCGGGGCAGCGACTGGCGATCTCGGACGAACTGCTGGACGAACAGGACCAATATCTGCATGCACCCAAGAGTACAGTTAAAAGTCTTGATAGAATAAAGCACAGCAACATTATGAATAAGAACAGTAAACAGTAATATGGTCAAGGAGTTTACCAATGGCGCCCCACTACTTGCCATCCGGTAGCACCAAATCCGGATCGCCTCGGAAATCCATACCCACATATGGATACTCGGAAAACACCATCTCCTGACGCTCGAACCACCTAAAGAAGGCCTCAGTAAAAGTAATCTGAGGTTGACTAGCATGCCTAGACATGTGGTCGACCCACCTCTGCATGCGTGGCTCGGTCGGAGAAGGCAAGTCAAGTATGATGTACTGAGGCTGCATCAGTGGGATTTTCTCCAAGGCAAAGGCAGTCAGAATAGAACCAAATCCAAAGTTCTTAAGCTTCCCGTCCTTTACCTTGGTCAATTGACTTTTCATCTGAACAAGTACTGCATCACACCAGTTGAATACTTTCGGTTGGAGACACTCCAAAGTGTGCTGCATATAAGACCTGTTGGCAACATGCAGAGCTGCACTGCCAGCCATCCTACCAATAGTGAACAGAATGGACCTGAGATCCCGATCAGTAATCTCACAGATAACAATCTTGCCGTCTCTGCTCGGCTGAGAACCTTCCCTGCAATACTGGCGGACATAATCTCTGGTGGAATCAGTCCCCCGGGCCGTACCTGACAAGGAAATGGGGGCACCTCGTCTTGACAGTCCAGTCAAGAAGTACATGTCCTCTATGGTCAAGGGGATGGCCTTTCCCCTAATCTGGAACAATTGGTTAACAGGATCCCAAGCATCAAGCATATACTGCAGCAAAGAAATCTGTGCTCTCATACTAGAGATACGGAAGAACTTCAGCAGGCCACAGTTCCGCAACGCGTTCACCGTGACAGGGTCATGGAGGGCAATCATGTCCTCCTCTTCATGTTCTCGTTCTCGCCATGTAAGGGACATTTTGTTCAAGGTTCCCTGCAAAGCAAACAAGAGAAAGAGTAAGTTCCTGTTTTTGATGAAAAACTGGCGAAAAAATCATCAAAAAATGACCTTAAAACTCAGTTTTTTGAGCCCAGCGCAGGCAGAGAGTCCCCCACCTGCGCTGAGGGTCAGGCTGCCTTAAGGCAGCTTGACCTTCAGCGCAGGTTTCGAAAGGGTAACCTGCGCTGGAACTAGGGCGATTTTGAAAAACCCCTGGGGCTCAGAAATACTGGGAAACAGACCTAAAACAGAGAAATGAAACCATGAAAAGAAAGAGCTAGGGTTTAGCTCCTACCTGGTCTAGATGGCGCCGAAAATCGTCCGCAGAATCTCCCGGAATCAGCTGGTGAAAATCAAGGGGGAAGAGGCACCTCCAGAGCTCCAACAAACCAAATGCAAATGAAATGGTAAATGAGAGGTAAAAACACCTTTTAATGGCTTTTTACACAGTTTAAAGTGAAATATTAGGGTTATAATCTCATTTCCATGCAAATATTATTCATTTCTAACAAAGTTGGTTGCAGCAATTGAAAAGCAGTACTATATTTGAAAGGAGAAAAGCTAGTAATGGTAAAAAATCAAAATTTGACCATAGATTCGAGCAGTTTTACCGCGGAATTTATGCTCGTTAAAAAATAGAAAAGCGAGATCCGAGCAGTTTTAGCACATAGTTCATGCTCGTTAAAAAATAAACATAAGATCGAGCAATTTTACCGTGGAATTTATGCTCGTTAAAAAATAGAAAAGCGTGAGCAAGAGTTTCCTCCAGAGTTTAAGCTCATTAAAAAATAAACCTATTCCGGTAAATAACCATTGTGATCGTAAATTTATTAGCCATAAAAAGCCTTGGTCGTGTTTGCACCTGCCACCTCCATTCCATTTGGCCGATCGTTCACCCCCATATGATTGTTTACACATTTTGAGGAACAACTGCGAAGAGTGATTTCATTTAGCCATCCTTGTGACACTGCCGTGATTGGAAAATTCCAACCTGTACCTGGAATCTGCTGCTATCCCTGTTTATCACTCGTTCCTCAAAAGACGAGTCTTCTTTGAGCACTTTTCATCTGACTCGTAAAATATGAAAAGTTTGCCGAGTTTTGGTCTTCCAGCTCGTTAAAGTGACCGGAAGAGCTATCTGTCCTCTAGATTTTAATCTTTTTGGACCTGAGGGATTATTACACAAAAAGGTCGAGCGCTTGTTTTATTCGGCTCGTTAAAGTTATCGAAAACTCATCCCTTCTGTATTGTTTTATACTTTTTCGGACTTAAGGGATTAGATGACGAAAAAGGAATTTTGGAGTTAACTTTCTGTACCTTTTCAGACTCTCTAAAAATGAAAAGGACCGAGTTTTCCTTGTCGTTAGACTCGTTAAAATGATTAAATAGCGACAAACTTGTCTTTAGACGAGAACGAGTTTCCCTATCGCTAAGCTCGTTAAAACATAGCGATGGGCTTGCCCGAAGGGCAGGTTATAGAACAAGCATATGTTATCCTCCTCAAGCTTGACAAAAATAAAGAGGTACTGGTCAGAAATGACTGGGGAAAAATTGGGAGAACCTCAAAGCTTTAATGGTAGCAAGTCGCTCTTGAACATGACACTTTGTCCTCCGTATCACATCGGGTTGGGTTGTTTCATTCACCGGTCTCATCACCATGGTCCTCGCCAAACCATCCACATTTGGGGTAATGCTACCGATCCATCACATCAGTGTCGTTATATGTTCAAGAGATGTGTTCAGAAAGAGTCAACCGTGTCCCATCCACTGCCATACATTATCCTTCATCCACCCATGATCGCCACCCTGAATCATATCTCACAGGTTGTTTTCACCTCCACTAAAATCATTATCTCCGTTCCGTGTCATTGATGTGGGATTCATTAAGGCCCTCCTTTGACGGATCGCTTCTTGTCGACTTCAGCTCATTATCCAAGAAGTTGATCTAGGAACAAACCCCCCAGTACTTTGAAGCTTGCATGCCTCAATGGCAAGTTTCTCACTTCCGGCGACAGGTATACATCAATGACCTTCGACCAGAAGATTTTGCGTGGTGTTCAACGCCAAGTCCTTTATTCACACCACGTGAATTGTACTGCAGTACCTTGAGGGTCATTGTCATTATTGGTGATTCCTCTCGCGCTTGTTAACGGTTTACATTATTGACCGGTAATCAAGCGATGTCTTTCCATGTTCGACTTCAGCAAAATTCTCACATGGATCGACTTGTACTTAGAGTGAAGATCAAACGAGTTTGAAGACCCCGGATCTAGTTTCATCCATCCGGGCTGCGATATATATTCAGGATATAAAGACATTTGATATGTACATCATTGCAGCAGATGATCATCCTACTCAAAGGATGATAATTTCAGCAGAGAATTATCAGTCTACCATCAGACGATCGTCTGTTCTATGTACCAAAATGAATTTATAAAGCTGAGCATGGGAATGCCCGCCTCAGCTAGATCATGAAAGTAGAATGAAAAATAATGTATTGTATTGTATTTTATTACAGGGCACCTCTCAACGATTGAATGAACTTCGGATCCTCCTGATAAAGCATTTCACCCGATAAACGACCTCATACTTTAGGGGGCAACTGTTATAGACATTTTTGTGCCTTACAGCATGAAGCATGAAATGTCGATAATCTAAGGGATCCAAAGTCCCTAAACATGTTGTTCCTACCCCTAGAGGAACAAGGTCAGCAAACCACAGCACTGAAAATCAGTTCTCCACCTGAAAACACTCAAAAACAAGCTAATTCTGGATCATGTCAACTGCTCCACTGAGCATCTGCGCTGAATGTCAACTGCTCCACTCTGTACCTGTGCTGAATGTCAAATCTAACGAAGGCTACCTGCGCTGGGCGAGATTGGCCAAGTGGCACAGTCATTCTGCAAGGTGTCAAATGCCCAGGAAGCTTCCAAAATGACACTTGGATCAGGGAATTCGCCTTGTGATGAGTAAGAGGATCTAGATATCCAAGTGGAAGCAAGAAACTCCAAGTGGACTCAAGAACTGAAGTATAACTAAAGTGGGAGAGGACACTAGTCAGCTTCATGCCAGCCTCAAGCTGACTCATCCTTTCTCCAAAACTCCTATATATAGAGCTCTCTCATGAGGTCTAGGGAGGCTGGAATCTTGTGAATGTAAGGAGGTGCTGTTGGTTTGCACATAGAACTATTGGGTGATTGCTTTGAAGGAGGTGAAGAGGAGATTTCTTTCTGCTGGGAGGTGTTGCTGGATTGGGCCTCTTATGGTTGTAACACTCTCAGAACTTTACTTCTTCCATTAATAAAGCATTTGAGGTTCTTCTATATGCATGTGTCTCTGTGGCGTATTGATGCTTGTATATTTGATTTATTCTAATCCTTGAATCAATTATGGATGTATGCTTCTTGTAGTTTCCTTTTCTTGTGCTTTTGTAGGATCTTTGTTTAGCTGGGCTAGTGAAAGAGCAAGGAGCTGGGGGCAAGCAGCAAAGAGGGAAGATTGGATCAATCATTAGCGGAAGATAACGGTTAGTGGATCTCTTTCTCCTCTCTCTTACATCTCATAAAGAAGTAATCTTGAATAGCTTTGCATTCGGTTGTTGCTGAGGTACTATCACCCTTAGAGTGGGATAGGGTCATTCCGTATTGGATACTTTTCCCAACAACAGACGGATCAAGGGACTCAGCCTAAACTCGGCCGTCCTTCCACGGGATATTTTATACCAGCTACAAGATGGGGCAACGGAAGAACTCCACGCTAGGGAGGGACGCGCAATGAAAATGCTAAGTGAACAAAGAATCGACATCGACAACTTAGCCTACAATGTGATGAAGCGGTGGCTCAGAACCAGCAGTTGGGGAAGATCATAGAGGAAGCATGTCGTCGCGTCCTCGAACTGGAAATTGCGATAGATCTGCCAGTATGAATGCGGATCCACAAATTGGCTAGTGGATTTCGCGAGGTGAAGGAGGAAGCTACAAGGATCCAGCTGGACCTCAACCTGCAAATTACTGAAATACGATTAAAGGCACAACCCTCCATGCCCCTAGAAGTTTGAGATCAGTGCGTCGGCGATATATGAAAACGGTTGGAAGAAATTGAACAAGTAGTGTAGAGCTGCACCACTTTGTTGGAAGAATCCTTCGGGGTCCTCACTACCTTATAGGAGGACCCACCATACAATGGTTGGAAACAGAGGCACGCGAGCTTCAAAGGAAATATGATAGTGTGCGCGAGACGACGCAGAAAATGGTCCTAACTCAGCGACTCGTGAGGTTACAACAGGCAAAGGCATTAAAGGAGAAACTGGACGCAATGTGCCAAAAAGAGGCAGTACCTAAAGCACGCGTCCAGCCTTGGATTGATGAGGCCTTCCTCATCACAGCTGAAATTGAAGGAAAACTCGCACAAATGAAAGTGATGCATGACCTGAGACAGGGATTTGAGATTGCCAATGAGCATTCAGCCGAGCAAGTAGAGCGGATCCAGCGGACGATAGAGCAGTGCACTTCGGATCTTCACGCAGCACAAGCACAGTTGGATGGACTTCACGCAAAGATCACTACACTAGTAGAGTGACTTGGGACGAGTCACGATGATTGTGTTGGGGGCATGTTGGGAAGCGGATCCCCCCATAGCATGTTTTTGGGGCTTGAAGCTCGAATTTTGGTTAAGTGTAATGTAAAGACCCCGCGAAATGTGGGAGCGGAGCGTGAGAGTCTAGGGTTGTCTGCCCTAAGATAATGTAATTTAATGTAAAGTGTGTTAGCCTACCCATGGTCTGTGGAGCATGGGATTGTATTAATAGAGCGAGGCTCTAAGTGTAAAGGTAGTTTTTGAGTTTTTTGACAAGTAACAGATAGATGCGAACGCATGGTTAGGAGATAGAAGTGAATCTAAAGTGTATTGGGTCGTAGTGGTAGGTAGAGGCTCTGCAGCTGAGTGCATAGAGGCCTAGTGGAGTCCGCAGCTGAGTGTGCGGACCCCTACAGCTGAGTGCGCGGACCCCTGCAGCTGAGTGCGCAGGGAAGAGTTGGGTCTGTAAGTGGGATTTTACTTGGATTTGAAAGCTAATAAAAAGAAGTTCATTCTGTGCAACTATTCTTGAATCTGTATGTTGATGTTATGCGTCTTTTATTCTGTTATTCACTGCATGCAATTGATGATTACATGTATGATTGATTATAAGTGAATTTAATGTAAGTAATCAGCTAATGGAGACTAAATAAGGAAGACTTGAGTGAATAACGTGGGTCACACTGTGACTAGAATTGCGCGAAGACAGGATCATAGGGCGCGGGGTGCTCACAAGTGCGCGTATCACAGTAAGTATGAAGGGTGGAACGCGTACCATTCACCACATATCTAACATCCCCAGGGTGCGGAAACCTAGTTCTAGCACCCTCCCATACTACTTCAGGTGAGACCTCAGTCCGCGCTTTGCGGACTGTTGCTAAAAGGGCTAGTAGTACCAGGATTTTCTTGGCTAAACTCACTGCTGAACCTGGGTTAGGCCCCACGTAGCCAACAACAGTTGACAAAGAATCTTTTGACTCAAAAAATATATTCTTTTGACATGAAAAACCCTAGGAGTGTGAAATTCATGCTTGACCTAGATGGAAAATAAAATGAAGCATGAAACCCATGGTTAAAATAATATTTTTCTTTCTTATTTTTCTTGTAACATAAGATATACATATTGACATGATACAATGATAATTATGAAGACTCAAACTAATTACATTTTTGAACACTCCCTCTCAACTAGGCAGGTTTTATAATTGTACAACTGGTACACGAATATTCTCAAGTTGAAGAGTTCTCATAAGAAGAGTTAGATTGGCAAACCATCTTTAAGAATCAACATCATGCACAATATTTTCAACATAGTAAGGCCTTAACTGAAAAGCTATTCTTATATCAGAGCATAATGCTGGGAGGCTTTGCATGAGATACCACACTACCTCTTCAAGGCACATACTCTATTCCAATGTTCACTAGATATGTCCTATTAGGACTCTTCTTATCTTGGATTCCCAATCCTAAAATAATATTGGTCCTCTTCGATCACTCTTATATTGGATACCTATCCAATCGTCAAAGAGTGTCAATCTACTTCCTATCTTAGATTCTCTTTCCTCAAGCAATCTTATATGCTTATCCAATCCTCCATCTACCATTCTCCCTTTGTGGTCTTCAATTAGATGTACGACTGTTAGTCCTATCTTAGTGCATGACACATGAAGAAGAGAATACAAATGTGATGTCCATCATCACTCCCTCTCAACCAGAGAGGAGATCCTCATTCTCTCTTAATTAGGGAATCAACCCTTGCTCCTTTTCAATTATTAAAGAAGACTTCTCCCTCTAAATTATAGAGGAGATTCTTTCGCTTCCTTTTAATTGGAAAGTCACAACCATAATATATTTAGCTTGTCTCCATAAATATATTGGCTACTAGTTTTTCATGGAAATAGTAGTTGCATGGATCCTTTTTTATTTTTATTTTTTATTTTGTCTTTAATTATATTGAGCTTCTTTCTTTTTAGATGTTATGGAGCCATTTTCCTCTGTCAATCTTGTGACATGGTTTAGGCCATCAACCTTTTGTATCAATTTCATTTAGTTATCATCATTATTAAAGGAATTATATTTATCCTTATCATATATCCCTCTAAACATGAAAGTGATATTTATGAAAATTATATTATCCTTCATATACTGCTACCTCTCAATCTCATGATTATGATGTAAACATATTGACTACTTAATCCTTTAAGGATTAACAAAACCATTCACTCAATCCATATGTTCTTTGAATCGAGTTCAATACCAATAGTTGAACTTTCCTCAACTATCATTATGCATTTTTACAATATCCTTCTAGGTATCAAAACAATATGTGAACTAGTTAACCAATATCAAGCTATTATTATTAGACTTACATTATCATGATGGCCCCTTCAATCAAAGTATTTTCTTACTTGAATCCTTTGAGATAAACATCCTTTTTCATGATCCTTCTCCATATTGTAAAATAATATTTCTCCATGCATTTATTTTAATCAAGTTTCCCATGGATCAAACTTGATTACCAAGCTACAATATCTTCCTAGGAGTTTTCATTATTAACTCCTCTTTCTTCCAGAGACCATACTTGATTTTGAAAAATATCATTATGTTTATGCCATGTTACCTTTTGAGAGAGTCTTTATCTCTAGCCATGATGAATTTATTCTTCCAAGCATCATGTAAGCATATGGAAGGCTTACCAAGTACATTCTCACAACCAACTCTTCTTGCATGATTCTTGTAGATATAAACCTTAGCCTAGAGAAGAGTTAATTAAAATATGCATACCTTTGCTTCGATGCAACCATCTAACCATCTTTTCTTGAACGAGCTTGCTTCTTGTACCTATTAAAGATAGGTTTCTTTTTCTAGGGAGAAAAAGACTTTTCATTATGCCTTTCCTACTGCAACTTGACCATCTCATAATATATAGTCCATAATATATGGCATATATAACTATCATGTCATAATGCTCTTTCAAAAAACCTTCCAAAATGATGGTTCTTAGAAGATCTTGATGATCCCTTTTTGAAAAATGACTACCTCTAACATTATGCTAGAAAATGATTGGATGAACTATAATATGCAATTTGATCCCATTCTTCTCATTCTTGTAAGCTAGATGATTTATACCAAATAAAATTAATCAAGTCAACTCTAATGCTTCTACTATCACATTCTTCTTTCTATAATTCCATGCTTTTACAAAAATCAAGACTCTTCTAGAGAATGCAACAATGCATGCTACTCTACTTTCTACTTAATGAAACAAAGAAAAAAATCATAAAGAACCGGACAGAGATATAGCTTCCTTAAAGTAAATATCTTTGGGATCTTCTCCTTTCAACTTATTCTTAGGTTCTCCCTTTTATTAATCTATGTTATCTTCACTTATTTCCTTTCTTTTGTTTTTCATCTTGCTTGGACAATCCCTCTTGAAGTGTCCATACTCATTGCATCCAAAACATTGAATTTTGGAAATATCTGTCTCCTTTTGGAATTTCAAAACTTCCATTTCTTCATCTTCTTGGATCTTGTAATAAATGCTTTAGACTTTTCATTTGATTTGGTGTCATCCTTTGCCTTGATCCTAGATTCTTCCAAGATACATTGAGTCGACAACTCATCAAAAGGTGTACTATCCTTTTTAGAGTAGATACTAGTTGCAAAACTGCTCCAATAAGGTGGTAGCTGATTTAATACACAAATAGTCATTTGATCCGAATTGGATCCTAAAGAACTCTCTAATTTTTCATAACTTTGTAAAATTCATGCGAAGTTTCAAAGTCTTACAAAGGTTGAGCTTATCAGAAATATCCTCGAACAGTTGTAATTTGTGAGCAACACCGAGCAATGAGGACCCTCGGTCGAGCACGCAGACCATTGGCCCATGGTAACACGTGCTATCATGAAACAACAAAATGGGAAGTCTTTTTGAAAAATAGGGGAGGTTTCTGATATGCGATTAGCAACAAGTTGCTAATTACATATCACCGGGTAAACCCCTGAGAGAAGAAAAATCCTCGAGCAACCCAAACCCGAAAAATCATAAAACCGTAAGGAATTCGCCGATCCCATCAGAGGCAGGTCCCACACAAAAACCAGTAGGATATCGGAAGGGCTTTGAGTGGTAAGTGGTTTCAACTGAGTCCCGCCTAATGCCACACACTCGGTGCCACGCGTCCAGTGGAAGAGAGAGAAAACCATTCACATCGGACGGGTAAATGTCATGCTACTTACCCGCTCGATATGGACGGAGACCATAGGATATGGACGCACCAGATCAACAACGAAAATGCGATCCGATGGATGAATGGATTCAATGGGGTAGACAGGCCGAGTTGTATAAAGGTTTAAAGTCTGGCATGAATGATGAGTTGGCGGAGGAATCATGTTCGTGAGAATTCTGGGAGTTAAATGGAAATAATAGTAGTTCAAACATTTCCAAGAGAACTGACACTCAATTCATTATGAAGTAGGTGGCCACGTCCTTGTGAGGCATTACACAATGATGATGACGCAAAACAGAGGAATTCAAATGGACAGAGGTAGGAGAACCAGAAAGCCGGGAAGCGGAAACGAATAGTCAGAAAGCAAATTGGCTTTAAAGCCATGAACTAGCAAAAACAAAAAGGGGAAGCAGTGAGAAAAGTGAGTTAAGAAAGCTAAGAGCAGAGAACAGGGGGAAGAAGCCGAGCTGACCTGAAGGCACCATCAAGCCAGATAGAGCTAGAGAGAGTTAGAGAGTCTGTGTACTCCAGAGAAGGCTTGAGAGGTTCAAGTGAACTCCTCTGTACATGCCTGTCACGTATGAGTCTCAGATTGGGCTCATACTACTGTGACCAATAGAGGTCGAGTTTCAGTAAGGAGAGTTTGTGTATTCTAAAGACTTGGGGGATCCAAGTCCAGTCCTACTGATTTATATTTGTTGAGTGAGATTCAAATTGAGCTCACTGTTGTAAAAAAAAAATTCTGCTTTGAAAACATAATAGAGAGGCCACCACTGGAGGCTGGACCATGAAGCGTAGTCCAGGAGCATGGGGTGAACTCCTTATTAAACTTATCGTGTTTACATGTTTTCCTGTTATGTTTTCTCTAACTGCTTCAGTGTCTATGTATTTTGCAATCTTATCGATCCGTTGCATAAAGTAACATAGGCACATCCATGCACATAAGTCTATAATACCTTTAATTCTTTGTCCTGGATAAATTCCAGATCAAGTGGTATCAGAGCTCTAGGTTACTAAGGTTAGATAAGCTTGTGCTGGATTTTGTTGTTGAATGCTAACTAGATCAAAGCTTAAGTTAGGAGAAGGAGAGTTGGTTGAAACTAACCCTGAAATTGGAAGAGTCTATCCTAAGAGGAAAATGTCAGAAGAAAGTCCCTTGGAATCAGACCCTCAGTTCATGGTGTTTAGTCAATTTAGTATGTCCTAAATTGCTGCATTAATTATCGACCGGGAGTCGTAAATTGACGAAGTGTGGCGCACTACATGTGCAAGACAACCTATTTCTTACTTTTTATTGTTTTTCAATTTTTGTTTTGTTTTGGGGGTTTTATCTTCGTTTATCTCCTAATGTGAATGGAAATCCTATTCCTAAATTTCAAGAATACTTCAAAAGGTAAGTATGGATATATATTGTTAGGGTCCCACCCTAACCCCCTTATTTATGTCATGGGATCACATCATAGTCAAGAGTCAATAAAACCCATATTAATATTTGTAAGTGGTTAACCCGCAATTAATGACGGGACCACAGTTAGTTGCAAATGGGCGGTAGTATTAGATAGATGGTATTAATAAAACCCATGGTATTGGCCCGTGGTATTGCATGTATGAGTCATATATAAAGGATAGAGACTCCCTGCGAGGAGTATCGTGTCTTGTTTTTGTAATCGAGCTCTGCTCTATTGGAGGTTGCCCTCTCGAAGAGGCCTGTGAACATTTCTCTCTGAATAATAAAATCATTGCTATTCTGTGTTCTGGGTATCTTTTCTTCGCATATTCTGTGTTTGGGTATTACTTTGTAGGTTAAGAGCATAACAAGTGGTATCAGAGCACTTTCCAGGGCTCGGTGGGATCTCCAATATTTAGCAAATTTTTTTTTTGGCTAGAGACGTGTTCCGGCGTCTTTAAACCACGGGATCTGTCGTTAAGCGCATAAACCTGCGGATTTGGGGAGGCATGCACGCAGGAAATACAAGAGGTGGTCACGTCTGTTGGACTCCCTTGTAACCCCTGTGGGTACCCCTTCGAGTAGTAACGCATTAGACAGAACCACGCACGGACTGTCTTCCACGTACCCTCTGGGTATATAGGAAGCCCCCTAGCTCCCTTGAACCCTCGCCATAGATAAACCTTCGGCTGTCTTGTGGCTACAGTACACCGAGAACAACACTCGGAGAGATTACTCGCCCGTACGATAGGGTAGTCGGGTTGTACGGCTAAGGGTACGGTCGATCCTCCTTAGGTAGAGCCCTGAAACATTGGGCCAAGTACTACTGTCAGACCCTTATGTATATTGCGATCTGTAGCACCTGACACTCCTCAAGACCATAGTTCCCTTTCTATCGGGGGATCACACATCATCTATTCCAGATCAGCAAGTGCAGCAGCAACAGACATCAGTCCCGCAGCTCCATCAGATCAGCAACAGTAGTTGTCCCACCATTCAGATCTCTCAGATCCACCAGATCGGAGTAGTTGTGAAGGGTTCCTGTACCTGGATATAATTTTCACAGGAATTTTGGCGGCAATGACATTTTGAGGATTTGGCAACTGCAGTATTGATCAGGAAGGAGTAAAACTCCGTTAGAAGTTTTTCAAAAAAAAAAAAAAAAAGTCTGAGATCTTCCGGGGCGCTTATTGGTGACCTAGCCCATCAGAATCAGGACGACGAGCTGCGCAAGGGGGTACCATTCAATTTCTTAGTTAAAATTTTTTGGCGGTCCCAATTTTTCATCAGGTTGGTGTATGGTAGAAACTCGCGCTCAAGCGATTGCCAATGAAAGGATGGACAAAATTGAAGACCAGGTGAACTCCATCCAATTTTCGGTGAACGAAATACAACATGAGATTAAAGGAATAAGTATCCAGATACAGAACGCACTGAAGGGCAAGGAGCCAGCCCAAAAGGATGCGAATAATGGCCATGAATACCATGAGGGTGAGTCTAGCCACTCTCCCCACGTCTGGCACACCCACCCACCACCCAGTCAGCGACCTCCCAAGTTGGATATGCATAAATTTGACGGTTCTCACACGTCCGCATGGCTAGCACAAATGGAGTAGTATTTCCAATTGAATCATATCATAGATGAGGGGACTAAGCTTATGGTGGGCACCATGTACTTGGACAATGAACGATGGCAATGGAAGGAATGGCATCAGCGTTGCAATGGACATTTTCAAAATTGGGCCCAATTTGCCAAAGCTCTTCGAAATTTCTTTGAACAGGAAGACTCTTTTTTGGGGCGGCTCACTAAGCTCCGACAGACGGGTACAGTGGATGAATATATTACCGCTTTTGAAGCCTTAGCCTTCCGCACTAAGGGTCTCACAGATGAGTTCTACATGGAATGCTTTATCAGCGGTTTGAAAGAAGCCATCAAAGCTCAGGTTCTACTCCACCACCCTCCCACATGGATAGAGGCTTGCCAGGTAGCTCGTAAGGTGGAACGTGCATTAACAGCCCAATCCAACCGCCTCAACTTCCCCGCTAAAGGTCGTCCCCCACAGGCTCCCAACACGACTCAGACACTTAAGATTCAAAAGGTGTCACCTGCGGAAATGGCCGAAAGAAGGAAGCAAGGACTATGTTACTACTGTGATGAAAAATATTCCCCGGGTCATAAATGCAAGGAGCCCAAGTTTTTTCAAATAGATGCCACTGACTACAGCTCCACCGAGGAAGATCCACCACTTGAGGAACCAGAGGCAATCGAAGAAGATAACCAAAAGGAGATTGTATCTGACGAACCAATTATTTCGCTAAATGCATTGGCAGGCATTTCTTCCCCTCAAACTCTCAAAATCAGGGGTTTTCTTAAACATCGCCCAGTAGTAGTCTTGATTGATAGTGGAAGTACCCATAATTTCATCCATCAAAAGATCGCTGAAGCAGCGCATTGTTTTGTCCGTGCAGTTTCTAACTTCCAAGTCCAAATTGCAGATGGGGGCACAATGAAATGTGAAGGCCGCTGTGAAAATGTCAAACTTCAAATGGGGGATTATCAGTTGAAAACCCACATGTTTGCAATACACATGGGGGGTTGCGACATTGTCCTAGGCGCGGAATGGCTCCGCACTCTGGGGCCAATCACAATGGATTTCCAGGAGTTATATATGAGTTTTAAGCAGAACAACTCCACACATACCCTTCGTGGGCTACAGGCGGGAGCCCCCTCTATCATCAGCTCGCACAGGATGGAAAAATTGTTAAAAAAAGGCCATCATGGAGTGGTAGCTCAATTTAATGCCATCCAGGTAGTCGAAACCATGTCTCTGCCAGTTCATCCTGAGATGCAACAGATTTTGAATAAACATCAGACGGTCTTTGATAAGCCTCATGAGCTTCCACCCTCGCGAGGGGAACATGATCATAGTATCACATTGGTTCTAGGGGCCCAACCCCCAAATGTGCGACCATACAGATATCCGTTCACCCAAAAGAATGAAATAGAAAAAAATCATCAAGGAATTGTTGGAAGCAGGTGTCATTCGTCCCAGCATTAGTCCTTATTCATCCCCAGTGGTCATGGTCCTCAAGAAATATGGGGAGTGGCGGATGTGTCCCGACTTCAGGGCCCTCAATAAGTTGATAGTCAAAGATAAATTTCCCATCCCGGTGGTTGACGATTTGCTGGACGAACTCAATGGGGCTCAATTCTTCACTAAGTTGGATCTTCGCTCAGGCTACCACCAAATTCGCATGAAGGAAGTTGACATTCCCAAGACGGCTTTCAGAACTCATGAAGGCCATTATGAGTTTCTGGTCATGCCATTTGGTCTCTGTAATGCCCCCTCTACTTTTCAGAGCCTTATGAATCACCTCCTCAAACCATATCTCAGAAAATTTGTCCTGGTCTTCTTCGATGACATCCTCATCTATAGTGGCACTTGGGCGACACATCTTCAGCATGTAGATCTACTCTTGCAACTGCTCTGCCAGCATAAATTATTTGTCAAGATGTCTAAGTGTTCGTTTGGCATGGAAGAATTTGAGTATTTGGGCCACATTGTGGGGCGTGAAGGTGTCAAGGTGGACCCCAAAAAGATCCAGGTAATGCAAGAATGGCCTCAACCTAAGACCTTGAAGAGCTTGAGAGGATTTTTGGGTCTAACAGGCTATTATCGTAAATTTGTCCACAACTATGGCCGCATAGCAAAGCCCCTCACTCTACTCCTAAAGAAAAATTCCTTCTTCTGGAACGAGGAAGCACAACAGGCATTTACCGCTCTCAAAAATGCCATGTGTTCCACTCCCATCTTAGCACTACCTGACTTCACCAAATCCTTTGTCATTGAATGTGATGCTTCGGGTACAGGTATTGGAGCGGTCTTAATGCAGGAAGGGTGACCATTGGCCTTCACCAGCCAACAACTCAGTGGGAGGAATCTGGGCGAATCTACCTACGAGAAGGAAATGATGGCCATCTTACATGCAGTCGAGACCTGGCGACCTTACTTATTGGGGCGACGTTTCCAAATCCGCACAGATCATCACAGTCTTAAATATTTTTTGGAGCAACGCCTATCCTCCCCACAACAAAATAAATGGTTAGCCAAAATGCTGGGATATGATTATGAGATCATTTACAAGAAAGGGAAAGACAACAATGTAGCAGATGCATTGTCGCGCCAATTTGAGGAGGAAATTACTCTGCTCGCAATTTCCCTCCCCATTCCAGACTGGATTGAAGAGGCTCGCAGGGAATGGTTTTCATACACAGGGCTCTCCCAACTCATTCTCAATTGCAGGTAGATCCTAATTCCCGCAAGGGCTACTCGTGGCAGAATGATATTCTTCGCTACAAGGACAGAGTTGTAATATCACCAACATCTACCCTCAAAAGTCGCCTTTTGGCAGAATTGCACTCATCTCCCATTGCAGGACATTCGGGCTTTCAGAAGACGTATGCTTGCACCAGAAGATCATTCTTTTGGACAGGCATGAGAAAGGATGTCCTTACTTTCGTAGCCAAATGTGATGTCTGTCAACGCCACAAAGGGGAAACCGTCAACACACCAGGCACCTTACAACCATTGCCCATTCCGGCCTCAATTTGGACGGAGGTTTCTATGGATTTCATTACAGGTCTTCCAAAGTCAGGAAATAAGTCAGTCGTCATGGTGGTTGTGGATCGACTGTCGAAGTATGCTCATTTCTGCGCCCTACCCCACCCGTTTACACCTACCTGGGTTGCTCAAACTTTCATGGATCAGATCTTCAAATTGCATGGCATGCCCATGTCTATAGTGTCCGACCGCGACCCGATCTTCACCAACAATTTTTGGCAGGAACTCTTCAGAATACAAGGCACTCAACTCAAACTCAGTACTTCATATCATCCGCAAACAGATGGTCAAATCAAAGGCGTCAACAAATGTCTAGAAACCTACCTTAGGTGTTTCACTTCAGAAAAGCAACACCTTTGGGCACAGTGGTTACCTCTGGCGGAATGGTGGTATAACACCAACTATCATGCCACCACCAAAATGACTCCCTATGAAGCAATCTATGGTCAACGTCCGCCTTCCCCTACTTCTTATCTCAAGGGATGCTCCAAAGTACAAGCAATGGATCAACTCCTACAACACCGCGCAACCATGCTCGCCCATCTTCGCGAGAATCTTCATCAAGCTCAGAACTGCATGAAGCAACAGGCCGACCAACATCACTCAGAGCGCCAATTTCAAGAAGGGGATCAGGTCCTTTTGAGGCTGCAACCATATAAGCAAACATCACTCAAAGATAAGGGTTGTCAAAAGCTCGCTCCAAAATTCTATGGACCATACCAAGTACTTCAGCGCATTGGAGAAGTGGCTTACAAGTTGGCTTTTCCCCCTACGGCAAAAATCCATCCAGTTTTCCATGTATCGTGCCTCAAGAAAGTGATTGGGAACAATTGCCGAGTTCAAACCAGTCTACCTGAATTAGACGAAGAAGGGTCAATCTGGCTTCAACCCGAACAGGTTCTAGACACACGAGACAAGCACCTGCGCGACCGCATGATTAAGGAGGTCCTCGTCAAATGGAAAGACACCTCTCTGGAAGATGCAACTTGGGAACCAGCCACTATTCTTCAGCAGTTTCCGCAGCTTCAGCCTTGAGGACAAGGCTAGTCTTAAGGGGGAGGGCATGTTAGGGTCCCACCCTAAACCCCTTATTTATGTCATGGGATCACGTCATAGTCAAGAGTCAATAAAGCCCATATTAATATTTGTAAGTGGTTAACCCGCAATTAATGACGGGACCACAGTTAGTTGCAAATGGGCGGTAGTATTAGATAGATGGTATTAATAAAACCCACGGTATTGGCCCGTGGTATTGCATGTATGAGTCATATACAAAAGGATAGAGACTCCCTGCGAGGAGTATCGTGTCTTGTTTTTGTAATCGAGCTCTGCTCTATTGGAGGTTGCCCCCTCGAAGAGGCCTGTGAACATTTCTCTCTGAATAATAAAATCATTGCTATTCTGTGTTCTGGGTATCTTTTCTTTGCATATTCTGTGTTTGGGTATTACTTTGCAGGTTAAGAGCATAACATATATTTTAAGGCAATCATGTCCTTTATGATGATTTCCAGAGCTTAACACTTGAGAGGATCTCCAAATGTACTAGTAATGAAACTGTCATTCAAACAAGAATGGAAATGTACTGCTAGTAAAATCAAATAAATGATGAACTACTGATCATGAAATCACTACTTCTGCTGCTCATCTAAATACAGAAAAAAATAAGTTAAGCTACTACACTCAAACAAGTCAAAAACTGCAAACTAATAAAAGTAAAATCAATTCACTTCATTCATAGTCCGATAGCTCGCCATGTAGTCTAAGCTATGGATTTAGGAGATAACGTCAATGATATGAGGAAATTGATATCTAATTGCAGGAAAATAAAGCTAAAATCAAATCATATCATTCATAGTCTGATAGCTCACCATGTAGTCTAAGCTATGGCTTTAGGAGATAATGTCAATGATATGAGCAGTTTGATATCTAATTGCAGAAAAGTAAAACTAAAATCAAATCACATCATTCATACTCTGATAGCTTTCCATGTAATCTAAGCTATGGATTTAGGAGATAACGTCAATGATATGAGCATTCTGATATCTAATTGTAGAAAAGTAAAACTAAAATCAAATCACATCATTCATAGTCTGATAGCTCTCCATGTAGTCTAAGCTATGGCTCTAGGAGATAACGTCAATGATATGAGCAATTTGATATCTAAACTAGCTAACAAAGCAAGTGAATGAGACTGAAATCAAAGCATAATTGGAATTTAAAAAAAACTAAGAAAAGCAAAGTCAGCAGAGAGGTTTAATCTCATGTCACTAGTTATTGCAAAAATTGTATGGAAATGCCCAGGCCTACTCTATCCTGAAACACACACACACAATGATCAGTGTTAACAATATACAAAGCTTGAAAAATCATGTACAAGAATGAAATGTTAATACCATAGCAAATGAAATATACACAGGTGGATAACTATGAAATATGTGCAATGAAAATAAAAAAAAACAATGCATAAAAAATTTACAACTATAAGGAAAACGAAACCTCAACATGCAGGGGCCCTCTACACAACCTCGGTCAACAGGCTATCAGTCAAGAATTATGCTCACACAGTCATATAAAAATAGAGTCTTCTTTATATTTCAAAATAGAGGAATAATCCTCTCGTTACCACAATGGGACTAGTGTCACGGCACAGTAAACTTTAACAGCAAAATTACATCAACAAAGACTAACTCTATGCGTTTGGAAACACGTTATTTATAACAAAAACTTCATAACTATTTTCCTATGAAACTACTTCAACTAAGGACACGTAAAAGGACAACGTCCGTAAACTTAGCATACTGGTTGCCGAGATTATTCAATCTATCAAAAGTGGCTGTTGGATTCGCATCGTGGGGCAGTCTACAGTTGTCAACATGACCCCAGGGATCTAGGAATGGCCACGAATCCTTCACGTGTTTGAAAATAGAGTCCTGTTGCCGTAGGACTCCTTCATTTAACCATCGTTTGACCACCGTTGACCACGAATTTCCTTAATGAATCTGGCTGAACCAATAGGACCTGATCCATGTCCAGGTCATTCCTGATCTGCCCATGTGTCCTGTTTTGCCCGATGACAACTGCAACCTAGAGTTTAACAAAAACAGCTGCGGAAAGTTGAATCAGCTGCAGAAAGTGGCTGCATTCCGCAGCTAATGAGCAAAATCTAAGTCAAATAGCAAACAAAAAAACATAGTTATAAAACCACTTAAATTCTCTTTTAGAATCAATATTCAATGATCTTTGATAGCTTATGGAGTACTGGTGAGGGGGGAAAGTCTAGGAAAATGTGTAGGAGAGATGTAATTTCAAAGCTCAACATACCCCCACTGTGAAGGTGTTGCATGTCCCCATGCAACCAAAACTTTGACCATCCTCCTTTCAGTTCATGTGTTCTGAGACTTCTGCCAATACATCCAGCCTTCTTTTCTTCTTTCTTGGGACCACTGTCATCCTCGGCTTCCTCATTAGGCACTTGAATTTGAGGTTGATGAGAGCCCTGCTCAACCTCTTGTTCTTTTTCTTCAATTTTCTATTTTTCTTCTACCATAGCCCAAGATGAAACATGGTGTTGTCATGAATAATCTTATCTAACCTGCCCTGTTCTTTCAATGTTTCATTTTCTCTTTTGATGTGTCTATTTAGGACCTCTAGCTCAAAAACTTTCTGTTTTAGTGATTGGATTTGAGCTTCTTGGGCTGTATTAGGTCGGGCAGATGAAGTGCCTTGGTCTGTGGCTGTTTTCTCCAATGTCTCAATATAATCATACATTTCTTGCTGGACTGGATCTATCTCAGGTGTAGTCTTCCTTGGGCTGTCCCCAAAATCTAGTTGAGAAGGACTATTTTCAAAATCTAGCTGAGGAATAGGAGTATGGTGTAGGCCACGGCTAGGAGGGATTGCTGAAGGTTGTTCCGGTGTTTCCCCTCCTAAATCAATAAATTGGGGCCCTTTTGTTTGTACTTTCCTCAATTTTCCTTTAAGTCTGGAGCTCCTCCTTAAATTTTGTGAACTAGTGTCTTCTTTCTCCACACTCTATTTTTCTTTCCTTTTTCTCTTTGCTGCAGCTGACTGTTCCTAAAGGTAAACTAGTCTTTCAAACAGTATTTGGTGGTCCTCTTCTGAGGAAGGTTCTGGGGTTTGATAGACAGCCTCAATATTTCTTTTCCCTTTTGATTTTCTTGGCTTCTTACCCTCAGTTTTTTCCTTCCTACTTTCAGATAGTTTTTCTTCCCTACTAGTTTCTTTAAATATGTTAGTAGGAGTGTCCTGAATTCTATTCTTTCTGCTGCTTTTCCTTGATGAGCTGCTTTCAAGTGTTTCATGTGGATCTTGAAAGAAATTTCTAACCAAAAACTGCTCCCAGGTGTCCTTCTTTTCCTTTAATTGTTTTTCAATCAAAATTTTCACAAGGCCATGATGGTACAGGTGGGGTTCTACATCCCCCAGATTATTTTGGATGGTGATGGACATCTTTTTCAGGCTATTTAACAAAAATTAAGGCAAATTAATAGTTTGATTTTCTAGAAAATTCATCAGCAACTGGGTGTGGTACATATACATCGACCCGAATCGTCCCTCACATGTAATGAATTTCTGGATTATCAATAATAGACTGGCCCACTTTTCTTCTAGAGCAGAGACAGAGATTCCACGTTTGAAAATGGTTATATCCATACCTGGATTGCGTAGGATAACCCTCCATGCTCTCTTGTCAAAGCTTTTATTTTTGAACCACTGTTCTCCCTCCTGTGGGAGTTCTGTTGCGGCTGCTATGGATGCCTCTGTGACTAAGAATTTAAGGTCTCCAACCTCAGCTTTCACACCATCAAAAAACTTCGCAAAAGTCTTTGTAACTTCCTTGTTGTAGCCTTTGAATTTCTGAATGAATTGTAGCCACTGTGCCTTCCTTAGCATGCTTTTCAATTGCGGATACCCTTCCATAAATTTGGGCCCTTCTGGTTCTGCTCTTAATAGAGGACCCATTCCTTCCCTTGCTTTAAAATACGTCTGCGTGAGTGATAGACTGGTAGAGGTGAGACGGTTGTGCTTGTGGGGGATGTGGAAGGACTATGGAGAAAATCCAGTAGTCGTAAATGGAGGAACAGAGAATAGGTAGCAAGAATGAGTTCACAGAACGAAGGCTTATGTGAGCAGACTAGAAATATAAATGCAACTTCGATGGGGCAGTATGGAAATAGAGTGATCCCAACAGAGTTTTGAACTAGACGGCTGCAAAATAGACGTTAACATGCTCACAAAATGGCTGCGGAATTTTTGCGGTAGGAAAGAGCCGTGACCAAATCGATCACGTCCTCATAATTACCCGGTTTAACAGATGGAGAGTCAAGGTATGATTAAACACGAGTTTAGTTCGGAGATGGATCATGAGGCCGTTAAAAATTAATGCAAGGGTCGTGGTGGAATTATGTAAAGAACATGGAGCGGTTATGGAAGCTCTCAAGGCGAATAATTACATATAATGGAGCCGATGATTTCATAACTATGTAAAATGTGCTTTAAAATGCTATTTGAAATGAACTTTGCTCATGCCTTGGAACTTACCACGTCTGTCCACTGACCTTTGATTGGCTGCTTCCTGATGATGCTTCTAGGTGCTTTATATCTTCAGAATATATTCCTTTGCCATACCTGCATTTTTTTTTCATTATCATATAACTAACATCTGACTGTCAACGTTGAATAACAGAGTGATGGCTGCGGAATTAGATTTTGGCTGCGGAAACTGGTTTCAGCTGCGGAAACTGATATAGTGATCATATTACTGAATGGAGATGGATAAATGATGACTGAGTGAATGAAAACTGGTCATGAGAGGGTTTTTATTGGCGGAATGAAATGAAATGAAGTGAAGTGAAATGAGGTGAAGTGAAATGTAGTGGAGTGAAATGAAGTGAAGTGAAATGCCATGAAACTATGAATACAATGAGAAAAGATTATTATTATTTTTTTTTTTTATTTTTTTTTTTATTTTTTTTTATTTTTTAATTTTAATTTTTATTTTTTTGGAAAATATAGGGCGTCAGGAGTTCTTGATTTTCACCCTATATTTTCTGTATAATACTGCCAATCAGGGATTGCTTTTCAGGCTTATACACACTTTTTTTTTTTTTTATGAATACAAAAAAGAACAAAGGTTAGGTTGGTGGAGAAGAAGGATTCTTCTTCACCAGCCTTATTGCAGAACTATCTTGAAAGATTTTGACAAATTCCTCTTTTGAGAGTGGCTTATGATAGATCTTTAATATGTGGCCATTCACAATAAGAGGACTTTGATGTTCATCAATGGTTTTGATTCTTACCACTCCATTACTAAATATTTTGTCAATCTCATATGGCCCAAGCCAATGAGTCTGAAAATTTCCTTTAAAATCTTTGAACTTGGAATCAAATAGCAATGCCCAATCTCCTTCTTGAAACTTTTTCTCCTTGATGTATTTGTCATGCCACTTAGCTCTTTGATATTCAACTAGATCAGTTCTTAGGATTTATTCTTGTCTGATCTCATCTAGTTCATTCAACTGCTCCATTCTATGCTTTTGGGCTTCTGATAGATCCATTCCCAACTGAATTGCCATCTTGAAAGTTTTGACTTGGAACTCAATGGGGAGCATGACTTCTTTCCCATAAACAAGGTCATAGGGAGAATGTCCTGTTGTATTTCTCCATGTAGTTCTGTAGGCCCACAAGGCTTCAGAAAGCCTTTCTACCCAATCTCTTCTGTGTAGATGAACAGTCTTGGTAATGATGCCTTCAATAACTTTGTTTGTAGACTCCACTTGACCATTTGCTTGCGGATGGTAAGGAGTAGATTTTCTGTGCTTTACTTTGTATTCTTCCATCAGCTTCTCCACCAGGTTGGATGTGAATTGACCTCCCTGATCTGTCACAATTTCTCTTGGAACACCAAAGCGAATAAAAATATCCTCATAAATAAAACTAACAACTGAATGCTCAGTAGAAGAAAATAATGCTTTGGCTTCTACCCATTTAGTGACATAATCAATACATACCAATATATACTTTCTTTGTTTAGATGGTGGGTTAATAGGTCCAATTAAATCTAAAGCCCATTTTTCAAAGTGTTCGATGAGTACCTTTGGCTGCAATGGAATTTCATTTGAAAGGGTAGGTTTCACTACTCTTTGGCAGCTGTCACACCTTTTGACATATTTTTTTGCATCTTTGAAGAGGGATGGCCAATAATATCTTAAAGAGAGGATTTTATAGGCTGTCCTTTTGTTAGCAAAGTGTTCGCCGCATGGTTCATAATGACATGCTTTGAGGATATCAGGCATTTCATCTTCCCTAACACATCTTCTGATCACAAGATCTGGCCCTGTTTTAAACAATTCGTTAGAAATCCATGAATAATTTGAACTCTCTTGAATAATGTTTCTTCTTTCACCAGGAAATAAATGTGGAGGTAGTTTCCTTATAACCAATTAGTTAGCTATATCTGCATACCAAGGGGTCTTAGTAGTTACTGCAAATAAATATTTATCAGGAAACTTGTCCTCTACAGGAGAATCTTCTTTAGTATTCTGAATCATAGACAAGAAATCAATTACTGTATTTTGTTTCCCTAGTCTATCCAACACAGTAATATTGAATTCCTGTAAAAGTAGGAGCTACCTTGTAACTCTGCCATTAGTAATAGGTTTTTTTAATAGATATCTAATTGCAGAATGATCAGTATGAATAAAAGTTTCATAGCCTCTTATATAATGTCTGAACTTATTTATTGCATGAACAATAGCTAAGAACTCTTTTTCAGTCATTTTATAGTTCAACTCAGTGGGAGTTAAATTTTTACTGGTATAGTAAATGGCATAAGGAACTAAATCTTTTTGACCCAACACAACTCCTAAAGCTGTATCTGAAGCATTTGTAGAAATATGGAAAGGAAGTTTCCAATTTGGTCCTCTCAAGATAGGTGCTTCAGATATTCTTGTTTTCAAAGTTTCAAATGCTGTTTGGAAATCAGGACCCCATTTAAATTCATAGACGTTTGTAAGTAGTTTGAAGAGTGGAGATGCTATTTTAGTGAAGTTTTCTATAAATCTTATATAATATCTAGTGAATCCCAAAAAACTTTTAACATCTTTTTGACAATTTGGAATAGGCAACTTGGATATGACTTCAACTTTTGATCTATCAACTTTAATTCCATCCCCTGAGATATGATGTCCCAAAACAATACCTTCAGTAAACATCATAAAGCATTTTTCATGGCTTAGTGAGAGGTTTGTTTCTTTACATCTTATAAGGACTTTTTCCAAATTTTCTAATGCCTCTTCAAATGTATCACCATAAACTGTAAAATCATCCATATAAACCTCTACACAATCATGGATTAGATCAGAAAAAATTCCTAGTACTACTCTTTGGAATGTTGCGGGTGCATTACATAATCCAAAAGGAAGCACTCGATAAGCAAAAGTTCCCCATGGACAGGTAAATGTGGTCTTATCCTGATCTCCAGGTGTTACATGAATTTGATTATAACCACTAAAACCATCTAGAAATGAAAAGTACTTTTTGCTTGCTAATGTATATAATACTTGATCGATAAAGGGCAAAGGAAAGTGATCATTCAAAGTTTCTTTGTTTAATTCCCTGTAATCAATGCATACCCTCCATTTATCATTCTTTTTGGGTACTATAACCAAAGGAGAAACCCATCGGCTATCTGAAATTGGATAAATGAAGTTTACATTGAGTAGTTTTTGGAGCTCTTCTTTCACTATCTCCCTAAGGTTTGGATTCATCCTTCTCTAAGGTTGTCTGATTGGTCTACTGTTTTCCTCAATATAGGTATGATGTATGCAAGTCTTAGGGTCAATACCTTTCATATCAGTATACTCCCATGCAAATGCAGTAGAATGTTTTTGCAAGAATTTGGTTAGCTCTTCTTGTTGTGATTTTTCCAAATTTTTGTTGATATTCAATGTTTTACCTAGAAAAATCTCAATGGTAGAACTACTGAACTCTTCCATAGAGTAAAGAGACATTTGTCTTGATGATAAGTACTCAATATCAAAATCTAACTGAAATTGTGTATGGTCATATTCTGAAGATGTTTCAAAATTTTCTAATGTGTTAAGAATTTGACTATCTTCACTAATTTCAGAAATGGTAAAGACAGGTTGTATACTGTCCTCATCATTGACCCATTCATTGTCTCCTACTTCTGTAATTGCTTTTGCTAGAGGATACAGATTGAATTTCTTTGTCGAACTACCATCATAAATGTACATATCTCCAAATCTACAACTAATGAAAGCATCAACTGTGGCTAGCCAAGGTCTTCCTAAGATGAGTGGGTGCCCTCCTAGATTACTCTTGGGAGTCAAAATCATGAAATCTACTGGATACTCCCAAGAATCAAAGGAGACTAAAATATCTTCTAATACACCATTTGGTTTGATTATTGATCTATCTGCAAGTTGTAGTAAGGTGGGTGTAAAAAGAAGATTAGGAAGTTTAAGTTGTTCCATAGCCTGCCTACTCATAATGTTGATAGCGCCCCCTAAGTCAATCAAAGTATTTGGAATTTCTATCCCATTTATATCTGTCTTGACAATTGGACTACCTGGATCTACAAATTTCTGCATGGTAATTTTTCCCATCATGATATTTGCAATTTTTCCTACCAGGTGGATTCTTCTTGTATCTCTTGGTTTCCTTCCTGGTCTTTTGAGACTCAACTCCTTTATTGTTTTTGCTAGAATAGGAATCTCTCTAATGGCTTGTAGAAAGGGAATCTTGATATAGACATTCTTTAATTCATCTAGAAAATCATAGTCAGGCAACAAGATTTGTTTTTCCACCCCTTTGTCAATTTGTAATCTTTCAAGGAAAGGAGGTGTGGATGAAGATGTAGGTTTCTCAACTATAGGAGTTGTGGGGGTTGACTCTTTTTCTTTTTCTTTTTGAATGTTTGGGTTTTGAAGAGATTCTTCCTCAGAGCCTTTATTGGCTTTAAGAGAATCCTCGTAAGAGGTATCTTGCTCTTGAACGTCTATAGAAGGTTTTTCTAAAACTCTACCAGACTTGAGTTGTACATCATTAAGAGGAACAATCATATAGGTAGGAAATTGTTGTCCTTCTACCATGTAAGCATTCTGAGGATTTTTATTGTTGGGATTTGGCAATGGCTGGGCTGGTAGTTGATTTGTATTTTGTTGAAATGGAAGCAAGAGTTGAGAATTTGGATTTTGTTGAGAAGGTTGTTGTTGCAGAAATGTTAAAGTTGTGGGTTTTGATTTGGAAGTTGTGGATTTTGTTGATTTTGAAAAGATGGAGGATATTGGTAATATTGAGAAAATCTCCCATAAGGATTTTGCATCCCTTGTGCCCATGATTGGTAAGGATTTTGAGATTGGGGCCAAGGTTGTTGCCAAGAATTCCAATTTGGTGGGAGCTGAAAGTTCACAGGATTATTAAATCCTTGATTTTGTGGCCCTTGCCATGGTTTCTTGAAACAAAACAAAGGGACTCTACTGAATTTGGATCTTCCTGAAAGATAGCTTTGAGCCCAGGAATTGAACGACAATCCTTGGTCTCATGGCTTTCTGAGCAAATCACACATGTTTCTACAACTTTTGCATCCAAGGGACATTCCATTAAAGCATGTTTCTTTCTACATTTTGGACAAAATATGTCTAAGGCTTCGGCTTCTGTTTTCTGTTTGTTTTGTATTTTAAGGGTGTCTAGTTGTTCACTAAGGCTCCCTAGAATATTAGTTTTGAACTCATCAAGCATATTGCCAATCTCTGCCCTACTTACTAATCCAGTTGCAGATTTGTTTGCTCTAATAATAGAAGGATCTCTAGGCCCTTTTCCAGTTTTAGATTTTCCCCTTGAGAGATGGACACATAGTTCTGCTATGTCATGGAATGGAAGTTGAGAAATATCTCCCTTCCCCATCATGTTTAAAATATCTATCCATTCATCTCTAATGGCTTTCAATAGAAGGGCTTTCAAGGTTTCCTCATCTAAATTACTCATTTTTGCTCTCTTAAGTTGTATTGAAATCTTTCAAGTAAATTCTCCAAGTTTTCATCTTCTTTTTGCATCATCTTGAATACCTCATCCTTATGATTGGTGGGCATACAATAATCTAGGTATCTATCCAAGAATGTTTGTTTCATATCATTCCAAATCCTAATAGATTGAGTGACTAATCCCATGAACCATTTCAAAGCAGCTCCTTTCAATGTTGAAGGAAACAGTTTGAGTTTTTGAGAGTCTTCCATATAGTCATAGGTTCGGCATAAGACTTCAAACTCAAATAGAAATGTTTCAGGATCCTCACTTTGCAACCCATAAAAGTTTGGGAGGACAGATGGTGAAATGTTTTTCATTGTTGTATGGGTTTCCTCATTGGCTATAGGGAATACAAATGAGTTATCTCCATCCCTATTTCCCCCATTGTTACCTCTACCTCCTCCATTATTTCCTCCTCCTCTACCTCTACCCCCTCCTCCAAATCCATTTACTACTTCCTCTGTCATGATAGTTTCCTTAGAGTTCTCAAAGTCCTTTGGTTCTTCTATTAATGGCGAACGAGGAAGAGTTTCTCTCTCCTCTTCTTCAGGTGATTCTACTTCTTTGATTACAATATGTTCCCCTGTAGAAGTGAAGAAAGGTTCTTCTCCTAGATCAGATTTAATGGATAATGTGGGAGAGTCTCCTAATTCAGCTATTGCCCCTTGAATTCCAGGAATCCTAAGGCTGGGAGTATGAGTCAGAGATGATGGAGGTGTATCTTGTCTATGCCTTAAAGTAGCTGGAGTTGTGAAAATCAAACTTTTGGCCCTATTTATAAACCTTCCCCTAGAATCTCTTGCTCTATGCATATCATTTTTTTATTTTTATTTTTCAAGTCGGGCTAATAATTCTCTTTCTGATCTTCCAGGTCACATTAAGTGCAAGAGGAGAGCATAATCAAGAAATTATTGAACTAATAACTCTTTTTTCTGATCCTCCAGATCACACTAGGTGCAAGAGGAGAGCATACTTCCAGAAGTTATCAATTTTCCCTTCTTTTTTTTTTTTTAATGTAAGAGATTGGCTACCTAGTTACACTTCCTCGGCAACGGCGCCAAAATGTTTAGTCAATTTAGTATGTCCTAAATTCCTGCATTAATTATCAACCGGGGTTCGTAAACTGACGAAGTGTGGAACACTATATGTGCAAGACAACCTCTTTCTTACTTTTTATTGTTTTTCAATTTTTGTTTTGTTTTGGGGGTTTTATCTTCGTTTATCTCCTAATGTGAATGGAAATCCTATTCCTAAATTTCAAGAATACTTCAGAAGGTAAGTATGGATATAGATTTTAACGCAATCATGTCCTTTATGCTAATTTTCAAAGCTTAACACTTCAGAGGATCTCAAAATGTACTAGTAATGAAACTGTCATTCAATGAAGAATGGAAATGTACTGCTAGTAAAATCAAATAAATGATGAACTACTGATCATGAAATCACTACTTCTGCTGCTCATCTAAATATAGAAAAAAAACAAGTTAAGCTACTACACTCAAACAATTCAAAAACTGCAAACTAATAAAAGTAAAATCAATTCACTTCATTCATAGTCCGATAGCTCGCCATGTAGTCTAAGCTATGGCTTTAGGAGATAACGTCAATGATATGAGGAAATTGATATCTAATTGTAGGAAAATAAAGCTAAAATCAAATCACATCATTCATAGTCCGATAGCTCGCCATGTAGTCTAAGCTATGGCTTTAGGAGATAACGTCAATGATATGAGCAGTTTGATATCTAATTGCAGAAAAGTAAAACTAAAATCAAATCACATCATTCATACTCCGATAGCTCGCCATGTAGTCTAAGCTATGGATTTTAGGAGATAACATCAATGATATGAGCAATTTGATATCTAATTGCAAAAAAGTAAAACTAAAATCAAATCACATCATTCATAGTCTGATAGCTCACCATGTAGTCTAAGCTATGGCTTTAGGAGATAATGTCAATGATATGAGTAATCTGATATCTAAACTAGCTAACAAAGCAAGTGAATGAGACTGAAATCAAAGCATAACTAGAATTAAAAAAAAAAAACTAAGAAAAGCAAAGTTAGCAGAGAGGTTTAATCTCATGTCACTAGTTATTGCAAAAATTGTATGGAAATGCCCAGGCCTACTCTATCCTGAAACACACACACACTGATCAGTGTTAACAATATACAAAGCTTGAAAAATCATGTACAAGAATGAAATGTTAATACCATATCAAATGAAATATACACAGGTGGATAGCTATGAAATATGTGCAATGAAAATAAAAAAAACAATGCATAAAAACTTTACAGCAATAAGGAAAATGAAACCTCAGCGTGCAGGGGCCCTCTACACAGCCTCGGTCAACAGGCTATTAGTCCATAATTATGCTCACACAGTCATATAAAAATAGAGTCTTCTTTATATTTCAAAACAGAGGAATAATCCTCTCGTTACCACAGTGGGACTAGTGTCACGACACAGTAAACTTTAACAACAAAATTACATCAACAAAGACTAACTCTATGCGTTTGGAAACACATTATTTATAACAAAAACTTCATAACTGTTTTCCTATGAAACTACTTCAACTGAGGACACGTAAAAGGACAGCGTCCGTAAACTTAGCATATTGGTTGCCGAGATTATTCAATCTATCAAAAGTGGTTGTTGGATTCGCATCATGGGGCAGTCTACAGCTGTCAACATGACCCCAGGGATCTAGGAATGGCCATGAATCCTTCACGTGTTTGAAAACAAAGTCCTATTGCCGTAGGACTCCTTCGTTTAACCACCGTTTGACCACCATTGACCACGGCTTTCCTTAATGAATCCGGCTGAACCAATAGGACCTGATCCATGTCCAGGTCATTCTTGATTTGCCCACGTGTCCTATTTTGCCAGATGACACCTGCAACCTAGAGTTTAACAAAAACAGCTGCGGAAAGTTGAATCAGTTGCGGAAAGTGGCTGCATTCTGCAGCTAATGCGCAAAATCTAAGTCAAACAACAAAAACAAAAACATAGTTAGAAAACCACTTAAATGCTCTTTTAGAATCAATATGCAATGATCTTTGATAGCTTATGGAGTACTGGTGAGGGGGAAAAGTCTAGGAAAATGTATAGGAGAGGTGTAATTTCAAAGCTCAACACATGGATAGTTTCATGACCATGAGAGCCATGGTAGAGGAAATGTATAGAGAATTTAAGAAAGGTGTTAGTTTCGGTATCTTCATCCCTCCATCAGTGATCAAATTTCTCTTTTTGCATGCATATTAGGTGTCCCATCGAATCAGCTGCATTCCATTAGGTCATCGATCAACTGATGATAGTGGTTCATTGTCAATTCCCTCATGGAATTTACCTGCTGGCCTGTTTTCACATGATTAGGTCATTTACTGTTTTTTTGTTTTATTTCATTTACCAAAATCCGTTTTAGGGTTTTTGGTCTCACTAGGTCTAGGGATTGCCACCATGGTCATCCAAAACTCAATAAAAGGTTAACATGCACATGAGGAGGTTTTATAAGTTCATAAGATCATAAATTCACTGATGATATGCTCAATAAATGGTTTTTACCTCAAATTTCTGTTTTGAGGTGAAAACAGAGTTTTTTATTTCTATGTACAAATTTTATGTAATTTAAAATGTTTTCTATATGTAATAAGTTCCAGCTGTTGCCCTTGGTCACCTTGCCAACTCCAGCCACTGGAAGAAACAAAAACATCAATGCATCAGTTCATCAAGTGATCAAGAAGAGTCAAACTACAAATGGAAAAACAGAGTTTTTAAATAAAAGTGACTAAGACATTAGAAAAGTGGGTTTGGTAGATGAAAAAATTAAAGCAAGGAGATATAAAAGCTCATTTATGCATTTGAAGTCTTCATTTGTTGCAAGAGAGGGAGCTAAAGGCAAAATCGTGCTTTTGGAGTAAAGAGGCAAAAAACTGAGCAAAAGCCTGAAAGTTCACCGGCGCTGCACAGCTGGCGCAGGTTTTACACTGAAAATCGTTCGGGTGCTGCACATACAAAGTGCGCTGTGCACCTGAGAGGCAGTGCTACGCACTTGTCTGTCGAGTTTCAAAATGATTTTCATCACCTTCCTCAGCTTCAAAACTTCACAATTGACCACTTAACAAGTAAGTGAAGCTGCACATCCTATCTAGCAAGGAATATTTCATTAGTGGTGGTGATTTATATGTCAAAAACACTAAACCCTAGCTGTCTCCAAATTGTATTGTAAATTTTGCATAGGGTATTGTCTTCTGTTGTTTTTATTCCCCTTTGATTATCTTTCCACACCCCATGCCCTTTAACTAAAATTCCCTAAACCCCTTTCCCTTTCCCTCTCCCAACATTATTAGCACTCACTTCCCAAACCCCATTTCCATTTACCAAACCCTAATCCTATACTATATTCCCAAACCCTAATTCCCATTTTCTATCCCCTCACTACATCTATTCCATTATCTAAACCCTCCTCTACAGTCATAATATCAGTCATTCCCTCATTTCCCAAAAGAAAAACAACAGTCATTTCCTACATAAATTATTCACCCTCATACTTTTAAAATCTCTTCATACTCATCAGTTTTCACTCCAAATTCACAAGCATGGAGATAGACTCAGCATATGAGAGGGATGATGAAACTGTTAGTGATTCTTCCCAAGAAACTCATGTACCAAGGAAACCACATAAAGGAGGGAAAATCATCCGGGAGGAGCCCACCACTCTCACAGAATTACTTGCTTTCCCTCTTGCAGTAACTTGTTTTAAACATCAATCTTGTTATCAGTTTTGTGAAATGGTAGAAAGGGTGAAGTATCATCATGAGCTGCTAGGTTGTTTGTTCTTCATCTTCACAATGACCAGGTGAACCTTGTTGGTGTCTCTTTCACCTTGACACCTGAAACCATTGCAGCAGCAACAGGCATCCCTAATGTAGGTGAACAGTGGAATAAGGGGCAGCATGTGGGCAGAGAGCATTATGAGCCTTACATCAAGGCTAGTTATTAGAGGCAAATCAGTAGGGTTTTTCCTTTCAAATACTTGCAGGACACTTATGCTCCTCTCATGAAACTCATCATCAAGTATTTCACCTGTGAAGGGAGGTTTTCTCGTCTGTATACCTACCATGTTAGATTGTTGATGCGTTTCAGAAGAGTTAGGATGATGAACTTCCCATACTTTATCTGTAGGAATATTGAGAAGATGGCTCTATATGTGCAAAGGAAACCTTTTCCTCAGCAGTTCAACAACATTTACCACTTCTCACTGATTAAAATTGTTGTCTTGCATCAACTAAGCTTGCTGAACATACCATGGGATACTTTCATTGCACATGAGATTTTCAAAGGCCCTCAGGTGATTCCATCGGTGCTTCAAGAGGAAGGAGGGCCTTCAAGACAGCCAGATGTTCATGAGACTGAAACTACAGCTGTGCTAGTGTTTGTCACTTATGAAAACAGGCAAGCGACAAAAAGAAGAAAAATCAAAATGACACCCCTTGAGTAAGAAATTAAGGCTGACCGGGAATCATGGTTAGAGAGGAAAAACATTCACCTGGAGAAATTGCTTGAGAAATCCAACAAAGAGAAGAAAATGTTGCACCATATGGCCTATCACTACTTAACCCAGAATAAAATTTGCAAAACAAGGGTGAAGAGGTTAAAGGCAAAACTAAAGAGAGCTTTGAGAAGCAAAAAAGAGCAAGACAAGCTCAAGATCTTGGTTGAAGCATCATTGGCCCAGCATAGCACATAAAAAGGATCACTCATGCCAAATTTCAAGAAATTTGGTGAAGTTTTTGTCATTTTTGAAAATTTTGAAGCAAAAAACAGGTTTTTTCAGCAGGTGCACAGCACCAATGACGCTGCGCTTTTGATGGGGGCCTCCATTTGCAAAAAAGTTTACATTTTTGGAATCAGCATGAAAATTTATGCATGCTCAGAAATGGATGAGAAATTTTGATAAGTTCTGGACCTCCAAAAGGGCCAAAAACACCCAAAAAGTGCCCTCTCTGCCACTTTTTTGCCACACAGGAAATAGTCTTGTGAGATTCCATTTTTGGAGGGGCAAATGGACTCCAAATCAAAAAATTCAAGTTGTCCTAGAAAGTAGACTCACCAAGATTTCTAATGAGCTATTTTGCACCTGATTTGGACATCGGGAGGCCTTCCAAAAGTGGTATTGAAAAGGCGCTGTGCATAGGAGAAAAATTTGCTAGTTTTGCCTGTTTGTTCAGAATTTCGCCTAGTTTGCTACCAGTTTGACTTTTTCTTCTCTCTTTGGTAAATTGATGATGTAATATGATGTAAATATGATGAAAAATGACTTGAGAAGGTAGATACATCAGTTAGAGTTGGTTTGAGGATGACTGAATCAGTTTCCATAGTTTTAGAGGCAAGCTGTTCCACTGCCTATTTTTCAGTTCCTAGTTTAGATCTTGTTGAAACAGCTCCTTGACTCATGGATTTGAACCCTAATGGCTAGCATAGGTGGCTTTATGCCTATATCTTGAAATTTCTTAGTCATTTTTCAAAGTTGGACTCTTGTGGATGCTTTGAGCTTCATTGTAAATCACTTCTGCAGTTTGGCAAGGAAATGAACCAGGGTTTTGCAGGATTTTGTGGGATTCTTGTGGTAATGTGAATTAGCATTGTTTTCTCCTCTGTTATTTAGTTTATATTATGTGTATGTGCCATCATCTTTCTTTTTCTGCATAACTAAACGAATCAAGATTAAAGGGTGGAATCCATTGGTGTTTCAGTGCTTTGCCTTGGGGTTTATTTAGTTTTAAATGTTTTCTGCCATTTGAAGAGTGTTACACTAAAAAATGTCACCATGGCTATTTACAGTTAGTATGGCTCTATCAATAGTCATGCTATCCTCTTAGGCAAGTCTTATGCCTCTGCTCTCCATGTCAAACTCCAAAAAGAGAGAAAGTCTTTATAAATGTATTTATCTCTGGGTACGCAGGTTCTCTCAACCTTACCTGCGGGTACGCACCCAATGTTCACAAAAGCTGCGTACTTGTATGCTCTGTATGTAAAGGGGCAGGTGCGTACCCCTGTAAAGGTCAAAATGCGCAAGTTTCATCTTTAAAAAGTTACTTGTGGTCATTTCTAGAGCATTCTAGAAGGTTGTTCGACGTGTATTGAGCACCTCCAGATGGTTCATGTACCCCTACCAAAGAGGAACTTATCCCATCAATGAGGGAGCTATCCCATCCAAAGAGGGGATTATCCCATTGATGGTGGACCTGAATAACTTCCTCTAGAGCATTATAAATACAGGCATTGGGCCAGAAGGAGGGGAGGTTGGAAGCTAAACATTTCTAAGGGTAGATGCTGCTGGAATTAGGACTCCCATTTAGAAGCTTGTGAGGAGAGATTGCCATCTTTGCTTGTTCTATTTGGAAGTGGGTGAGCTTTGTCAAAGTAAAGGAGAACTCTTGATGGACCCTGGAAGGGACTTGCATAACACCAAGGCTTAGGTTGTAATTGTTCCTTTTGTTTCCTATTAATGCAAATGAGTCCATTCTTCTCAATAACTTGTTATTTATGAGTTGTTTCATGTACTCCTTGGTCTATGTGTTAAATATGTTTTATTCTATGAGATTATCAAGTGCTATTTAATCGTTTGATTGTTAGTGGATGCAGGTTTCGAAGTGAAGGAGGAGCTCATCCGGATCAGCGAGGCTGGACTGCTACAACTGCATTGGACTACAGGTAGGATCTAAACACTTGATTTCTTATATAGTAAATGTATGTTTAGAGAAGGATTGCTCTTATTTGTCTTGTTTGTCACTAGAGAGTCTTAGGCTCCTAGGGAGGTTGGTTGTGTCCGCACTATCGACTCTTTCCGCCTGAAAAATTGGCGACTCCACTGGGGACTCCATTGATGTGAAAGTCTTTTCCTTTGTATGCAACTTTGATCTGAGAAAAGTCATTTATTTTTTGGTTTTTGGCTCTGTGACTTTGTTTTTGGGTGGGTTAGCTTAGGGTTAGATTGAATTTAGTTTTTCTTGGTTTTTTCAGTAGTACGCACCCTCTGAGTATTGCACAGTGCGTACTTGTACGCACTGTTTCTGTGTGCACAGAGCGGGCCCGCACCTGGCTTAACAGGTTGCCTGCGTACCCTACTAAAAATTAAGAAATTTCCATTTTTTGCATTTTTTCTCTTAGATTTTGCTTTTTCTTAGTTTTTACTGCCCAGATCCATTAGTCTCTTGTCAAAGATCTTCACCTGAACTTGTTTCGATAGCATTGAGTGTTTTAGTGGATTTCATAGAACTTTAAGCCCTAGGGTTTGATTTTTGAGTAGGTCTTGTAGTGACTTTGGCGGTAGAAGTTGTCAAGCCTTAGATCTCTCTGGTTTTGTCAGCATTCTTAGAAGTCAGACCTGTCATAAAGTCTACCTGTGAGAGCAACTTACCTTTGAGTTGTCTCTTTGGTAAATTTCGAAGTACTTGTTGATTGAGTATTGAATTCCATTTTACAAAAAGAACAAAAAGATTTGAGTTTTGTTTTGACTGGTCTTTTGATTCTGCATTAGCTGGTCCTTGACTTGATTTTGGTCAAGTAAAACAACCTAGAATCATCTTTGTAGGCTTTTGCCTCGTTAGGTTTGCTTAGAGTAAATTTCTTTTTGATTTGCTTGTGAGTCAAGTTTTCATAGATTTTATAACTTTTGAGATTGATTTTCGTTAAAATAGATTTATATGCTTTATTAAGTAAGAGAAAATACAAAAACATCTCCTTTGGAAAGTTTTGTTTCAAGTAGCTTTGAGGGATTTTGAAAGAAAAAGAGTTTTTTTTGTGCACGTAAGGAGTGGTCATGTTTGTATGCTTGAAAAGATAAAGAGAATTGTTTCTTTGATTGTCTTTACTAAGAAAGTTGTTTTCTATAAAATTTGCATTTCTCAACTCTCTTAGTTAGGGATTTCATTGAAAGAGAAAAGTAGCGTAAGTCATCTTAGGTGCATTTTTGTAGTGGTTTGAGTCGAGTCTACACACCATTGGTTTCACTTCCGCTACCTTTTGTCTTTAAGAAAAACCATAAAATTAACGCTTAAAGTAAAATCAACGTAGTAACTTTTATATACTAGGGCTCTGAAACACCAATTTAGATCAGGCTAGTGTCTTGGAGTAGGAGAGTAATTAACTCTCCAAGACAGCAAAACCAAACAAGTAGCTTATCTTGTGATAGAATAAATCCAATTGTCTCATTTGTACTCTGGGAAAGCTCCTCTTAAAGGAGAAGCACGAGCTCGTGTCCGAACCAGTGAGGGGATCAATCCCCCCTCGTTGGGAACGACGCCAGACACGCACATATTACAAACGGTAAACCTCAGATTAACCATTGTCGAGGAGCCAGGGGTCACTTGTCGGTAAACCTTGGATTATTGTCAAGGAACCGGCAAGGGGATTGAGCTTGATACTCTGCCCTTGCGTGCTGTCGGAGTGTAGACTGTTCCCCCAGGTGCATTTGTTGTGATTGGTAACCTTAGTGACCATTATCTTTAGGATTCTATCGAGGTGACGGTGGAGGGAAGATCCCACTGTACCTGGAGCAGACGTCGGCTAGACTCACTTGGATTTTCCGGGGGGTTCACTTCACTCGAGACGGTTAAAGTGGAGGAACTTATGCCGGTCTATTCATTAAGCAGGTTTCCGGGGTAACTGTTCCACCCGCCACTTCTGTACTGAATCCGGCAATGTTGGGTTTCATCTCCAACTAGCGTTTTCGGTCTGGAAGGCTACTGTTTGTGCTTGGTTTGACGCCCTAGATTCTTTAGGCGTGTGATTCAAATTTGTTTGGTTCTTTAGAGACTTTAGGTGGTTTTGATTTGAGATTTTACTTTGTTTTCGTGTGTAGTAGTTAAAAGTTTTTAACTGTGGTGGAATTACCGAGATAGTCCCGTAGACTTCGGGGCCAGTCTCCTGAAGTTGTTTCTGTGGCCGAATTGTTGAGGAGATCCCGTAGACTTAGGGGTGAACCTCCTCGAGACGACCCCAGTAATCTAGAGGGTTTGAAGGTCCTTGTAACTCCTCCTAGTGGCAGTAGAGTAGGTTCACCTGAAGAAAGAGAATCTTCCTTGGTAGTCCATTCAGATTACCAAGGTCTAGAGACAGGTTATAATCCCGAAGCTGTTACAGTTTCTGAGCTTGTTGGTAGTTTTTCGTCTGCTAGTGATACAGGCGAAGAACCTGAAATATCTGAACCTGTTACTCCGACTTCTAGTGTTCCAGATTCACCAAGAGTAGAACGAGTTATCACCGAAAATCTTCCTACTGGTCTGATTGCTATCGAAGAACTTGCTCCAGAGGAAGAAATAGGCGTCTCTAACCTTGAAGATCAACTTACTATTGAGCTCAGGGAGCGTGAATCTATCCTTTACAGTCCTCCTAGAAGTACTACTTGGTACCTTTCGTTAACCAATTATTTAGACAACTCAGGGGCAGGTTTTTCTACACCTCGTACTCCCTTTCCACCTAGAGGTATTTATACTCCTGTGAATATGTCTGGTCAGTCGTCCGTGTTTACTCAAACTCCTGAATCTTTCTTACACGACGGTCCTTCTGTTCCCACCGGGTATCAATCACTTTCTGGTACCTTTGCGGGGGCATCTCCTCAACCCGTTGATCATGGGTTATTAGCTGGAAACAATGGTAATGTACCATTGGGTGTAGGAGACATTTACATGATGTCAGGTTCAGTTCCCGTTTCCCAACCTCAAGGTGGCCAATTACCGCCTGGGGAGCAGCCTCAGTTAACGCCTGGGGGGCAACCTCAAGGTACACAAATCGTGTCTGGGGGGCAACCTCAAGGTCAGTATGTACCTATGGTGCAATACATGCCTCAAGGTCAACCCCAGCCTCAATATCAACCCCAAGGGTATCAACCCCAAGGGTATCAACCTCAAGGGTATCAACCTCAAGGTCAAGGTCAACCCCAGTATCTGTATTTACCTCAAGGTTATCAACCTCAAGGTCAATACTCGAGTCAAGGTTATCAACCACCTCAAGGTCAGTCATATGTTCAAGGTATGGGAACTGCACCTTTCAATTATCAATCCTATCCTCAATCCGGTTATGGATCTCAGTATCCTCAACCTGTTACGGGTCAATACCCCGGAATGTTAGTGTGGGATCCATCACAGGGTCAACAGGTGTTGCAGCCAAGTATACAGTTGGTACCTCAAGCTGGACAACCCGTAGTTTCTGGTCCACCCCAGCAACCGCAACCTGTCCAGTCAAATGTTCAAACTTCTGTAACTTCGGTAGTTACTCAGCCGCCAATAGCACCTAGTACTCCATCTCAAACGGCTGCTGCAACTACCGCTACATCTGCCGCACTTACTTCTGGAGTATCGACAGCTCCGGTTTCTACTATCTCTGTAACCACTCCTCAGACATCTTTACCGTTGTCTGGATCTACGATTCAAACCACGGTCCAGATGCCTACAGGTCAGCCTGGTATAAGTACGGTTGTCACTACTCAACCTCAATTTGTTCAACAACCGTACCAGGGACAGTACCAACATGGGCAAGCTGTCCAACAGCCGGTTTACCAGTATCAACCGTATCCTGGGTACACTTATCAACAACCTGAACAACCCCAGTACGGTCCGGTTAATCCTGGTTTTCCAGGAGGATATAATATCCCTAATGCGACTCCTGTTCCTAGTTATCCTGGATATCCTCCTCCTGGGACTGGTCTTGTGACCCAGAGTTTTAGAGATCCTAACCGGCAGTTACCGTTTATCGCAACTTTGGATTTACCAGACTTGATGCGCCTAACGAACGATCCAATTCAATATCTTCCGTTCTGGCCGCCAATGCCAAATAAGTTTCCCAGTGATATACCCAAGTTCGAAGGTAAGCCTGGAGAGGATCCGTCCAATCATGTGATGACTTACCACCTCTGGTGTGCTTCAAATTCTATCTCGGATGATTCGATCCGCTTATGTCTTTTCCAGCGTATACTCATTGGTCTCGCGGCCAAGTGGTACATTGAGTTACCACGAGCCTCTTTTTACAATTTCAGCCAGTTAGCTACCTCGTTCTTAACTCACTTTCAGTTGCCGGTCAGATACGATAACGGCACGGAGCTATTAACTTCACTAAAACAATCAACGTCCACGTATATTTCTGATCACATTCATGAGTGGAGACGTCGAAGAAGGTTAGTGAAAGTTTTTATCCCGGACCAAATTTTAGCTGAATGGTTTGTTAAATCATTATTACCGAAGATTACTGAAGATGTAGCTAAGGCCGGAGTAGTTACTGAGGAGCAGGTCATTGCTCAGGCGCAATACCTTGACTTAGTTTATACTCAGTTGGGTACGTTACAAGAGAAGATTCCAGATCTTCCAAAATCGAATCAAATCGCTGCTGCTCCTTCGGGATCTCATGCCGCTGATGGTATGATTGGTATCGTGAATACAAAGAGTAAGAAGAAGTCTTCCAAGGCTTCAACTACTCCTATAATCACTTTGCCCGATTCCCCGACAAGAGAGTCTTCTCCTGAACTTTCCGCCGATATTCACGCTGTAGAGTCATCCACGGCCAAATCAAAAAACGGTGGAAAGAAGAAAGGAAAGAAGAAGGCTAAAGCAGACAAGGCTCCGAAGGAGAAAACGGAAAAGTCGGAAACCAATGACGAAAAGCGAAAACCTCGATATCCTTGTCTTATTTGTGAAGAGGATCATTTTACGAGAGATTGCCCTCATCGGGCCGAGGTTGTGAAAATAGTCAAAGGTTCTCCCACTCCTGCTGTGTTAAAAGATCCATTTCCAAAGCAGGAAAGTAAGATGATAGGTTCTTCCTCGACTGCCAGTGAAGAACCCATTTTGATGATGTCTCATGTGAAGATTGCGACTCGATCGCAAGATTATGGTAGTAAGAATCCTGTTGATGGTAAAGAAGCAGAATCTTCTCATTCTAACCCATCAACCTCAGCTCCTGGTTCCGATCCACTACAGATCGAAAAACCTAACCCGGAATTAGTAATCAAACCGCCCACCAAGGGTGTACTTCGAAGGCCTGCTTTCAATCCACATGCGAGAGCAGCCCAGAATTACAACATTGTTGAGGACTTAGCTGTTTCACCCTCAGCAATGTCGGCTTTAGAAGTGCTGCAATCATGCCCAGCACAACGAAAATTACTTTTGTCGGCTATCGGAGCTGTTGATGTTCAGGACCCGAACCTGATAATCTTCGATCTAGAAAATAGTACACTGCGTCTACCCCATCAAATGGCTTTCCAAATTCCAGTGATAGTAAAAAATAGGCCTATTCATCGGACTGTGATTGATGAGGGAGCTTCTACGTGTATTATGTCGATTCAATGTTGGAGATCGCTTGGTTCTCCTTTGTTGAACCAATCCCCGACCATCCTTAAGGCCTTTGATGGCTGTGGGTTCCGTCCGTTTGGTATTCTACAGGAATTGCCTATAGGGGTAGAAGGTAAAACCGTTAGTCTAGATGTGGAGGTGGTTGATGCCCCTCTAGACTACAACCTTCTTTTGGGTCGAAGTTGGTCATATGCTATGACAGCAGTCGTTTCATCGGTCTTCAGAGTAATTAAGTTTCCATATAACAGTAAGATCGTGACGATTGATCAGCTGACATACTTTTCATCCGACCCAACCTCTTCAGAGAGTATCTAGCATGTCGGTAAAACAACAATCCCTTATAGGGACGTTGGCGTAGGTTTAGTTAAAGATTCCGGTTTACTGGGAACTTTTCCTTTCCCTCCAATCAACGCAGACCCTTCATTTGCATCAATTCATATGATTACATCAGACAACATTATTTATGATGATCCTTGGATTGTCCCATCTGAATCTGAGGTAGACTCATTCGGTGATGCTATGCCTTTGAGTCCATATGAAATTGCTTATGAAGCCGTCATGTCTTTTACCGACTCGCGTTCAACCGAAATCGACCAAATGAATGTGGTCAGTGAAGAATCACTTTTCACATCAACCTTAGAACGGATAGCGTTTCCCGAAGTCGTGTCATCTGACGAGAAACTTCGCGAAATCCTAAGTGAAGACAATCTACCATGGGAAGATCTTCATCACAGATCTTCGTTTTTACCTAAGGATGATGTTTTTGAAAATGATTTTTCATCTATCTTTACCGCTGAATACGTCAAAGACGCTCAGAATCCAATGAAACATTCTGATTCAGAGTTGAATTTAGGGAATATTTCTCGCACTATTCCCATTGATATTTCAGTGAAGCCTGGAATTGAGGAAAACATTCATATAGGTGCCTCATGTACAGAAGATGAAATCCAAACTTACAAGGCCCTATTCCAAGAATTCCGCGATGTGTTTGCCTGGTCTTATGAGGAAATGCCGGGAATCGACCCTGCCATTGTTGTTCATGAAATAAAGACCTACCCGGACGCTAAACCCGTCCGGCAACGGTTGCGTCAGATTCACCCTCAGAAAGTGGCTGCGATTAAAGCAGAAGTCGAAAAGCTGTTGAAAGCAGGTTTCATTTATCCAATCCCGTTAACGGATTGGGTATCGAATATTGTTCCGGTCAACAAGAAACAAGGAATAATAAGAATCTGTATCGACTATAGGGATATAAATCGAGCTTGTCCAAAAGACAACTATCCTACGCCTTATATCGATCAAATTATTGATGATTGTGCCGGAAGTGAAATGTTTTCCTTCATGGATGGTTTTTCGGGCTATAATCAAATCAATATTCTACCTGCCGACCAACCAAAAATGGCATTCATTTGTCCATGGGGGACATTTGCTTATTGCAAATTACCTTTTGGGCTTAAGAATGCTGGGGCCACTTTTCAACGGGCGATGTCTTACGCATTTCATGACATCAAGCACATTGTGCAACCGTACCTCGATGATTTGCCTGCTCATTCTTTACATCGAGCTGATCACCTTGTCCACTTACGAGCAATCTTTATGAGGTGTAGGCATTATCGAATTCGATTGAATCCCCACAAGTGTGTTTTCTGTATAGAGACGGGTCGATTGCTGGGATTTGTTGTTTCAAAAGCCGGCATTCGCGTCGATCCCTTGAAGGTCGAAGCTATCATCAAATTGCCTCCTCCTTCGAGTTTGCGCCAACTCCAAAGTTTGCAAGGGAAAGCGAACTTTTTACGCCGATTCATTCCCAATTACGCGGAGGTCACTAAAGGTTTTACACGGTTGTTGAAACAGAACGCTCAATTCTTTTGGGATGAGATTGCCCAACAATCTTTTGATGCACTTAAACACGCGTTGACCCATGCACCGTTGTTGCATCCTCCCAACTACAACCAGGACTACTTCTTATACCTCGCAGCTTCGCATTCCACCATTGGAATGGTGTTAGTTCAAGAAGATGAATTCGGCGTGGAACATGTGATATATTATATTAGTAGGACATTAAACCCCACTGAGCTAAAATATTCACATGTGGAGAAATTGGCCCTGGCAGCCGTTCAAGCTGTCCAGCGTTTTCGTCACTACATTCTTCTCCGTAAAACTACAGTCATTTCGGATTGCAACCCTATGATTTATATTTTGACAAAACAACTGCTAGGGGGCAAGTACTCTAAATGGATAGTTATCCTGCAAGAGTTTGACTTGGAGTTTGAGAAGTCCAAGTCTAAGAAATCCTTAGTTTTTGCGGAATTGATGTGTGATTTCCCGCGTGCTGACACAGAAACTGTGGCAGAGGAGTCCATTGCGGACGAATCTTTGTTTCTTATCAGTACTTTAGATCCGTGGTACGGGGATATAATCATCTATCTCCAAACCCAAACCTTTCGGCCTGAAGCTTCAAAGTCGGAACGTCGAAAAATTCGGTTTCAATCCCAGCAATACAAGATTATTGGAGATACACTTTATCGCCGGGGGGCAGACCTAGTTTTTTGACGTTGCTTAACTCACGAAGAGGCTGAGAGGGTTTTGAATGATTGTCACTCTGGAGCATGTGGCGGTCATATGTCTGGGTATGCCACAGCTCAGAAGGTGTTGCGCGCTGGCTATTTCTGGTCGTCCATGTTTAAAGATTGTATCATTGCAGTCCGGAAGTGCCACAACTGTCAAGTGTTTGATCGCAAGATGCGCGCACCACCTGCTCCTCTCCACCCTATAATTGCCGTTGGTCCATTCGCCAAATGGGGTATCGATTTTATTACTTGTAACCCTCACTCGGCCGGGGGGCATGCGTATATCATCCTCGCGGTTGATTATTTTACTAAATGGGCCGAGGCGATGCCTACATTCGACGCAAGCGGCGAAACAACTGCAGTTTTCGTATTCAATCATATTATAACTAGGTTTGGTATTCCACAAGCAATCATCACTGACCATGGGAGCCATTTTCGAAAAATTAATTAATTAATTAATACATAGCATATCACATGATTTTTATTCAACAAAAAATATTTATATATAAGTATTTTAAATAAAATTATTTATTAATTTAATTCAATTTAAAAGAATATTAAAATTAAAATATTTAAATTAATTAATTAATATATAGCATATCACATAATTTTAAATAAAAAAAATATTCATATATAAGTCTTTCAAAAAATTTATTTATTAACTTAATTTAATTGTGAAATCTAAAAATAATAATAATAATTAATTAATTAATTATTAATTAATTAAATCATATTAATTAAAAATTAATTAATTAATTAATATATAACATATCACATAATTTTAATAACATAAAAATATTTATATATAGGTTTTTTAAATGAAATTTATTTTTAATTCAATTTAATTTTGAAATTAAAAAAAATAAAAATAATTAAATTAAAATTAAAAATTAATTAATTAATATATAACATATCTCTCAATTTTAGATAACATAATAAAATATTTATACATTTGTCTTTTAAATAAAATTCTTTTATTAATTTAATTTAATAAAGAATAATAAAATAATTAGTTAAAAATTAATAATAAAAATAAATAAATTAAAAAATAATAATAAATAAATAATAAATAAATAAATAAAAATAAAAATAAAAAATTATTTAAATAGATTAAGAATTATTTAATTAATTAATTATTAAATGTAAATCAATCAAGCCGACATCATAAGCTAAAAAAGATATCTTTCTATTCTTCTATTAATAGCTTCTTAATTTTCTCAACTCTCTCTTCTCAAAATTCAGATCTCATTACCCTGATGATGGACTCACCTAGCTAGTCCGAAACGTCGGTTTCATAATTTGCTCACAGGCTTTTCCATTAATTAAAAAACATCATGATGACTGAGCTTACAAGCCAGCTTGATTTGCGCCACGATAGCTCTACTCCTTATTATCCGCAAGCCAACGGTTTGGTTGAGTCTATCAACAAAGTTCTGGTTATCATGATCCGACGAACCATTGGTATTCATTGGTCGAATTGGCACAACATGTTATTTTCAGCGCTATGGGCATACCGAACCTCAGTGAAAACTTCAACAGGGTTCACTCCTTTCCAGCTAGTTTATGGCTTGGAAGTTGTGTTACCCATTGAATGCGAAATCCCATCACTTCAAATGGCTGTCGAATTACTTCCAGTTACTTCCGAAGAGGAGAAGCGTTTATTATACTTAGCTAAATTAGATGAGACTCGACGTGACGCTGCATTGGCGATCGAGACTCACGCGAAGCGAATGAAAGCTCAGTATGATAGAAATGTGACCCCTCGAAGTTTTTCGGAGGGAGACCTAGTGCTATTATATGATCAAGCTAACGATAAGCTAGGTGCTGGAAAATTCGTTCCTATGTGGCATGGATCCTACATTGTAAAGCGAAAGCTAGCAAAAGGGGCTTATGAGCTGGTAGATTTTGATGGGGACTCTTTGGGTAAACCCAGAAATGGACTTTACCTAAAGAGGTATTATGCTTAAATGGTGGGTATGGAGAATTTTTAGTTAGGTTAGGTTTTCTTTCTAGCTAGTATGTTTGTTAATTTAGATAGTGTGCTTAGTTTAGAGAGTGTGTTTTTCGTCGTTATTCTGGCTTATCTTGGTTTTACTCTTGATATTGCAGATGTCGACGCCTCTCCAAACATACATCGGATTTGCTGATGGTGCTTGTCGTAGTACACGGAATATCTCTTCCGCAGCTTGGGTTATCTATTCGCCCTCTGACGAGTTAGTTTCTATGCATGGGGTAAGCCTCGGTCAAACGACGAACAACATTGCAGAATACAGTGCAGTGGTTGAATTACTATATGAATCTATTTCATTTGGAATTCGACGTTTGATAGTGACGTTAGATTCTGAACTTGTTGTATTACAGCTTAATAGAGTATATGCCATTAGAAATCATGTGTTATTAAGGTTGTTTTTGAGAGTGCGTCTCTTGGAACGTGAATTTGATTACATTGAATATCAGCATATTCCAAGGTCTTTAAATACATTAGCAGATGCAATTGCTTCTCGAATGTTGGACAGACATTTACAATAATCATGCAAGTAAATTTAAAAACATTTCATCACATGTGTTAAACAAAATGAGCCGGTAATAATGATATATATATATAGATAGGAGTGTGTCAAAAAAAAAATATACATCGTCTTCGACCATAGGTTGAAAAACACCTTATGATCGGCAAAAATGATAAGTACAAAAAACCAAAAATGTCATATGTGTCTACAAAGTGACTAGCCAATCACTGGTGGTGCTCTCTATACGAGACCACTGCCCGCGCTACCCTACACAAGAACCTCCTAAAAGGTCCTGGGACTGCGACCACATAGCGCTGAAGTCGAATGGGAATGTCATCTATGGTGGTCTCTGGTATATCCGTCGTCAGACGCTCTAGATCCTGTTCCAGCTCGGCTAAGGCCTCTGCGGCCGCATCTTGTGGGGCTGTTGCTGGTACAGCTGGTACTCTCCTCTCAAAAGCCCGATGCCGTGGACCTACATCGGCATTTTGAAAAGTTGTACTGTCAGTTTGAGGCGATATATATAAAAACAAAAAAAAATATATAATTTGAAAACTTATGAAAAATGAAATACCTCTGTCGTCCCATTGTTCTCCCTGTGGAAGAACCATGTCCGGATCATTCCGAAAATCCATTCCGGCATAAGGAAAGTCCTGAATAGCAAAGACCTGGTCCTCTAACCAGTGAAAATAACCAGCAGGGAATCGAACAACTACCGCGCCCTCATCAGGATGCCGGGCCACCACCGTAACCCATCGTATCAGCTTTGGCTCCCGAGGACCCAAGATATCAACAGTGAGATGCTGAGGGATCAGCATCGAAACTCTCTCTAAGGCAAAGCTCACAACTAGAGGCCCATATCCAAAGGTCTTCAGTTGTCCGTTCTTTGCCCTAGTCAGTTGGCCCTTCATGTTGGCCTACACAGCATCGCACCAGTTGAAGATGGTGCCTCGAAAACAGTCAATCGCCATCCGCATTTGGGACCCGGTGGCAATATGTAGAGCGGCTGCACCGCAAATTCCGGTAACCGTGAAAGCTATAACCATGAGTTCACGCCGAGAGATGTATTTGATTTCTATGCCTTTCGCATGGTTTTGATTGGGTATGCACCAATCTGCCCGGAGACTAGCAAGGGATTGGCCACCCGGCCTAGTCCCAGCTAGATTGAGTTGCTCACCCCTATTTGGCAAGCCAGTGAGAAATTATATGTCAGAGGGCTTTATCTCGAGCTGGTGCCCTCCGATGTAAAAGCATTGCTCATGAATGTTCCATCTCTTAACCAGCCACTCCAAGAATCTCACCTGAGCCCTCATGCCAGGTATGGCCCAGTATTTATATAGTCCGCATGCTTTTAGGGCATCAATGGAAGGTTGGTGACCAATTGCGGCTAAATCAACGTCCTCGTGCTCTCTTTCTCTCCAATCCAACATGGTGAGTTCCCTACACACCAAGAAATAAAGATTAGAATTAATTTGGGAAAATTTAAATGGTTATTTTTGGGGTTTGGGGTTTCAAATTCCGCCCTTCACGGGGTACGCACCCCGCGTTTAGGACACAGAGCGCCAGTACACAGCTGGCCTGAAGGTGGGCTGTGTACCCCGACCTTTTTCCTATGTAGGAAAAGGTCGGGGGACGCAGGTCACCCTTAGGGCACCTGCGTACCCCGCAGAGCGGTTTTTAAAACCTAAAACCCCCCAAAAACCAAAACTAAAACCTAAAACAAAATTTTAATCAGATGAAATTGAAGAGGAGGATGTTGTGAAATACCTGGAAGAGACGGCGTTCGATTCTGACGGTCGGATTCTCCGCAATGACCACGGGAAGTTTCTTGCCAAAAGCCCTTTTCTCAACCTCAACAGTAAAATGGTAAAAATGACATGGTAAAAAGTCTTTTTATAGGTTTTTTGGATGAATGAATGCTAGGTTTGTTTATTTTTCACCATGGAAGGATATTTTTCAATGTATTTTTGCCTATCTTAAACAGGTATGAGTAATGTGTCGTTTTTGTGCAGGACAAAGGGATTTTAGAGGGAAAATTGTCATTTTTCACGAACCAAAATATCAGAGACATCTTTTAAGCCCTTTTCTGACTCCTAAAATATGAAAAGATTGCCGAGCGTTTCTTTTACACTCGTTAAAACGGAATTAAAAGACGGTCCCCTTATAGCCCTTTTCTGACCGTAAAAACAGGAAAAGGTTGTCGGGTTTTTGTCGTTTCAAACTCGATACTGGAAATAAAACGACGTGTCCTTGATCGCTTTTTACTTTTCAGGTCAGTGGCACTAATTATGAAAGTACTCCTTGGTCGCAAGATCAAGCGGTTCCCCCAGGTATTATTTTATACTTTTTCGGGCTTGAGGGACACAAATCTACGAAAAAGTTCAACTTGGAGTCTTCTTAAGTTTTTCAGACTCTCTAAAATTGAAAAACGCTGAGTTTCTCCTATACTGGGCTCGTTAAACATTTTACAGTAAAGGACCTGTTCAATTACAAACAGGAACGAACCACTCCTTCCTAGGGTTCGAATCAAAACTAGGTTGGACTCATCCGAAGGATGAGCTTATAATCAAGCATATGTTATCCTCCTCAAGCTTGTTAAAAATAAAGAGGTACTTGCCAGAAATGGTGGGGGAAAAGAGAGAAGAATGAGCCTATTTGTTATCTTTTGTCTCAGAAGAAACTTTATTACCACTCTTGGACACGACACTTTTCATTCACCTGGGTTGGGAAATCCTTTACCTCACAGTTGATCAAACCACTTTGAAAGTCTTCAGCCGGGTTCCGGGGATTAACTTTGAGTCGTTTATCACCAAACCATTTGTTGTGTCGTTATGTGTTCAAGAGGTCTGCAAACAAAACTTTCATCTGCAAAATACCTTGTCATCCATTTTGACCATCCCTGAGTCAGTCCTTACAGCAACATTTTCTCCAACTTGAACAAATGATTTCGTGTTGTGGGCTTGCCTGCAACGGGTCGCTTTCTATCGACATCAACACATTATCTAGAGAGATGACTTAGAAATCGTCAGTACCTTGAAGTTTGCATGCATCAATGGCAGGTTTCTCGCCTTTGACGTAAGTTTACATCATTGACTTTCGATCAAAGGATTCCGTGAAATGTTCGACATCAACTCATTCATTCACATCTCATGGATTGTACTGGGTACTTTGAGAACCATTGACATTACTGGTGGTCTCTCTCACACTTGTTAACAGTTTACATCATCGACTGGTAATCAAGTGGTTTCTACCGTGTTCGACATCAACTCATTTATTCGCATGGCTAGAATCGTACCAATTCGGGAAGCAGAAATGAAGACCTTGGATCTAGTTTCCACCATCCAGGCTGCGAGGAGTTTTGTATTCATTATCTAAGTAGACTAATCATAAACAGATGGCTGTGCCCATACTGTGTCTACAAAAGTCTATGATTATGATGTACTGCAAGATCATTCCTGTATCAGAGTAGTTAGTCTGTTAGTTAAAGTTTTGATCTGAGTATGGGAATGCCTACCTCAGTGATGATATAATCTTATACATGTATTTTGTGTTGAAAATTGCAGGTTCTGACCAGGCTCTCCACGAGATAATCCTTGAAATGATAAAGCGCTTCACCCTTCCTAGATAATACAAAACCCTAATCTACTACAGGCTTCGCACTTTAGGGGGCAATCTGTTACACTAAAAAATGTCACCATGGCTATTTACAGTTAGTATGGCTCTATCAACAGTCATGCTATCCTCTTAGGCAAGTCTTATGCCTCTGCTCTCAATGTCAAACTCCAAAAAGACAGAAAGTCTTTATAAATGTATTTATCTCTGGGTACGCAGGTTCTCTCAACCTTACCTGCGGGTACGCACCCAATGTTCACAAAAGCTGCGTACTTGTACGCTCTGTATGTAAAGGGGCAGGTGCGTACCCCTGTAAAGGTCAAAATGCGCAAGTTTCATCTTTAAAAAGTTACTTGTGGTCATTTCTAGAGCATTCTAGAAGGTTGTTCGACGTGTATTGAGCGCCTCCAGATGGTTCATGTACCCCTACCAAAGAGGAACTTATCCCATCAATGAGGGAGCTATCCCATCCAAAGAGGGGATTATCCCATTGATGGTGGACCTGAATAACTTCCTCTAGAGCACTATAAATATAGGCATTGGGCCAGAAGGAGGGGAGGTTGGAAGCTAAACATTTCTAAGGGTAGATGCTGCTGGAATTAGGACTCCCATTTAGAAGCTTGTGAGGAGAGATTGCCATCTTTGCTTGTTCTATTTGGAAGTGGGTGAGCTTTGTCAAAGTAAAGGAGAACTCTTGATGGACCCTGGAAGGGACTTGCACAACACCAAGGCTCAGGTTGTAATTGTTCCTTTTGTTTCCTATTAATGCAAATGAGTCCATTCTTCTCAATAACTTGTTATTTATGAGTTGTTTCATGTACTCCTTGGTCTATGTGTTAAATATGTTTTATTCTATGAGATTATCAAGTGCTATTTAATCGTTTGATTGTTAGTGGATGCAGGTTTCGAAGTGAAGGAGGAGCTCATCTGGATCAGCGAGGCTGGACTGCTACAACTGCGTTGGACTACAGGTAGGATCTAAACACTTGATTTCTTATATAGTAAATGTATGTTTAGAGAAGGATTGCTCTTATTTGTCTTGTTTGTCACTAGAGAGTCTTAGGCTCCTAGGGAGGTTGGTTGTGTCCGCACTATCGACTCTTTCCGCCTGACAAATTGGCGACTCCACTGGGGACTCCATTGATGTGAAAGTCTTTTCCTTTGTATGCAACTTTGATCTGAGAAAAGTCATTTATTTTCTGGTTTTTGGCTCTGTGACTTTGTTTTTGGGTGGGTTAGCTTAGGGTTAGATTGAATTTAGTTTTTCTTGGTTTTTTCAGTAGTACGCACCCTCTGAGTATTGCACAGTGCGTACTTGTACGCACTGTTTCTGTGTGCACAGAGCGGGCCCGCACCTGGCTTAACAGGTTGCCTGTGTACCCTGAGAGGTTCAAGTGAACTCTGTACATGCCTGTCACGTATGATTCTCAGATTGGGCTCATACTACTGTGACCAATAGAGGTCGAGTTTCAGTAAGGAGAGTCTGTGTACTCCAGATACTTGGGGGATCCATGTCCAGTCCTATTGATTTATATCTATTGAGTGAGACTCAAATTGGGCTCACTATTGTAAAAAAAAAAAGTCTGCTTTGAAATATAATAGAGAGGCCACCACTGAAGGCTAAACCAGGAGACGTAGCCCATGAGCATGGGGTGAACTCCTTATTAAACTTGTTGTGTTTACATGTTTACCTGTTATGTTTTCTCTAACTGCTTCAGTGTCTATGTATTTCATAATCTTATCGATCCATTGCATAAAGTAACATAGGCACATCCATGCACATGAGTCTATAATACCTTTGCCTGTTATGTTTTCTCTAACTGATTTAGTGTCTATGTATTTAACAATCTTATCGATCCATTGCATAAAGTAACATAGGCACATCCATGCACATGAGTCTGTAATACCTTAAATTCTTTGTCCTGGATAAATTCCAGATCATCATTTCAGAGTCGAAAACAATTTCCCCAAGCCCTTGCAACTGGTCTCTTATTTGCGAGACTCTTCATGAGATAAGTGACCATGTATTCATCCTTTGAATTCTTTAATCTATACAGTTGATTTCTCAAGGAAATATTTTGGCATGATGTACTTGTAGAGTACAACTTTACAAACATATCATACATGGCTTTGGATGTCTTCAAATCAACAACAAAGGGAACTAGATGTTCCTATATGGATTCAACAATATTTTTTTTCTTTTACTTCGCCCTTATTGTATTTTTCTAACTCTTGAGTCTTCTCTTTTTCTGGTACAAATTCTTCACCAAGGCCATATTCCATGACTTCATTTTCTATGAGTGCCAAGTCAATCCTCTTCTTCCATGCCAGGAATTTTTCTGGTCCAACAAGCTTGTTTCTTTCCTTGCAAAATGTAGCCATATGATCTGTAGATTGAGACATAGAAGACAATATGATAATTTTCAACCAAGAGTACTCCTTCTTGATGATGGTTTCAAATATCTCAATGCCTTCAATACCTTTAAAGAGACTTCAAATATGCCCTAGAGTGATGACTTCTAGGATCCATTCAACAATAGTGTATTCAATAACTTGAATGAGAGGATCATGATCCCACGATTCCTTGATGCTTCCTTTTCTCCAAGATGATGCACTAAGAGAATCTTCAAAAAAATCTTATTGTCATGCGGAAAGAGTCAATTTTGCTGACAAAACCGACCTCCCTAGAAGCTAAGGCTTTCTAGTGACAAACAAGACAATTAAACACTATCTTTCCCTAAATATGCATTTAGAATAGAAGTAATTAGGTGTTCAAAACATACCTTTAGTCCCACGCTGTTTGTAATAGTCCAGCCTCTCCGATCTGGATGAGCTCCTCCTTCTCTTCGAAACCTTCATTCACTAACAAGCAAACGATTACATAGCACCTGAATAACTCATAAAATAAAACATATTCATCATAAAGACCAAGGAGTATATGAAACAAATTATGTATAACAACTTGTTGAGAAAAATGAGCTTAATTGTATTAAGTGGAAACAAAAGAAACCATTACAACCAGTGCCTTGGTGTTGTGCAGGTCCCTCCCAGGGTCCAGCAAGAGTTCTCCTTTACTTTGATCAGTTCACCCACTTCCAAATGAAGCTAAGAAAGGATGGGAATCTCTCCTCTCAAGCTCTATAAGGGAGTCCTTTTCAGCAGCATCTACCCTTAGGAATGTTCAAGTTTCAACCTCCCCTTCCTCTGGCCCAATGCCTGTATTTATAGTGCTTTGGAGGAAGTTAATCAGGTCCACCATCAATGGGATAAGCCCCTCTTTCAATGGGATAGCTTCCCTCTTGATGGGATAAGTTCCTCTTTCTTTGGGATACATGAACCATCTGGAGGCGCTCAATACACGTCAAACCATCTTCTAGAATGCTCTAGAATCGACCACAAGTAACTTTTTTGGAGTAAAACTTGTGCCTTTTGACCTTTACAGGAGTACGCACCCACCCTTTTACAGACAGAGTGTACAAGTACGCAGGTATTGTGAACTTGAGGTGCGTACACACAGGTAAGGCTAAGAGAAACTGCGTAACTAGAGTTAATTGACTTTTTAAGGACTTTCTCTCTTTCTTGAAGTTTGACATGAGGAGCAGAGGTATGAGACTTGCCAAGGAGGATAGTATGACGGTTGATGGAGCCATACTAACTGTAGATAGTCATGGTGACAAATTTTAGTGTAACAGATTGCCCCCTAAAGTGCGAAGCCTGTAGTAGATTAGGGTTTCATATCATCTAGGAAGGGTGAAGTACTTTATCATTTCAAGGATTATCTTGTGGAGAGCCCAGTCGGAAGCTGCAAATATTCAACACAAAATACATATGTAAGATCATATCATCACTGAGGTAGGAATTCCCATACTCAGATTGAAAACTTTAACTAACAAACTGACTACTGCTCTGATATAAGAATGATTTCACAATACATCATAATCATAGACTCTTGTAGACACAGTATGGATGCAGCCATCTGGTTATGATTAGTCTACTGTACAATGAATACAAAACTCCTCACAGCCTGGATGGTGGAAACTAGATCCAGGGTCTTCATTTCTACTTCCCGAAAAGGTACGATTCTATCCATGCGAATAAATGAGTTGATGTCGAACATGGTAGAAACCACTTGATTACCAGTCGATGATGTAAACTGTTAACAAGTGTGAGAGAGACCACCAGTGATGTCAATGGTTCTCAAAGTACCCAGTACAATCCATGAGATGTGAATGAATGTGTTGATGCCGAACATTTCACAGAATCCTTCGATCGAAAGTAAATGATGTAAACCGTCATCAAAGGCGAGAAACCTGCCATTGATGCATGCGGATTTCAAGGTACTGACGATTTCTAGGTCATCTTTCTAGATAATGTGCTGATGTCGATAGAAAGCGACCCGTTGCAGGCAAGCCCACAACACGAAATCATAAATCAAGTTGAAGAAATGTAGCTGTAAGGACTGACTCAGGGATGGTCGAGATGGATGACAGGTATTTTGCGGATGAATGGTTTATTTGCAGTGACCTCTTGAACACATAATGACATGACAGATGGTTTGGTGACAATTGACCAAAAGTTAATACCCGGAACCGGTTGAAGATTTTCAATGTGGTTTGATCAAACTGTTAGGCAAAGGATTTCCCAACCCAGGTGAATGAAAAGTGTCGTGTTCAAGAGTGGTGATAAGGTTTCTTCTGAGACAAAGGATAACAAATAGGCTCATTTTTCTCTCTTTTCCCCCACCATTTCTGGCAAGTACCTCTTTATTTTTTACAAGCTTGAGGAGGATAACATATGCTTGATTATAAGCTCATCCTTCGGATGAGTCCAACTTAGTTTTAGATTCGAACCCTAAGAAGGAGTGGTCCGTTCCTGTTTGTAATCGAACAGGTCCTTTACTGTGAAAATTTTAACGAGTCCAGTATAGGAGAAACTCGGCGTTTTTCAATTTTAGAGAGTCTGAAAAGCTTAAGAAGACTCCAGGGTTGACCTTTTTCGTAAATTTGTGTCTCCCAAGCCCGAAAAAGTATAAAATAATACTTGAGAGAACCGCTTGATCTTTTACGACCAAGGAGTACTTTCATGATTAGTGTCTTTGACCTGAAAAGTAAAAAGTGATCAAGGACACGTCGTTTTATTTCTAGTATCGAATTTGAAACGACAAAAATCCGGCAATCTTTTCCTGTTTTTACGGTCAGAAAAGGGCTATAAGGGGACCATCTTTTAATTCCGTTTTAACGAGTGTAAAAGAAATGCTCGGCAATCTTTTCATGTTTTAGGAGTCAGAAAAGGGCTTAAAAGATGACTCTGATGTTTTTGTTTGTGAAAAATGACAATTTTCCCTGAAAACCCTTTTATCTTGCACAAAAACCAACACATTACTCATACCTATTTAAAGATAGATAAAAATACTTTGGAAAATACCTTTTCATGGTGAAAAATAAACAAATTTACCATTTATTTAACCAAAAAACCTATAAAAAGGGCTTTTACCATTTCATTTTTACCATTTTACTGTTGAGGAGAGAAAAAGGGCTTTTGGCAAGAAACTTCCCGTGGACATTGCGGAGAATCTGACCGTCGAAATCGAACGCCGTCTCATCAGGTATTCTACAACATCCTCCTCTTCATTTCCATCCGTTTAGAATTTTTTTTTAGGCCCTAGTTTCATTTTTTAGAGGCTTTGGGGTTTCAAGGTCTGCTTTTCGGGGTACGCAGGTGCTCCACTGGTGACCCGCGTACCCCGACATTTTCTCAGTTAGGAAAATACTGGGCGTACGCACCTTGCCTTAAGGGAACCTGCGTACGCACACCATGTTCCTAAAGGCGGGGTGCGTACCCCGCAAAATGAATTTTAAAACCCCAATGTCTTTAGAATGGACCAAATTTTTTTGATTTCATTGATTCTAACAGATGTTTTTTGGTGTGTAGATTGTCCACCATGCTTGATTGGCGTGAGAGAGAACACGAAGATGTTGATTTGGCCGCCATTAATCATCAATCGTCCATTGATGCTTTGAAGGCATGCGGCCTTTACAAATACTGGGCCATACCTGGCATGAGGGCCCAGGTGCGCTTTCTAGAGTGGCTGGTAGAGAGATGGAACGTCCAGGACCAGTGCTTTTACATTGGAGGGCACCAGCTCGAGATAGAGCCCTCAGATATTTATTTTCTCACTGGTTTGCCCAAGAGGGGCGAACACTTGACTCTGTCCGGGACTAGGCCGGGTGGCCAGTCCATTGCTAGTCTCCGACTAGAGTGGTGCAACACGCAGAACCAGGAGAAGGGGATAGAGATCAAAACTATATCCTGCCCTGAACTTATGGTCATTGCTTTTATAGTTACCAGACTTTGCGGGGCTGCCGCTTTGCACATTGCCACTGGATCCCAGATGCGGATGGCGATTGATTGCTATCGAGGCACCATTTTCAACTGGTGTGATGCTGTGTTGGCTAATGTAAAAAGCCAACTGACTAAAGCCAAAAACGGACAGCTGAAGACCTTTGGTTATGGGGCTTTAGTTGTGAGTTTTGCTTTAGAGAGGGTTCTGATGCTGATCCCACAGCATCTCACTGTTGAGGCTGGGCTTCCCCAAGAGCCCAAATTGACGTGATGGGTTGCGGTTATGGCCCGTCATCCTGAGGAGGGCACGGAGGTTGTCTGATTTAAACCGGAGTATTTTCACTGGTTGGAGGACTAGATCTTCTCTATACAGGATTTTCCTTATGCCGGAGTAGATTTTCGTGGAGATCCAGACATGGTTTTTCCACCGGGAGAACAATGGGATGACACAAGTACTTCATTTTTCACAAGTTTTTAAATTATCTATTTTTTTTTTTTGCTTTTTATATCATCTCAAAACTGACAGTAACAATTTTCAAAATGCAGATGTAGGCCCACGTCGTCCAGCCAATCTCCGGCCTTTCGAGAGGAGACTACCAGTTGCAGCGGCACCGGACCCACAGGACGAGGCCACAGAGACCTTAGCTGAGTTGGAACAAGACCTAGAGTGTCTAACGGCAGATATACCAGAGACTACTATAGACGATATTCCTATCAGACTTCAGCGCTATGTAGTCGCAGTCCCAAGACCTTTTAGAAGGTTCTTGTGTAGGGTAGCTCGTGCAGTGGTGTCGTATAGAGAGCATCGCCAGTGATTGGATGGTCGTTTTTGTAGACACATGCGACATTTTGGTTTTTTGTACTTATCATTTTTGCTGATCATAAGGTGTTTTTCAACCTATGATCGAAGACGATGTATTTTTTGACACACTCCTATCTATATATATCATTATTACCGGCTTATCTTGTTAAACATGTGTGATGAAATGTTTTTAAATTTACATGTATGATTATTGCAAATGTCTGTCTAACACTTGAGAAGCAATTGCATCTGCTAATGTATTTAAAGGCCTTGGAATATGCTGATATTCAATGTAATCAAATTCACGTTCCAAGAGACGCACTCTCAAAAATAACCTTAATAACACTGGGTTTCTAATGGCATACACTCTATTAAGCTGTAATACAACGAGTTCAGAATCTAACCTCACTATCAAACTCCGAATCCCAAATGAAATAGATTCAGACAATAATTCAATCACTGCACTGTATTCTGCAATGTTGTTTGTTGTTTGACCGAGGCTCACCCCATGCATAGAAACTAACTCGTCAGAGGGCGAATAGATAACCCAAGCTGCGGAAGAGATATTCCGTGTACTACGACAAGCACCATCAGCAAATCCGATGTATGTTTGGAGAGGCATCGACATCTGCAAACATCAAGGGTAAAACCAAGATAAGCAGAATAACGACGAAAAACACACTTTCTAAGCTAAGCACACTGTCTAAACTAACAAACACACCAGCTAGAAAGAAAAAACCTAACCTAACTAAAATCGCCATACCCATCATTTAAGCATAATACCTCTTTAGGTAAAGTACATTTCTGGGTTTACCCAAAGAGTCCCCGTCAAAGTCTACCAGCTCATAGGCCCCTTTTGCTAGCTTTCGCTTGACAATGTAGGGCCCATGCCACATAGGGACGAATTTTCTAGCACCTAATTTATCGTTAGCTTGATCATATAATAGCACTAGGTCTCCTTCCGAAAAATTTCGAGGGGTCACATTTCGATCATACTGAGCTTTCATACGTTTTGCATGAGTCTCGATTGCCAATGCAGCATCACGTCGAGTCTCATCTAATTGAGCTAAGTATAATAAATGCTTCTCCTCTTCGGAAGTAGCTGGAAGTAATTCGACAGCCATTTGAAGTGACGAGATTTCGCATTCAATGGGCAGAACAGCTTCCAAACCATAAACTAGCTGGAAAGGAGTGAACCCTGTTGATGTTTTCACTGAGGTTCGGTACGCCCAAAGCGCGGAAAATAACATGTTGTGCCAATTCGACCGATGAATACCAATGATTCGTCGGATCATGATAAGTAAAACTTTATTGATGGACTCAACCAGACCATTCGCTTGTGGATAATAAGGAGTTGAGCTATCGTGATGCAAACCAAGCTGGCTTGTAAGTTCTGTCATCATAACGTTTCGAAAATGGCGCCCATGGTCAGTGATTATCGATTGTGGGATACCAAACCTAGCAATAATGTGATTGAATACAAAAATTGCAGCTGTCTTGCCGTCTGCCTCGAATGTAGGCATCGCGTCGGCCCACTTAGTAAAATAATCAACCGCAAGGATGATATACGCATGCCCCCCGGCCGAGTGAGGGTTACATGTAATAAAATCGATACCCCATTTTGCAAAAGGACCAACAGCAATTATAGGGTGGAGAGGAGCAGGTGGAGCACGCATCTTGCGATCAAACACTTGATAGTTGTGGCATTTCCGGACCGCAATAATACAGTCTTTAAACAAGGACGGCCAGAAGTAGCCAGCGCGCAATATCTTTTGGGCTGTGGCATACCCAGACATATGACCGCCACACGCTCCAGAGTGACAGTCATTCAGGACCCTTTCAGCTTCCTCGTGAGTTAAGCAACGGCGAAAAACCAAGTCCGCCCCACGACGATAAAGAGTATCTCCAATAATTTTGTACTGTTGGGACTGGAATCGAATTTTCCGACGTTCCGACTTTGAAACTTCGGGCCGAAAGGATTGGGTCTGGAGATAGACGATTATATCCCCATACCACGGATCTAAAGTGCTGATGAGAAACAAAGATTCGTCCGTAATGGGTTCCTCTGCCACGGTTTCTGTGTCAGCACGCGGGAAGTCACACATTAACTCTGCAAAAACTAAGGATTTCTTAGACTTAGATTTCTCAAACTCCAAGTTGAACTCTTGCAGGATAACGATCCATTTAGAGTACTTGCCCCCTAGCAATTGTTTAGTCAAAATGTAGATCATAGGGTTGCAATCTGAAATTACTGTAGTTTTACGGAGTAGAATGTAGTGACGAAAACGTTGGACAGCTTGAACGGCTGCCAATGCCAATTTCTCCACATGTGAATACTTGAGCTCAGTTGGATTTAAAGTCCGACTAAGGTAATATATCACATGTTCCGTTCCGAATTCGTCTTCCTGTACTAAGACCATTCCAATGGTGGAATGAGCGGCGGCGAGGTACAAAAAGTAATCCTGGTTGTAGTTGGGAGGATGCAGCAACGGTGCATGGGTTAACGCGTGCTTGAGTGCATCAAAAGATTTCTGAGCTATCTCATCCCAAGAGAATTGAGCGTTCTGTTTCAACAACCGGGTAAAACCCTTTGTAATCTTGACGTAGTTAGGAATGAATCGGCGCAAAAAGTTTGCTTTCCCCTGCAAACTTTGGAGTTGGCGAAGACTCGAAGGAGGAGGCAATTTGATGATAGCTTCTACCTTCGAGGGATCGACGCGAATGCCGGCTTTTGAAACTACAAATCCCAGCAATCGTCCCACTTCTATACAAAAGACACATTTGTGTAGGTTCAACCGTATACGATAATGCCTACACCTCCTGAAAATTGCTCGTAAATGGACAAGGTGATCAGCTCGATGTAAGGAGTGAGCGGGCAAATCATCGAGATACGGTTGCACAATGTGTTTGATGTCATGAAGCGCATAAGACATCGCCCTTTGAAAAGTGGCTCCGACATTCTTAAGTCCAAAAGGTAATTTGCAATAAGCAAATGTCCCCCATGGACAAATGAAAGCCGTTTTTGGTTGATCGGCAAGTAGAATATTGGTTTGATTGTAACCAGAAAAACCATCCATAAAGGAAAATATTTCACTGTCGGCACAATCGTCAATTATTTGATCGATATAGGGTGTTGGGTAGTTGTCCTTGGGACAAGCTCGATTGATATCCCTATAGTCGATACATATTCTTATTGTTCCCTGTTTTTTGTTAACCGGAACAATATTCGATACCCAATCCGTTAACGGGATCGGATAAATGAAACCTGCTTTCAACAGCTTCTCAACTTCTGCTTTAATTGCAGCCGCTTTTCGTGGGTGAATCTGACGCAAACGTTGCCGGACGGGTTTAGCGTCCGAGTAAGTCTTGATCTCATGGACAACAATCGCGGGATCAATTCCTGGCATTTCCTCATAGGACTAGGCAAACACATCGTGGAATTCTTGAAATAGGGCCTTGTATGTCTGAATTTCGTCATCTGAACACGAGGCACCTATATGAATGTGCTCAACAATTCCGGGCTTGACTGAAATGTCAATGGGAATAGTGCGAGAAATGTTTCCCAAATTTAGCTCTGAATCAGGATGTTTCATTGGACTCTGAGCTTCCTTGACATATTCAGCTGTAAAGATTGATGAGAAATCGTTTTCAAAACGATCATCCTCAGGTAAAAACGAAGATCTATGATGGAGATCTTCCCATGGTGAATCGTCTACACACAGGACTTCACAAAGTTGTTCATCAGATGACACAACTTCGGGAAACGCTATTAACTCTGAGGTTGACGTGAAAAGTGATTCCTCACGGACCACATTCATTTGGTTGATTTTGGTTGAACTCGGGTCGGTAAAAGACTGTAGGAATTTACAGGGTAAGTTCCTCAGAAAGAATACCAAAAGGGCACCGCTCACAACCAGATCTCAAATCAATACACCAGTATTTTTGACGTGGTTAAAACCCTCAAAGTGCAAGGAGGGAAATAGTCCACGGCCTGTCCCAACGTGGGTACTACAGGCAATTTATTAATCAAAGAATGAAAATTTACATAAGCTTCTCTCATGCACGGATTACCCGAACAATGACCCTCCATGCGCTTTAAATAGAACTCATGGACCAATCGGGTGTGAAGCCACGGATCAAGTGTCGGTAATACCGAGGTGAGAGTGAACCGTCGGATCACTACATATCGTGACCGTCGGATTGTAAGTTACAATATGTACAACGGTAAAGAAACACACTTTACCTAACTCTAACCTAACTCTATACTAGACCAAGTTGAACTTAACTATATCCTATGTGTCGGAATATCCTAACATCCCCCCTTAAGAACAACTTGGGATAGGATTGAAGGATTTACAAATATGACACAATAGGAGAAGGAAGGAGGCACTAGAGCCTATCCCCCCTTAGTGACAACTTCCTGAACTCCAAGCATATATCAAAGTTTAGTGAACTTCGCCTCTGTGAGAGCCTTTGTGAAGATGTCTGCAACCTGATCATCTGTTGGACAATATTGCACTTCAAGAACATGGTCATGAATGAGCTTTCTGATGAAGTGCATGTGTAGTTCAATGTGTTTGCTGCGCTGATGCTGGACTGGATCTTTGCATAGCTGAATGGCACTTTGATTATCACACCAAAGTGTGGTTGGATGCTGCTGCTCAAAGCCAAACTCTGATAGGATCTGACGAAGCCACAAGGCTTCCTTACTAGCTTCCACGGCACCACGATACTCTGCTTCTGCTGACGAAAGAGAAATGGCAGCCTGTTTCTTACAAGCCCATGTAATAGGTCCTGAACCAAGAGTGAAGACATAACCGACAGTAGACTTCCGATCATCATGGTCACCAGCCCAATCAGAATCAGTGAAACCAACTAACAGAGGAGCTGCTTTGGCACTGTAATGAATCCCAAACTGTACTGTACCTCGAACATAACGAAGTATTCTTTTAGCTGCTTTCCAATGACTTTCACGGGGGTTTTGCATAAAACGAGCAACAAGGCCAACAGCAAAGGAAAGATCAGGACGAGTATGGGTTAAATACAAGAGTTTTCCGACAAGTTGACGGTATAAGGTAGCATCAACTTCAGGAGAAGTACAAGAGACTGAAAGTTTGATTCCAGACTGAAAGGGAGAAGGGGCTGGCTTATAGTCTTCCATGTGAAAATGACAAAGAATATCACAAGCATACTTGGACTGGGAAAGGAAAATACCCTCCTGGGATTGCAAGACTTGAAGACCGAGAAAATAGTGTAAGTGTCCTAAGTCTGTCATTTCAAATTTCTTTTTAAGGCTGGACTTCACATGGTTTATAAGGTTGGGATCACTACCAGTAAGAATAAGATCATCAACATAAAGAACAAGGATGATAAGAGAGTTGCCCACTTTCTTGGTGTAGACAGTATTGTCAGAATGACACCTAGAAAAGCCAGATTCTAAAAGAAAACTATCCATTTTGGCATACCAAGCCCGAGGAGCTTGCTTGAGGCCATAAAGGGATTTCTTAAGTCGACAAACAAGGCTGGAGTCTGTTTGTATGAAGCCAATGGGTTGTTCCATATAGATTTCTTCCTGCAAGTCCCCATGCAAGAAGGCAGATTTAACATCCATCTGATGGACTTCCCATTTTAAAGAGGCAGCAAGGGAAAGAACAAGGCGGATAGAGTTCATTTTGGCAACAGGGGAGAAGGTTTCAGTGTAGTCAATGCCTTCAACCTGTGAAAAGCCCTTAGCAACGAGACGAGCTTTATGTTTATCAACTTTCCCATCTGGTCCATACTTGGTTCTGTAAACCCATTTACATCTAACAAGTTTGCGTCCCTTTGGTAGAGGAACAAGATCCCATGTATCATTTGTCATCAATGAATGATATTCTTCATTCATAGCTGCTTCCCAATGTGGATGGCCTGAAGCTTCTGCAAAAGTGTCAGGATCATGATTTACTGGAGCTTGAGCCAGTAAAGAAGAGGCTCTTTCAAACTGAGAACGTGTACGTCGCTGATCTGTAGGATCACCGGCAAGATCACCTGCTGCATCCCGAGTAGCACGGACCCATCTTGGAAGTTGAGGATCCTGAGAAGGTGGGGGAGGATTATCATCCTCGCTTTCATCATCTGAAGAAGAAATGTTTTCAAAGGTAGAAGAGATAGGAAGAGGTGGCACATCCGCCGGACTAGGCTCGCAGGCCGATTTATTTTCATCAAATTTTACATCTCTTCTAATGATAACATTTTTGGACTTAAATGGAATAAGTCTATAACCTTTTACATCTTCAGAATATCCAACAAAAGTACATTTCTCACTCTTAGGTTCTAAAGCTTTATGCTTTTCATCTGGAATATGGGCCCATGCTTCACTTCCAAATACACGAAAGTGACTTACATCTGGTTTAATGGAACTCCAAGCTTCTTCTGGAGTGATATTCTCTAGAACCTTAGTAGGAGTGCGATTGATTATATAATTTGCACAATTAATTGCTTCGGCCCAAAAACTAAGACTGAGTCCTTTAGATTGCAGCATACAATTAGCCATTTCCTTTAAGGTGCGATTTTTCCTTTCAGCTACACCATTTTGTTGTGGAGTGTATGGAACAGTATGTTGCATTTGAATTCCATTTTCGGTGCAAAAGTTGATGAATGTGTTTTTAACATATTCTCCACCATTATCAGTTCTTAGCTTAAGAATTTGATGTCCAGATTGTTTTTCAACAAAGGCTTTGAAGGCCAAAAAAGTGTTAAATACTTCGCTCTTGAGTTTTAAGAAGTATACCCAAGTGCGTCTGGAGAAATCATCAATGAAAGTTAAGAAGTACTTGCAGCCAGAGAATGAAGCAACAGGAAGAGGACCACATAAATCACTGTGCACAAGCTGTAAAGGGGCTGAGGCGTGCCAAGAGGCACGTTTGTCAAAACTGTCCCGATGATGTTTTCCGAGTACACATCCGGAACAAACACCATCTCTGCAAGATACCATAGGAAGACCTGTCACCATATTTTCTTTACATAGATGCTGAAGGGAGCGATAGTTTAAGTGACCAAATCGCTCATGCCAAAGTTTGCTCACTTCATCATTATGAGCAACAAATACTGAGGGAAGATTTGATGACCCAAAGTTGTGAAACTTATACAACCTTTTGGAATCATCAGCAAGACCAGTAGCTAGAATCTGTTTAGGATCTTTTAGATCCTTGATTACAACATCATGAGGTGAAAATTCAACAATTTTACCTTCACCTGAATGAGTTATCTGATAGACAGATAGAAGGTTGCAGGATAAGGTTGGAACACATAATACATCATTAAACTGACCATTGTCTAGATGAACAGTTCCAGTCCCTACAACATTAAGAGATCTATCATCACCAATATATATATTTTTGGTGTTACAATCATTTAAAGAAGAAAACATGGCTTGGTTTTTGGCCATGTGACAAGAGGCTCCAGAATCAATGAGCCACTCATGAGAATGAGAAGAAGAAGAAGATACATTTAATGCATAACCAGACTGAGATGATTGATAATGACATGCAGAAAGTGCCATTCCGGAAGTTGAAGTTGAAGTAGGCTCCACATGGATGTTATGTTTCTTCATTGCGGCTTCCAAGGCTTCCATCTTCTTAAAGCATTTAGATTCTAAGTGGCCATCTCGATTACAAAAGTTACAATGTCTATCAGTCTTCTTCCATTTGTTTTTATTGGTCTTATCATTTTGCTGAAATGATCTTTCATTTTGAGGCTGAGATGGTTTAGGACCATTCTTTTGAGGATATGACTTCTTAGGATTCTTTGAATTTGGTTGCTGCTGGGCGGCTAACGCTTTCGTGGAAGAGTTTCCAAGATTAAGAAGACCAAGGTGTAAGAGTTTTTCTTGTTCTCTTATTAAGGAATCACAAAAGGAGTCAAAGGAAGGGGCCTTGTATTCTTGACCTTGACAAATGAAAGCTTCCCTTGTAGAATGGAAAGTGGAAACAAATACAGAGTAGGCTGGTCCCAACTTAGTAAGGATGGAATAAATAAGGTTACCATCTTCTTTCTTAACTTTAACACCTTCCAAGAGATATCTAAGGGTCTTGAATTTGGACAAGAAATCTTCAATGCAAGAAAAATTATTAGGATCCAAAGTAAGCAGCTCATTTTCAAGTTGATGGGCTCTAATTTCATTTTTAATCCCAAAAACTTTAGCAAGTTTTTCTAATGCTTCATGAGGAGTCTCAAGTTCTGCAATGTGGAATCTAAGATCAGGAGAAATAGACATCCCTATCAAACCACGTGCTTGATCTTGTCTATTTTCCCATTTTGCCGCCTTGTCTTCATCTTTTGGTTTCTTCTCTTGGTCTGTGGCTATTCTGTAGAGACCTTTACTTCTAAGTAAATCTTCCATGTAGGCTACCCATTGGAAGTAGTTAGTGCTGTCAAGAATGACTTGGCATGGACTTTCCATTTAAAAAAAAACTGAAGCTGAAGATGCTGAAAGTAAGTGTTCCAATGGATAGATCTCGAAAAAATAGGCGGTTTTAAAAAAAACGGCTCTGAAAAAGGCTTCCGGATGAAGAAGTTATGGCTTTTTGAAAAAAAATTGTTGACGTTGCCGGCAAAGTGCGCGAATGTGCGGGAATGAAAAAATCCGCCCCCACAAAATGGAGACTTGAACCCAAGACCTCTACTCTCTTAAAATAGCTTTGAACCAATTGATCTATACAAAAAATTTGAGAGAGAGAGAGAGAGAGAGGGGGGGGGGGGGGGGGGCCTTGGTTTGCGTGCTTGCCTTGAGAAAGCTCTTTTTCCCTACAAAACACAAAACACAAACCCAACACGAATATGCAAAGAAAAACGAACCTTGCGGCTCGAAGTTAGCTTTAGCCAAAAAACTAGAAATTTTTAAAAAAAATCTCGAGGTTAGCTTTAGCCGAAAAACTAAATATTTTTCTCAATGTTTCTGATTTTCCGAGATCACACTAAGGTGCAGGGAAAAGAGCATACGCATGAGAAAAATCCTTCCTTTCTGTTTCTGATTTGCCCAGATCGCATAGAGTCGCAGGGCAAAGAGCATACGCAGAAATGAAAGGTATAGATCCGGTTAAAAAAAAGGCTAAATAAACTGAGACCGAAATAAGCAAAGAGAAAATAACAGTAAACTGCAAAAAAAACACTGTATACCTCCCGATCTGAAAAATGACGCAGCTAGGGCTACCGGAAACCTTTTCGCGTGAAACGAAAGGGGTTCCTCACTGGAATAGATGCTCCGAACGCAACAGAGCAGTCCTCTCGGCCCGAAAGCAGTCAGAAACAACAGATCTAGGAAACGACAGCCACATGCAATTCCACCGGCTTCAGATTTGGATCACCAACGGACGCGGCCCTCAAATAGCTCTGATACCATGTAGGAATTTACAGGGTAAGTTCCTCAGAAAGAATACCAAAAGGACACCGCTCACAACCAAATCTCAAATCAATACACCAGTATTTTTGACGTGGTTAAAACCCTCAAAGTGCAAGGAGGGAAACAGTCCACGGCCTGTCCCAACGTGGGTACTACAGGCAATTTATTAATCAAAGAATGAAAATTTACATAAGCTTCTCTCATGCACGGATTACCCGAACAATGACCCTCCATGCTCTTTAAATAGAACTCATGGACCAATCGGGTGTCAAGCCACGGATCAAGTGTCGGTAATACCGAGGTGAGAGTGAACCGTCGGATCACTACATATCGTGACCGTCGGATTGTAAGTTACAAAATGTACAACGGTAAAGAAACACACTTTACCTAACTCTAACCTAACTCTATACTAGACCAAGTTGAACTTAACTATATCCTATGTGTCGGAATATCCTAACAAAGACTGCACAGCTTCATAGGCAATTTCATATGGACTCAAAGGCATTGCATCACCAAATGAGTCTATCTCAGATTCAGAAGGAACGATCCAAGGATCGTCATAAACAATGGTGTCTGAAGTAATCATATGAATAGATGTAAATGAAGACAAGGCGTTGATTGGAGGAAAAGGAAAAGTTCCCAGTAAACCGACATCTTTAACTAATCCTACTCCAACATCCTTATAAGGGATAGTCGTTTTACCGACATGCTGGATACTCTCTGAAGAGGCTGGGTCGGATGAAAAGTAAGCCAGCTGGTCTATGGTTACGATCTTACCATTATGTGGAAACTTTATTACTCTGAAGACCGATGAAACGACCGCTGTCATAGCGTAAGACCAACTTCGACCCAAGAGAAGGTTGTAGTCTAGAGGGGCATCAACCACCTCCACATCCAGACTAATGGTTTTTCCTTCAACCCCTATAGGCAAATCCTGTAGAATGCCAAACGGATGGAACCCACAGCCATCAAAGGCCTTAAGAATTGTCGGGGATTGATTTAGTGAAGGAGAACCAAGCGATCTCCAGCACTGTATCGACATAATACACGTGGAAGCTCCCTCATCAATTACAGTCCGATGAATAGGCCTGTTTTTTACTATCACTGGGATCTAGAAAGCCATTTGATGAGGTAAACGGGGTGTACTATTTTCTAGATCAAAGATTATTAGGTTTGGGTCCTGAACATCAACAGCTCCGATAGCCGACAAAAGTAATTTGCGTTGTGCTGGGCATGATTGCAGCACTTCCAAAGCCGACATTACTGAGGGTGAAACAGCTAAATCCTCAACAATGTTGTAATTCTGGGCCGCTCTCGCATGTGGATTGAAAGCAGACCTTCGAAGTACACCCTTGGCGGGTGGTTTGATTACTAAGTCCGGGTTAGGCTTCTCGATCTGTAGTGGATCAGAACCGGGAGCTGAGGTTGATGGATTAGAATGAGAAGATTCTGCTTCTTTGCCATCAACAGGACTTTTACTACCATAATCTTGCGATCGAGTCGCAATCCTTACATGAGACATCATCAATATGGGTTCTTCATTGGCACTCGAGGAAGAACCTATCATCTTACTCTCTTGCTTTGGAAATGGATCTTTCAAAATAGCAGGAGTTGGGGAACCTTTGACGATTTTCACAACCTCGGCCCGATGAGGGCAATCTCTTGTAAAATGATCCTCTTCACAAATAAGACAAGGATATCGAGGTTTGCACTTTTCATCATTGGTTTCCGACTTTTCTGTTTTCTCCTTTGGAGCTTTGTCTGCTTTATTCTTCTTCTTACCTTTCTTTTTCCCACCGGATTTTGATTTAGCCGTAGATGACTCTACAGCGTGAATATCAGCGGAAACTTCAGCAGAAGATTCTCCTGTCGGGGAGTCTGGTAAGGTTATAATAGGAGAAGAATTCTTTGAGGATTTCTTCTTGCTTTTAGTATTCACTGTACCAATCATGCCATCAGCGGCATGAGACCCCGAAGGAGCAGCAGCGATTTGATTCGACTTAGGAAGATCTGGGATATTTTTGTGTAACGTACTTGACTGAGTATAAACTAAGTCAAGGTACTGCGCTTGAGCAATCACTTGCTCCTCAGTAACTACTCCGACCTTAGCTACGTCTTCAGTAATCTTCGGTAATAATTATTTAACAAACCATTCAGCTAAGATTTGGTCCGGGATAAAAACTTTCACTAATCGCCTTCGACGTCTCCATTCATGAATATGATCGGAAATATAAGTGGACGTCGATTGTTTTAATGAAGTTAGTAACTCCGTGCCATTATCATATCTGATCGGCAACTGAAAATGAGTTAAGAATGAGGTAGCTAATTGGCTAAATCTATAAAAAGAGGCCCGTGGTAACTCAATGTACCACTTGGCCGCGAGACCAATGAGAGTACGCTGGAAAAGACGTAAGCGGATCGAATCATCCGAGATGGAATTAGAGGCACACCAGAGGTGGTAAGTCATCACATGATTCGACGGGTCCTCTCCAGACTTACCTTCAAACTTGGGTATGTCACTGGGCAACTTATTTGGCATTGGCGGCCAAAACGGAAGATAATTTATTGGATCGTTCGTTAGGCGCGACAAGTCTGGTAAATCCAAAGTTGCGATAAACGGTAATTGCCGATTAGGATCCCTAAAACTCTGGGTCACAAGACCAGTCCCAGGAGGAGGATATCCAGGATAACTTGGAATAGGAATCGCGTTTGGGATATTGTATCCTCCCGGAAAACCAGGATTAACCGGACCGTACTGGGGTTGTTGAGGTTGTTGATAAGTTTACCCAGGATACGGTTGATACTGATAAACTGGCTGCTGGACAGCAGGCCCGTATTGGTACTGTCCCTGGTACGGTTGATAAGCAAATTGTGGTTGACTATTGACAACCGTACTTAAACCAGGTTGTCCTACAGGCATCTGAACCGTAGTTTGAATCGTGGATCCAGACAATGGTAAAGATGTCTGAGGAGTAGTTACAGAGAGAGTAGAAACTGGAGCTGTCGATACTCCAGAAGTAAGTGTGGTAGATTGAACAGATGTTGCGGTAGTTGCAGCAGTAATTTGAGATGGAGTACTAGGGGCAATAGGCCCAGACTGAGAAACTACCGAAGGTATAGAAGTTTGAACATTAGACTGGACTGGTTGTTGGGGTGAACCAGAAACTAAGGGTTGTCCAGCTTGAGATGACAACTGTACACTTGGTTGCAATACCTGTTGAACTTGCGATGGATCCCACACTATGTTCATTCCGGGGTATTGACCCATGACAGGTTGAGGATATTGAGATCCATAACCAGATTGAGGGTAGGATTGATAATTTAAAGGTACATTTCCCGTACCTTGAACATAAGATTGACCTTGGGGTGGTTGATAACCTTGACTCAAGTACTGACCTTGGGGTAGATACCCTTGAGGTAAGTACTGATACTGGGGTTGACCTTGAGGTATAAATTGATACTGAGGTTGACCTTGGGGTACATATTGAGGCTGGGGTTGACCTTGAGGAATGTATTGCACCATGGGTACATACTTTCCTTGAGGTTTCCCCCCAGACGTAATTTGTGTACCTTGAGGTTGCCCCCCAGGTGTTAATTGAGGCTGCCCCCTAGGCGGTAACTGGCCACCTTGAGGTTGAGAACTGGGAATTGAACCTGACATCATGTAAATGTCTCCTACACCCAACGGTTTATTACCATTGTTTCTAGTTAATGACCCATGTTCAATGGGTTGAGGAGATGCTCCCACAAAAGTACCAGAAAGTGACTGATACCCAGAGGGAACAGAAGGACTGCCGTACAAGAAAGATTCAGGGGATTGAGTAAACATAGACGACTGACCTGACATATTTACAGGAGTATAAATTCCTCCAGGTGGATAAGGAGTACGAGGTGGAGAAAAACTTGACCCTGAGTTGTCCAAATAATTAGTTAACGAAAGATACCAAGTAGTACTTCTAGGTGGACTGTAAAAAATGGATTCACGCTCCCTTAGATCAATAGTAGGTTGATCTTCAGGGATAGCGACGCCTATTTCTTCTTCTGGAGCAAGTTCTTCAATAGCTATCAAACCAGAAGGAAGATTTTCGGTGATGACTCTTTCTACCCTAGGTGAATCAGGAGCACTAGAAGTTGGAGTAACAGGTTCAGATATCTCAGGTTCTTCGCCTATATCACTAGTAGATGAAAAACTACCAGCAAGCTCAGACACTGCAATAGCTTCGAGATTATAACCTGTTTCTAGACTTTGGTAATCAGGATGAACTACCAACGAAGACTCTCCTTCTTCAGGTGAACCTACTTTACTGCCACTAGGAGTTACAAGGACTTTCAAACCTTCCTAATGACCCATGACGTCTTCAGGAGGTTGGCCCCGAAGTCTACGGGACTTCCTCAACAAATCGGCCACGGTTACAATCTCAAGAGACTGGCCCCGAAGTCTACGGGACTGTCTCGGTAATTCAGCCACAGTTAAAAAACTTTTAACTACTGCACACACAAACAAAGTAAAATTTCAAAGCAAACCGCCTAAAGTCTTTAAAGAACCAAACAAATTCGAATCACACGCCTAAAGAATCTAGGGCGTCAAACCATACACAAACAATAGCCTTCCGGACCGAAAACATTAGTTGGTGATGAAGCCCAACATTGCCGAATTCAGTACAAAAGTGGTAGGTGGAACAGTTACCCTGGCAACCTGCTTAATGAATAGACCGGCACAAGTTCCTCCACTTCAACCGTCTCGAGTGAAGTGAACCCCTCGGAAAATCCAAGTGAGTCTAGCCGACGTCTGCTCCAGGTACAGTGGGATCTTCCCTCCACCGTCACCTTGGGTAGAACCCTAAAGATAATGGTCACTAAGGTCACCAATAGCAACAAATGTACCTGGGGGAACAGTCTACGACCCGATAGCACGCAAGGGCAGAGTAACAAGCTCAATCCCCTTGCCGGCTCCTTGACAATAATCCAAGGTTTACCGACAAGTGACCCCAGGCTCCTCGACAATAATCCGAGGTTTACCGTTTGTAGTACGTGCGTATCTGGCGTCTTTCCCAATGAAGGAGGATTGATCCCCTCACTGGTTCGAAAAAGGTCTCGTGCTTCTCCTTTAAGAGGAGCTTTCCCAGAGCATAAATGTAATAGCTGGATTTATCCTACCACAAGATGAGCTACTTGTTTGGTTTTGATGTCTTGGAGAGTTAATTACTCTCCTACTCCAAGACACTAGCCTGATCTATATTGGTGTTTCAGAGCCCTAGTAAATAAAAAGTTACTAAGTTAATTTTACTTTAAGCGTTAATTTTTATGGCTTTTCTTTAGGACAAAAGGTAGTGGAGATGAAACTGATGGTGTGTAGACTCAACTCAAATCCACTAAAAAGATGCACCTAGGATGGTTTAAACTATTTTTCTTTTTTCAATGAATTCCCTAGCTAAGAGAGTTGGAGAATGCAAAATTGATATAAAGACAACTTTCTTGGCAATGAAAATCAAAGAAACATTCTCTTTATCTTTTCCAAAGCATACAACACATGACCACTAATTATTTCACGAAAATTCCTTTCTCTTTTCAAACTCTTCAAACGCTACTAAAACGAACTTTTTCCAAAAGAGATTTTTGTATTTTTTCCTATATTAACAAAGCATGTAAAACTACTTTAACAAAAATCAAGTTTAAAAAATCTATGACAATCAAATCAACTTTTCCTAAAAGCAAATCTAATGAGAAATTTACCTAAAATCAAACCTAACGAGGCAAAAGCCTACCAAGTATAATTCCAGGATGTTTTACTCAGTTACAATTCAACCAAGGACTCGTTCATGCAGAATCATAAACCAGTCAAAAACAAAAATCAAAATCTTTTGTTCTTTTTCTTAAGAATGAAATTCACAGCTTTAACAAACAAGCTTTGTTGAAATTCCGCAAAGAGACAACACAAAGGTAGGTTTCTCACAAAGGTGGATTTTATGAAAGGTTCGACTCCTAAGAAGACTGAAAAGACCAGGGATATCCAAGGTTTTACAACGTCTAAAGCCAAAGTCACTACAGGACCAATGCAAAAATCAAACCCTAGGGCTAGAACTTCTATGGATTTCACTAAAACCCTTGATACTAATGAAACAAGCTTAGATGAAGACTTCTGACAGGTAACCAGTGGATCTGGGCAGAAAAAACAAATTATAAACAGAATCTAAGAGGCAAAAAGGAAAAAATTGAAATTTTCTCAACTTTTGACAGGGTACGCAGGCAACCTATTTGCACAGGTGCGTGTACGCTCTATGTACAAAGCTGCAGTGCGTACAAGTACGCAGTGTGCTTAACTCAGAGGGTGCGTACTGCTAGCAAAACCAAGAAAAATAAAAAACTAACTTAACCCTAAGCTATTCCACCCAAATTCACAGTCAATTAGCCAAAAACCAGAAAGAAAACGACTTTTCTCAAATCAAAGTATCAATCAAACGAGAAATCAATCAAATCCATGGATTCCCCAGTGGAGTCGCCATTTTGTCATGTGGAAAGAGTCAATTTTGCGGACAAAACCGACCTCCCTAGAAGCTAAGGCTTTCTAGTGACAAACAAGACAATTAAACACTATCTTTCCCTAAATATGCATTTAGAATAGAAGTAATCAGGTGTTCAAAACATACCTTTAGTCCCACGCTGTTTGTAACAGTCCAGCCTCTCCGATCCGGATGAACTCCTCCTTCTCTTCGAAACCTGCATTCACTAACAAGCAAACGATTACATAGCACCTGAATAACTCATAAAATAAAACATATTCATCATAAAGACCAAGGAGTATATGAAACAAATTATGTATAACAACTTGTTGAGAAAAATGAGCTTAATTGTATTAAGTGGAAACAAAAGAAACCATTACAACCAGTGCCTTGGTGTTGTGCAGGTCCCTCCTAAGGTCCAGCAAGAGTTCTCCTTTACTTTGATCAGCTCACCCACTTCCAAATGAAGCTAAGAAAGGATGGGAATCTCTCCTCTCAAGCTCTATAAGGGAGTCCTAATTTCAGCAGCATCTACCCTTAGGAATGTTCAACTTTCAACCTCTCCTTCCTCTGGCCCAATGCCTGTATTTATAGTGCTTTGGAGGAAGTTAATCAGGTCCACCATCAATGGGATAAGCCCCTCTTTCAATGGGATAGCTCCCCTCTTGATGGGATAAGTTCCTCTTTCTTTGGGATACATGAACCATCTGGAGGCGCTCAATACACGTCAAACCATCTTCTAGAATGCTCTAGAATCGACCACAAGTAACTTTTTTGGAGTAAAACTTGCGCATTTTGACCTTTACAGGAGTACGCACCCACCCTTTTACAGATAGAGCGTACAAGTACGCAGGTATTGTGAACTTGAGGTGCGTACACGCAGGTAAGGCTAAGAGAAACTGCGTAACCAGAGTTAATTGACTTTTTAAGGACTTTCTCTCTTTCTTGGAGTTTGACATGAGGAGCAGAGGTATGAGACTTGCCAAGGAGGATAGTATGACGGTTGATGGAGCCATACTAACTGTAGATAGTCATGGTGACAAATTTTAGTGTAACACTTATCCTTCCTTTCTTCAATGAGTGCTTGATCCTTCTTAAGATGATGATGTATTTAATGATAGCTTGATATAGTGATATTACTTCTTCTTCTTCTTCAATAGGTCTTCTTATTCTTTCCTTGTGTCCTTTTGCAAATAAATCCCCTTGACAAACACTTCCTTCTTATTTCAGCAAGGTGATCTTCCATCTACATTCTCTTTCTTCACCTTAGCTATGATACCATGACGGAGAATGTAGTAGGGAAACTATTAATTCAAATTCTCCTCAACCAATATTTTCTTGTCAACTTTAGTTATCTACTTATATTTATTTGTTAGAGCTTTTCATTAAACAATTATTAAGAGAAAAAAAATAAAGATGATGGGCAGAAGAAGTAGGCTCCAAGCCACGGAAAACCCCCTTCAAGGGGAAAAACTAGAAGGAATCTCTTCTTGTCTTATAGAATCTAATTCAAACGAGAAAACCAATACCCAAAAACGTTGACCAAGTCCTCCTCCGAGCACTAAATCATCCCTCCAAGAATCTCTTCGAAATAAGTCAAAGTTTGTCGAAGTCAATAAAGGGAAAACCTCTTTAGATTTGCTTCACTTCACAATTTCGGCCTTCTACTTTAGATATGAAACTTTGGTCCTTTAGAATAGTAGAAACCCTCCTTTTTGGAATGAGTCAACCTTCCAAGAAATATTCCCTCAAGAAATTCAATGTCTCTAATGTCAACGAGAGTCAAACTAGGTAAAAACAATGTTTTGGCCCTCATGCAACTTGGATTTGAAATCTCGACCTCCTGCAACTTGGACCTGCAATTATGGACCTAGAAAAAACCTAACTCTTGCATGTGTGAACCAAAATAGATATAAATTATGTCCCCTTCTTTCGCTTGGTCTTCTTCCTTGACTTTTGCTCTTCTTCGCTCCTTTTTCTTTCTTGATATCAAACTCTTCTTATTGTAGATTGAATAGGCATTGTGAGAGGTTGATTGTGGCTCCTTTATAGAGGCTTTCCATGTGGTTGAATGTCTCTCTCTAGGCCAACTTATTGCTAGTAGGGTCGATTTTTGCTTAGAGGCTCATAGGACTTTCTCAACTTAAATCAATATCTGTTACTATTACAACTTTCCCAACACAGTTTTATAAAATTTACATAGACTCTTTTGACTCAAGAAAAATATTATTTTGACATGAAAAACCATAGAAGCATGAAATGCATTCTTGACCTAGATGACCAATAAAATGAAGCATGAAACCCATGCTTAAAAAAATATTTTTCTTTCTTCTTTTTCTTGTAACATAAGATATACATATGGACATGAGTACAATGACAATTATGAAGACTGAAACTAGTCACATTTTCGAACACAGTGAGGCCCAAGGATAAGCTAGGCTAGATGAGGAAGCAAATAAAGAACTAGATGGATATCATAAATGCTAAATAATTCTCATTTAGTGTCTTCACCAATGAACCTACTAAGTAAAATATTAAGCAAAACATTATGGGGCCTTCCAAGAAACAAACAATACTAAATTCCTTCTTAGTATCCTTAAAGAAAGAGGTATGGACTCTCTCTTAGAACACTTCAGAGTACCACTTCATCATGGAGAGTCTATTATCTAACAATATTAAAATTATTGCATCATATTACGAATTTTGTTGGTCTATGTTCAAGAGATCTTAGAGGTAATAGTTGGAGATCTAATCACACTCTAGTAGTTGTCAATTCAATTTCCAAGAGTTTTGAAAAATATTCCTTTTAATTGTATTTGGAAATCAGGAGAATTTGAAGAGTTGTAACTACCCTAGAGAAGCCCAACAATATCAAGAGGTAGTTACCAATCCAACCTATAATTTTTTAGAATTCTAGGAGAATGAATTTTGAATTTTTTTGGAAACCCTTGCAGACTAGAGCTATGAAGCAATTGCATCTTCTACTTGGTGATATATAATATTAAGAATATTGGAAGGCCATTACTAAAATGATAACTTGTCATACATTGTGTTTTTTTTTTTAACTATTCTTTAGCAAATTGATTTATGTGTGCACTCTCTGAGATTCATTTTTGCTAGATAATAAACTATTCTATGGACTAAGTATTTCTTTCTTGAATGGTTATTGTTTCTAAAATTAGTCTTTCTTGAATGAGAACTTGTTAGACTAGAAACTAACTATTTTGTATTTTATCTTGCAATTTACACATTCAAGGTTGTCCAAGATATCAACTAACTATTTCCTTGACATTTCATTTGTGTTGTTTGTTTGTTCAACAATTCATGTTCTCATTTTTCCTTCAACCCTTAATTAGTTTACCTTAGTTTCATTCCCACAATTAGATAGCTATAGTTTAGTTTGCATACCCATTTGCTATGAAATCATTCAATATCTCACAATATTTAGAAAAACCAAGAATGGTTACCAAGGCCATAATCTGAATGGGTCTCTTACCCCAAAGGGTGTGAGGTATGGTTAACACCTCAGCTTGAGATAACCCTTGACTATTTCTAGGTCATCGATTTCTCTCAACACAACCACACTTATACTGAATGTACCCAACATGGAGTAGGAGTTTTTGGTATGTATGGATTCATTTAAAGAAGGTTTGGGATGTGTACTTATGCAATATTGAAGAGTGTTAGTTTATGCATCAAGGAAGATTTTCCCATATAAAGAGAATTATGTTAGGAACAAGATGGAAATAGAAACTATTATTCACATGTTTAAGATTCGAAGACATTACTTGCTTGGGAGGAAATTTGAATTGAGGGTCAATCATCATGGGTTGTAACATAATTTCACCCAAGAAAATTCAAATAAAATATTTAGAAGGTGGTCATCATTAATTAGTGAATATGATTTTGACATCACACATATAAAAGGAACCATGAATAGAGTGCAGGATTCCTTGAGTCGAATGTTGAAAATGCAGTAAGAAAATATCAGTTTGACTTTGCCTTAGTCAAACTAGAGAACATCAGAATTTTTATTTCAACAAAATACTTGGAGGTAGTTAACTGAGGTGACATGGCACTTGTCACTTAGTTAATTTGAGTTGGGAAGCTTGAGTTTAGTTCAATATGTTTGATTACTAATTTTTAGCAAAACTATTTCAGTTAATTTGAGTTATTGTCAGTCTAACTAGTTCTAACAGTTAGAATAACTAGTGGAGGTCAAGTTTTGGAAGTGGAACTTCAACCGCACTCAGTGATCAACCCGTTAATTGATCAATCAACCCAAAATAATTGTTGCATGCATAGAATTCGAGTTACCCAGTAGAGATGGAGATTCCAAGGTAGTGTATTATCAGTTGTAGTATATTCCAATGTGTACATGTGGTGCATACAGTCAGAGAATGACGTAAGGTAATTACACAATTCCATGGTGTGAAATTCCTAAAAAATAGGGGAAATTTCTTAAGGGAACAAAACAAGGAAATAGGAGCTTGGAGGGCTTGATAATCGACTAAGTGTTGGCTAGAGTCAGTCAATCTGGCAGAGGGATAGAATATACACTTGTAGGGTGTGCTCAAACTTGAGAAATCATATGTATTTCATCTCTATTCTTTGATTAATGCAATATAGATAATAAGGGGCTTTGAGTAGTTTCTTTTCCCTAGATACATCTATGTGCATGTGTGATGTTTCCTTTTGCATGTTTATGGTTCTTGTTCTATATGGTGAATTAACTTCTACAGATCAGTAGAGTAGCTTCAACTCTTGTGATTTAGTAAATTTCATCAGCAGTATTGAATGTACTCATTAATTTCTACATGGTATCAGAGTTGGAATCACTGTAGAGTAGAGATTTCAAAGCTGTCATTGCAGGAGGTTCGAATTTGCAGATCAATGTTGCAGGTTTTCTTTAGGACTGACAAGATGTCTTTCAATGGACTAAGACTCAAGTATGCCCTTGAGGGAAGTTGAAATTATGTTGCACGGAAGGACTGCATGGAGGAAGTACTAGAGGATAATGGGTTGAAGGAATTCATTGATACTGATATTTTGAAACCAACAACATCTGATGCTAAGGATATGCCAGAATGGAAGAAGTGTGTAGCCAAGGTGAGAAGGATCATATTGGGGGGAGTACGAGACCATATTGTCTCAAATCTCCATGGGAAATTGAATCCATATGCAATGTGGCAAGCACATACATATTAATTCTAGAATAGTAGTGACCACATGAAATTGGCACTCAAGGAAAAATTCGAAATATCAAGATGCATAGAAACGAGACCATTCCACAATACCTAAGAAGGTTCATACAATGTCGTGATGAACTTAGTCAAGTTGGTATTACCATAACAAAGGATGGTTTGGTGATCCTAGACCTTCTAGGCCTCCCCGAGAGCTAGCACAACTACCAAGATTTGGTAAATGGGAGGGAGAAACTACCAAATTGGGAACACTTATGGTCCAATTTGGTACAGGAGGAATAAGGCAAAATACAAGAGATGAGGCTTCATTCAAGGGCGAGGATGAGTATAAATATGCCTTGGCTAGAAAGGAAAAGAAAGGGAAAGGGAAGAAATCCCAATCTAATGCAGAATCTAGTCAAGGGGGCAAGAAGAAAGACTTGTCCAGAATCAAGTGTTTTCACTGTCATTAATTTGGGCACTATGCCATGAAATGTCCACACAAGAAGACAAGCAAGAAGACCTTAGGAGGATAAGTAGGTGAAGATTTGGATTCACAATTTGAGCTTTATTTTACTCTCATTAGATGCATGTCCAACACAATGATGGGAAGTGTGTGGTATCTCGACAACGGTACCTCATTCCATATGACAGGGAATAGATATTTTTTCAGTGATTTGGAGGAGAAGGATCTCCAGATGCACATCGAGATGGGAGATGATGGAAAGTACAATGTGATCGGGATTGGTACAGTCACCTTTCAGAGGGATTTGAGCTCCCCTCTCAGGATCAAGGATGTGACATTTGTTCTGGGTCTAAAGAAGAATCTTATCTCCGTTGTAGTTTTGGAGGACAATGACTATGATGCGATATTCAACAAAGGAAAGATATTCTTGAGACACATAACCACAAGACAAGTGAAGTATATCGAGTTTCGTGTGAAGAACCTCTACAACCTAGATGTGGAGGATTGTGCTGCATTGAGAACAATGGCGAAGAAGGTGTAAAGTCACGATGCCGATGAACTTTGGCATAAAATTCTTGGCCATTTGCGTCATGGCACTTTGAAGATCATGCAACAGATTACCATAGGCCTCCCCAAAGGATCACTAGAGTGGCAAGACATATGCAAAGGGTCCTTGGGGAAATATACAAAAGCCACTTTCCATGATCAGGATAATAGAGTACATGCAGTCCTTAGAAGGATCCACTCTGATGTTTGTGGACCTTTCTCGATAGCCTCCACTGTCAGGCAGGGAAAATTTTAAGGACAGAAAATTATCTGGAAGTTTAAAAGCATTGGCGAACCTCACTTGTCCCTAATATGCAAACTATAAAATGTTTCTTGATGTATTTGTAAAATTATTCAAATTTATAATGATTTTATATATACTCTCTATATAATGTTGGTGATTTTTAGGGTAAAATAATTTTATATTGTAAAATTTGGGCGAATAAGTTTTATAAAAAATGGAAATTGGTGAATCTTTTTTTTGGAAAAATCATGGAAATTAGCCCATCTGTGAATATTAGCTCCTAAAATTTTCCATGTTGTCAGGCACAAGTATTTTTTCATCTTTCTTGATGAATACTCGTGTAAGTGTTGGATCTTCTTCATGTGGAAGAAGGATGATACTTTCTCCAAGTTCTTAGTGTTCAAAGAACTAGTGGAGAAAGAAATAGGCAATAAGGTGAAGGCTCTCAGGAGCAAAAATGGAGGTGAGCATATGTTGAATGAGTTTAATTTTTTTTTCAATGTAAGGTATTCGATGAGAGTTGACAACACCCCACAACCCACAACTTCAGATCCCACTATAGGAGTGGATTTTATCTCCAAGGGGGGAGCCTCAATATGTTGTAAAGAAACCAAAAGTTTAGGAGCAGAGAGTGGAGATAGCCACTCAAGCAGAATCATCTAGAGAAGGCAGGAAGAGAACTAGGGAAGTTGGGAGAATTGTGTAGGATGCTAGGGAGAATGTCGGTGCTCCTTTAAATTAGCGCATATAGAGAAGGTCACTAGATTGGTACATTGTCTACATGGCTCTAATGACTGAGATGGTAGAGACTGAGCCATACTCTTTCGAGGAAGCAATAGAACAATAAGTATGGGTTGATGCAATGGTGGAGGAGTATGAATCCATTGTGCAAAACAATGTTTGGTAAGTGGTCCCAAGATCAACAGACAAATTAGTTTTGGGTTCGAGATGTATCTTCATGGTGAAGTAGGTAGCGTATTGAAACATAGAAAAGTACAAGACCATATTTGTGGCTAAGGGGTACTCTCACATGGAGGGGACTGACTATGAGGAGACCTTTTCTCCTATAGCAAGGTACTTATCCATATGATCAATCCTTGCTTTGGCTGCATAGATGGGGTGGAAGATCCACCAGATGGATGTGAAAATAACATTCCTCACTGGACTTATTGAGGAAGAGGTGTATATCGAGAAACCAAAAGGCTTCAAGACTTTTGATCGAGAGTCTCATGTGTGCAAAATGAAGTGAGAGTTGTATGGTCTCAAGCAAGCACCCTGTGCTTGGTATACCAGGATCGATAGCTATCTCACCAGTTTGGTCTTCACCAATAGTGAAGTGAATGCAAACTTCTATCATATTTTGGTAGAAGGTAAATTGTTTATTATTGTTTTACATGTTGATGAATTGATCTTGACTGGTGATGAGTAGCTGATTAAATTTTGTGAGGAGGACCTTGCAAGAGAGTTTGAGATGAAGGACATGGGTCTCATACACTACTTCCTTGGATTATAAGTATGTCAAGGTGATGGGGAACTGTTTATCTCTTAGGGCAAGTATTCCAATAGGATACTTCAGAGGTTCTGAAGGGACAGGTGCAAACCCATGGAGACTCCTCTAGCGACCAACTAGAGGAAAGAGGATGCCACTTCAAGTGAGGAAGTTGATGCCACTATTAACCAACAATTGGCGAGTTCACTCATATATCTTGTGAACACATGACTAGACATGTGTTATGTAGTCAACCAACTAAGTCAAGCTATGGTTAGGAAAACCAAACTATTTTGGAGGGCAGTAAAGCATGTTCTATGATACCTTAAAGGCACTACCCATTCTGGACTTTGGTATAGATGAACATAGGGAGTGAAGTTGTGTGGCTTCAATGATGCATATTGTGTGGGAAGTTCATCATACCGTAAGAGTACATCAGATGGAATTTTCAGTGTTGGGTCCGTAGCAGTTTATTGGTATGGTAGGAAGTAGAGATCAGTGGCACTCAACTCAATAGAAGAAGAATACATGGCTTAAAGTCACGCAACATGTGAGGCGATTTGGGTGAGGAAGATACTTGTTGGCTTGTTTGGTTAGATGATGGATCCTACTGTGATTTACTGTGATAGTCAGTGTTGTATCAAACTCTCTGAAAATCCTATTTTTCATGATTGATCCAAGCATATTGATATCCGATATCACCATCTATGGGATTGCGTGCAGAGGTAGATTATGTTGTTGCAGTAGATTCCAACATAGGAACAAGATGCTAATATTTTGAGAAATGCCTTTTCAAGAGGGAAGTTTGAGTTCCAAAGGTGCAAGATAAGGGTGGTTGATAATCCCTTTCTTGTTGAGAGGGAGTGTTGAAAATGCAACAAGAAAATCTCTAGTTTGACTTTGCCTTGGTCAAACTAGAGAAAATTAGAATTTCTATTTCAGCATAATAATTGGAGGTAGTTAACTGATGTGACATGGCACTTGTCACTCAATTAACTCAGTTAATTTGAGTTGGGGAAGCTTGAGTTGAGTTCAGTATGTTTTATTACTAATTTGTAGCAATCTATTTCAGTTAATTTGAGTTATTGAAAATTTAACTAGTTACGATGGTCAAAAGAACTAGTGGAGGTTAAGGTTGGAAGTGGAACTTCAACCACACTCAGTCATCAACTAGTTAACTGATCAATAAAAAAATTGTCTCATGCAGAGAATATGAGTTACCCAGTTTAGATGGAGATTCTGAGGCGGTGTACTCTCAGTTGTAGCATATTCCAATGTGTACAAGTGGTGCATGCAGTAAGATAATGACCTAAGGTAATTGCGCAATTCCATGGAGTGAAATTCCTAAAAATAGGGGCAATTTCTCAAGGGAACAATGCAAGGAAATAGGAGCTCGGATGACTTGAAAATTGGCTAAGTGTTGGCTAGAGTCAGTCATTCAGGTAGAGGAATAGACTATACACTTGCAAGGTATGCTCATGCTTGAGAAAACATATGTATTTCATCTCTATTTTTTGATTAATGGAATATAGATAGTAAGGGGTTTTGAGCAATTTCTTTCCCCTAGATAAATCTCCACGCATGTGTGATGTTTCCTTTTTCATGTCTATGATTCTTGTTCTATATGGTGAATTAACTTCCACAAATCAGTAGGTGATGGATCCTCACTTAGTAAGCTCAAAGATTTAGGGTCTCAGGGGAATAAGCTTCAAGTCCTAAATAAAGTAGAGGAAGAAGGGGAAATAGTAACCCTAAACATCATGAGAATCCTTCTGAAGATCCCCGATGAGTGAGATTCGAGGTCCAAAACGTAGATATGTTTCCCTTAGAGGATGTACCCACTATAGAATAGATTGAAATAAAATAAAAACAAGACTCAAAGGAAAAATAAGTCTTCCATTTTCCCAAAAATTCACAAAATCCTTAAGTATTATCTATCTTTGGTTTGGCGAATGAAAAATCAAAAGGAGAAAAATAAAACACTAGGAAACTAGATAGGAAATTATGGTACAAAATTAACATGGATATGAGAAATGTGCAAGTAGAGAAAGACAAATAATTAGGATCCCAAAAGTCACTTGATGTTGCATCACAAAAGATCCTTAAGCAATCTAGAGAATAATGTGGTCGTTCCCTTATACAAGGGGGTTCAAAGTCCACTAGAAAAGAATGAAATTTCTCTCCTAAAACTATAGAGGATTTAGATAAAAAAAGAGAATGATAGATGTTAAAAATATAATAACGAAAGAATGATCCCTATTACTCTTTCTCTAGGAGATAAAATTGGGGGAACAATAAGCCCTTATAAAATGTTCTAATTTGTGGAGAGGACATGAATTTTGGGTAGTAAACTCTCATGGCACTTTAGGAGGTTTCTGCATAACATGGTATTTTTCCCATTTTCATTTCCTCTCTTGTAAAATCATAGTGCATTGGTTGGTTTTCTTTCTCTTGCACTTGCAAAGTCAAAAGGTATGTTGTCTCATTCAAGTTTATATGCCAGTTAATTATTAATAAAAATTAGGGTGTTGGTCTTCTTTCCACTCTCTAGAGGAATCAAAACTGAGTCAAAATTGAATTATGGGAGGATATTTTAATGCTACTCTTCACCAATGGGAGAAAATAGGAGCATATCTAGTTTGTGATCCTTTTCAAGAGCAGATGGATGATCTCTTTAATAAATTGGATTTGTTGATATCATACCTCAGGAAAATAAATTTACTTGGAGTAATTGATGGGTTGGGCTTGGTAATATAACATCCTACTTGGATATGTTTCTATTAGAAAATCCCTTTTTAAATCAAAATATTATGGTTTCTTCACAAATTCTATGCTAGAGTGGTTCAGATCACCACTTGACCACTCTAGAAATTCAGCTTGAAGTGGATTACATCCCCTTGCCTTTCCACTTTAATTTGTTGTGGATTTCTAATCCTAGTGTTAGAGAAGTCGTTTTGCAAGCTTGGGGGAAATGAATTCTTGGCTCTCCAATGTTTATTTGGGAACAAAAGATAAAACATTTAAAAATTGGAACTAAAAAAACTGGCTAAGGAAAATTATTTAGACACAAAAAACTCAGTCCATATTTATAAAAAATACTTAGATACCTTGTAGTAGGAAATGGAGCATACTCCCATCTCAAAGGATATTAAAATGGAAATTAAAATCACGCATCATGTGGTTACAAGTGGGGGATAAAAACACTAAATTTTTTCATAATGAGGCCAAAATGATAACCTAGAAAAAGGATATCAAATCAATCTCTTTGGATAGGGAAAACATTATAGATTTTTCTCAAATTAGAAAAAGGAAGTCCAAAATTTCCATGTTGTTTATGAAGAACCCAGTTCTCATGATGACATTGTTGAGCATGATATGCTGGCTCATATTCCTCACTTGGTATTCTAAGAAGGTAATGATGCTCTGTTGTACCCTATTTTAGAGGAAGATGTTTGGAAAGTATAAGCCATTTAAACTTATACAAAGCATTTTAGAACCAGATGGATTTTCAACTCATTTTTATCAACAATGTTGGGCTATCTTCAAATATGAATTTTGTAGAATGATAGTTATTCTATTAAGAATACACATGTTAGAGGAGGAATCAAATCATCATTTCCAACATTAGTTCCCAAGGAAGTCGTGTAGAAAATCCTGTAGATTCACAAGGTCATGCAATTTACTAAAGCACATGACAAGAATCTACTTCTACTTTCAACCAGCGGAAGCCAATAGATCGATGAAAGCAATATGAACAAGAAGAAGATAAATCAATGGCACATAACACAGGATGTATCTGGGGAAATCCACTGCTCAAAACCCCGTTATCTATATTACATATATCAGAAATATGAGTGAAGATACAAAGCTTTTTCTCACTAGAAAAATTCCGCACAAGTATACTCAACTCTCTCATCTCACAAGCTAGCTCAAGCTAAATCCTTAGCCTATTCAACAACTCTCCAAGCCCCTAATCTCTTTCATAATTACTACGATGAATAGCCTGTATTTAAAGGGAATTCATGCTTCCAAAACTGCGCAATCCAAACATAGGATCAATCTCTGATGCATGCATGATATTTACACTCCAGTAAATAATACCACTGATAGTACACTATCCCTGCACTTTAGACCCAACTGGGTCTTTCTATGAACTGACATGCATAAGTTTCTCATGAGGGAATCTTCAGTTAACTAGAGTAGCACTTGTGGATGCATTAGTGCACCAACTAAATGTTAGTCCTCTATTAGTTCCAAAAACAATTTAGAACTAATTTAACTGAACTTAACTCAGTAAACTGAGTGATCTAATTTCAAATTCAATTTAAACTCATACTAGACCCCAAAATTTAGGAAGAACATATACATGACTACATAAAGACTTCCAACTCAAAATTTCTATGCTAATTACGTTAATTAAATTTAATTAACTATTTACAAGTTGTTATGAGAATATAATTCGATTTTAATTCTCAGTTTAATTCAAAGAAAAATTAAACTGGAATTTCATGTTGCCATTTCTCAACACTCCCTCTCAACAAGAAAGGGATTATCAACTACCCCAATCTTGTCTCTGTGAAACTCTAATTTACATCTTGACAATGCCTTTGTCAAAATTTCAGCATCTTGTTCCTTCGTGGGAATGTACTCTAACAACATAATCTGCCTCAATACATAATCTATGCGATCATGATTTTGAATATCAATATGCTTGGACCGATCATGAAAAAATGGATTTTTCGAGAGTTTGATACAACTCTGATTATCACAGTAAATCATAGTTAGATCCACCTGATGACCAAACAAGCCAACCAAGATATTCTTCATCTAGACGGCCTCACATGCTGCTTGACTCACATCCATGTACTCTGCCTTTGCCGAACTGAGTGCAACTGATCTCTGTTTCCTACTGTACTAAGAAACTACTGTTGACCCAATATTGAAGATCCCTCCTGATGTGTTCTTCTAGTTTGATGGACTCCTTGCCCAATATGCATTGGTGAAGCCTTGAAGCTTCACTCCCTCTATCAGTCTGTACCGTAATCCGCATTGATAAGTGCCCCTGAGGTATCTCAACACATGGTTTGTCACCTTCCAATACAACTTGGTAGGCCTAACCATTACTTGACTAAGCTTGTTAACTGCATAGCACATAACCATTCGTGTGTTCACCAAGTACATGAGTGAACCCACAAGCATCTTGGAAACAATAGTTTCCACTACTTGCCCTAAATTAACATCCTCCTTCCTCCAGTTACCTGCTAGAGGAGTGTTCATGGGTTTGCTGCTCTCCATGTGAAATCTCCTGAGTATCGTGTTGGCATACTTGCCCTAAGGCACAAACAACTCTCCATCTCCCTGCCATACTCCATGCCAATAAAGTAATGCATGAGCCCCATGTCCTTCATCTCAAAATCTCTTTCAAGGTCCTCCTTGCAAGACTTTATCAACTAATCATCACCTGTTAGTATGAGATCATACACATAAAGTAAAATGATAAAAAATTTATCTTCCACCACTATGTGGTACAAATTCACATCCGATTCACTCTTCATGAAGCCCAACCCGGTGAAGTAGCTATCTATCCTAGTGTACCAAGCACGGGGTTCTGTTGTGGCCAGCAACAACCCCCCTTCTTATTTAGTTTTATTACTAATACTAAATAAGTGGGGACCATTATTCAAAAAATTAAAAAAAATGAAGTAGTTCCTGTATTCCATTTTTGAATAAAACCTACTATCATAAACTTAGGAGAATACCCGAAAAATCTAAAAATACTTGAGTTTTATGATAAGTTTGAACAAAACCGTTCCCTTAATAAAATGCCTTCCTACAAGCGAAATCCTAAGATTGCGAAATTGTGATGTGAAATCACACATCAAAAGACCCTCATCGCATCACATGCCTCAAATATCACTTAAGCTGAAATGCCTCAAACCGCCGATATGCAATGGCACATCTTGCATATCGCATTTCGCAGAAAACACATTGTAATGGATAATTGCCACACGCAATGAATCTGCGATATTGCGAAGCAAATCGCAAAATCGCTTTATCGCAGATCTACAGGGCTCGTTTATGCACGTTAATGATAATTAATGAGTTAGTTGGCAATCATTAATGAAATATGGTTTTGATCTGATCGAAGAGCCATTTCACGTAGGGTGACATATTTTATATGTTTTTGGCATTTAAAGCTTTCCTGTCACCTTTTTCTTATCATTACTCTTGCCTCATTTGTAAACTATAGGAGCGAAGAGCAGAGAAGTGCACATAGCAGTGTTCAGAATATTATGGGGAAGAAGGGTAAAGCTCCGAGTTCTGAAGATAAAGAGATGACTCCCTTATACACAGACACCACCTATAACAAAGATGTCGGTATTACTACTTGGGAAGGCATGTATAGTCTACTCGAGGAAGAAAACCCAAGAATAATGGAGGTTATAGCTACTGCTGGCTCACACGGATCATTTGAGGCATCTATTACAGAACTAGCATGTTCGTTCTTGCACTGGATAGCAGCGAGACCCAAAATTCTTCCATACACGGACATGGTCAAATGGTTACTGGATAGTGCTGATATCACGAATAGACAATTTAAGACTCAGGGTCAAGGACTCATTGGCTCGTTCTTTCCACAAAATTTAAGGTTTATATCCTCTAAAAAAAACGTGCAAGAGGCGAAAAATAGCACCAGGAAAGCCTGGATCAAGGAACGAAGGCAGTTTCGGATGTGCGATTAGCGCCTAGCGCTAATCACGCATCGCCGAGAAAAACCCCTCGAGAAGGAAAGCCTCTAATCGCTCAGTTGTGTATAAGCCCGGAAATTTGTAGGAAAAAGTGCTAAAGGCGAAAGGAAAAACTTGAACTCAAAAACCAGTGGTATTTATCAGGGATATCCTCAAGTGGTATGTAAATATCTACCAAATGTACAACATCTACAGACAGTTTCGAGACAGAAGGCTCAAGAAAAAGCAGAGTCCATCAAAAGGTTTACCAAGTTAAATTGGGATTCTTACTGGACGTACTTGGTAAAACCGCACAGCCAGTGCATGACTCTCAAATGTATCATTAATTCTGCTGAGAAGATGGCGCTAGTTCTTGCCGATTCCGTTTTTGCAGGACAGCTAAAGTCGGAAGTTGGCCAACCAACTCTCCTCAAGCAAATTCTGAATGCTTGCAACTACAAGGAATAGATACATAGATAGTTAGTTGTCAGTTTTAGTTTTAGTTTTGCTTTATTTTTTCCTAAAATGAGGATGGTCATTTAAACTGTATCCTACATTTTTGTGATAAATTATTTTTAGATTTAGCTAGTAGTATTTAAACCCTTCTCATGCATTTAGAGAAGGTTCCTGAAATTTGTCAAAAACTTGTCCTCAAAACATGTACTTTTGCACCCTCCAAGGAGGTTTTGATGAATGAATGGAACATGATTTATTGATATATGCGTTTAATATCTACTATTGATGTTGCACTTTTGTACTCTTAGTAGATGTTGGATTAAGAAGAGATAGATCATTATTGCTGAAGCTCATGAGTAGAACTAGTTATAAATGGTAATTTTATCTCTTAACTATTTCTGCTTATGTGTTAAGGTGATATTCATGTTCAATTATTTATATATGAATGCTTAAATGCTTGAGCTATCATTTGGCACTTCTATACAGTGATAGTTATTTATTTATGCTTTAATATATGAGTAATTTATTATGCGATATGTTTTTCACAATTGTTTTGTCTAACTTTTTATACGAAATGGTTTATCTTTATTGAATTCTTTTCTCATAGCAGTTGAATGATCTTTATTACCAATTTCCATTTGAAATAATTTTAGATCGCATAACTGAAATATTAAATCCCGGGTTAGTTTTAGAATTAGATATTTCTGTTCATTAGAATACAATTACATTAGATTTAGAATAAAAGCATTTTACTTAGAAATCATTAGGAAATAAATATCAATTCTCAACACACACGCACATAAATTGGGAAACTGGTCCCATATCCCCAGTCAGACCCACTATACCAAACGGAAAAGGAGCTACTAACCAAGGTTCGGACCGGGTGGGTATCCCCCTTGTTGTAGACCTGATTTTCGGGGCTTCAACAGGTTCTTACTTCAACCCATACAACTCCCTCTTGAGCCGGCACACATATGAATCATGGTCATAGGTCTCAAAACCTTCAGGTTTCTCTATGTACACCCCTTCCTCAATCGTGCCATTAAGGAAGGCTATCTTCACATCCATCTGATGTATATTCCAACCCATCTATGCTCATAGTGCCAATATAGATCTGATTGATGAGAACCTTGCAATAGGAGTAAAGGTCTCATCATAAACAATCTCCTCTACGTATGAAAAGCCACGGGCCACAAATTTAGCCTTATGCTTCTCCACACTACCATTTGAAGCTTGCTTTACTATGTAAAGACCACATGAGCTCACCACTGAATTTTCCTCTAGACTCGGGACCACATCCCAAACACTATTACGAACTATGGAGTCATACTCCTCCACCATGGCATCAACCCAAATCAGATGCTGCACTACTTCGTTAAAGGAAGATGGCTCTGTCACAACACATTCACCCATAAGAGACATGTATCTAGTGTACATCTCAGGTGATCTCCTCTACCTATGCTGAGAAGTGGGTGCTCCCACATTCTCCTGTGCATCATCCAACAATCTGTTAGCCTCTCTGGTGTGCTTTCTTCCCTCCTTGGAAGACTCTACCTGAGTGGATGTCTCAACTCCTGGATCCTCTGCATGTGGCTGCTCCACATCAATCTAAGGCTCTTCAATCTTAGGAACTAAAATCTCCTCATCGGCATGTAGCTCAAGCTCCCTCTCAAAGGAAACTCACATGGCCTTCTCCTCATCGAATCTGACATCCCTGCGAACCACTGTCATCCTGCTGGTCGGCAAGTATACCCAATAGTTGTGAGGTGTATTAGTGTACCCCAAAAATATCCCAAACTCTGCTGTAGCCTCAAAATTCTTTCGTGCATCTTTGGTCACATGGAAATATATCGGTGACCCAAAAATCCTGAAGTGACCAACATCTGGCCTCTTACCAGAATAAGCCTCCTCTCGTGTCTTCATCTCAAGTATTCGATGTGGACTATGGTTCTAAACATAAACCGTTGTGTTCCACACCTCAGCCAACAAGTGTAGTGGTAGGCCCTGATCATGCAACATCACCCTCGCTGCCCCTACTATGCTTCTTTTCTTCCTCTCAGCCACCCTATTCTACTGAGGGTTATGTGGTGCTGTTAACTCCCGTTTAATCCCTTCCTCTACACATAATTTCTTAAACTCATTTGAGACATACTCACCACCATTATCACTCTGTAGAGCTTTAACCTTCTTGCCCCACTCTTCCTCCACCATTTCTTTAAACTCACAAAAATCTGTGAAAGTTTGATCCTTTTTCTGCATGAAAAATATCCAACATTTACGAGAATAGTCATCAACAAATATAACATAATACCTGTGTTTGGCCATGGGTGTTATCGAGAATGGTCCACACACATTTGAATGGACTCACTCTGGAATAGCCTATGCTTGACTGTCTCTATCGTGAATGGAAGACTTGGTGTATTTTCCGAAAGTACACCCCTTGCATGTATCAACTTGCTCAAGTGTACCTTCGGGAAGACCGATAGAGATCTGTTGCAATATTCAAAGCCCCATGATGCAAGTGGCCCAATCACCTGTGCCACAACTTGCTAACGTCTTGGCTCTACAACCTTTCTGATTTTTTGCTCAAAGAAACACACTCCTCTACCTCCATCTTATAGATATTCTTCACCCGAATCCCTATATTCTTTAATTGACCCATGCCTATGTGTCAAAGGAATGCCTTTCCTTTCGAGAAGATCACATCATAGCCTCTATCCTCAAGCATAGTAATAGATACCAAGTTCTTCTTCAGCCCAGGCACATACATAAAATTAAAGGCGAGTGGAGTCCCATGCTCCCTCTGAAAAGTAATCGTGCCTAATCCAGTGACGCTATACTTCCCATCATCACCCATCACGATATGCATCTAGAGATCTTTCTCCTCTAGGTCACTGAATAACTCTTTGTCACCAGTCATGTGGAATGAAGCTCCAATGTCTAAGTACCATACATTCCCATCATTGTAGACACCATGCATGTAAAGAGGGAAAAGTCCAATTCAAATTCAGAAGTAAAAGCCTCACCCGCCACTCCACCCGAGGACTTCTTCTTGGACTTCTTGAGTGGAAAATTTGTAGCAAAATGGCCCAACTCGTGACAATGAAAGCACTTAACTTTCGTCATGTATTTCTTCTTACCTCCATGATAAGAATCTGATTTGGAATGGGAAGCTTTCCCTTTCCCTTTCTTCGCCTTAATCTCTAAGGCACAATTCTCTTCATCATCATTCTTTGATGAAGATCCATCCCTGGTGTTCCTCTTGATCTCCTTCTGGATCAAATCTGACCACAATTATTCCCAATTTGGAAACGTCTCCCGACCATTGACAGAGTACTAATAAATATGCCAACTCTTAGGGAGTCCGAGAAGAGAAAGACTCACCATATCATCCTCGGCAACCGTGATTCCAACACTTCCAAGTTCATCACGACATTGAGTGAACTTGGTCAAGTATTTTTGAATAGTCTCGCCTTTCTCCATTTTGATTTTTCAAAGTTTGTCCTTCAGTGCCAATTTACTTTGGTCACTACTGTTTTGATACAAGTCTGTCAATACTTTCCACATAGCATACAGAGTTTCCTTACCATGGAGACTCGAGATAATGTGGTCTCGAACTCCCCCAAGGATTATTTACCTTGCCTTCGCCACACACTTCTTCCATCCAACCAAATTTTGTGCATCCGATGCTGTTGGCTTAGGAATTTCTTGATCAACGAATTCCTTCAAGCCATTATCTTCTAGCACAAACTCCATTCTATCCCTCTAGGCTATAAAATTCGAGTTTCCTTCCAAGGCATACTCGAGCTGCAAACCATAGAATTCCATTTGTCAATCCTGAAGTATGTATGTCACACGGAATCAGTCAAAAGTGCGGACACAACCGACCTTCCTAGAAGTCTAAGACATTCTAATGACAAACAAAACAAACTGGAGCTATCCTTCTCTAAACATGCATTATGATATGAGAAATCAAGTGTTTCGTTCTTACCTTTGTCCAAATGCTGTTGTAGAAGTCCAAGCTTTGTTGATCTGGATGAGCTCCTCCTTTTCTCCAAAACCTGCAATCACCAACAGTCAAACAATTAAATAGCACCTGATTATAACATAAAACAAAGCATATTCAACATATAGACCAAGGAGTACATGAAATAACCCATAAACAACAAGTTATTGAGAAGAATGGACCAATTTGCATTAAAGGTAATCAAAAGGAACCATTACAACCTGAGCCTTGGTGTTGTGCAAGCTCCTTCCAGGGTCCACAAGAGTCTTCCTCTACTTTGACAAAGCTCACCCACTTCCAAATAGAACAAGCAAAGATGGCAATCTCTCCTCACAAGCTTCTAAATGGGAGTCCTAATTCCTGCAGCATTTACCCTTAGAAAATGTATAGCTTCAACCTCTCCTCCTTCTGGCCCAATGCCTGTATTTATAGTACTCAAGAGGAAGTTAATCAGGTCCACCATCAATGGGATAGTCCCCTCTTTGGATGGGATCACTCCCTTATTGATGGGATAAGTTCCTCTTTGATAGGAGTGCATGAACCATCTGGAGGCGCCCAATACACGTCGAACAACCTTCTAGAATGCTCTAGAAATGACCACAAGTAACTTTTTAAAGATGAAACTTGCGCATTCTAACTTTTACAGGGGGACGCACCTGTCCCTTTACATACAGAGCGTCTTTGGACGCAGCTTTTGTGAACATTGGGAGCGTCCCCGCAGGTAAGTTTGAGAGAACCTGCGTCCCCAGAGATAAATACATTTATACAAGACTTTCTCTCTTTTTGGAGTTTGACATGGAGAGCAGAGGCATAAGACTTGCCTAAGAGGGTAGCATGACTGTTGATTGAGCCATACTAACTGTAAATAGTCATGGTGACGTTTTTTAGTGTAACAGATTGCCCCCTAAAGTGCGAAGCCTGGAATAGATTAGGGTTTGTAATATCTAGGAAGGGTGAAGCGCTTTATCATTTCAAGGATTATCCCGTGGAGAGCCTGGTCAGAACCTGCAATTTTCAACACAAAATACATGTATAAGATTATATCATCACTGAGGTAGGCATTCCCATACTCAGATCAAAACTTTAACTAACAGACTAACTACTCCGATACAGGAATGATCTTGCAGTACATCACAATCATAGACTTTTGTAGACACAGTATGGACGCAGCCATCTGTTTATGATTAGTCTACTTAGATAATGAATACAAAACTCCTCGCAGCCTGGATGGTGGAAACTAGATCCAGGGTCTTCATCTCTACTTCCCGAATTGGTACGATTCTAGCCATGCGAATAAATGAGTTGATGTCGAACATGGTAGAAACCACTTGATTACCAGTCAATGATGTAAACTGTTAACAAGCGTGAGAGAGACCACCAGTAATGTCAATGGTTCTCAAAGTACCCAGTACAATCCATGAGATGTGAATGAATGAGTTGATGTCGAACATTTCACGGAATCCTTCGATCGAAAGTCAATGATGTAAACTGACGTCAAAGGCGAGAAACCTGCCATTGATGCATGCAGACTTCAAGGTACTGACGATTTCTAAGTCATATCTCTAGATAATGTGCTGATGTCGATAGAAAGCGACCCGTTGCAGGCAAGCCCGCAACACGAAATCATTGTTCAAGTTGAAGAAATGTTGCTGTAAGGACTGACTCAGGGATGGTCAAATGGATGACAAGTATTTTGCAGATGAAAGTTTTGCTTGCAGACCTCTTGAACACATAACGACACGACAGATGGCTTGGTGACGAATAACTCAAAGTTAATCCCCGGAACCCGGTTAAAGACTTTCAAAGTGGTTTGATCAACTGTGAGGTAAAAGATTTCCCAACCCAGGTGAATGAAAAGTGTCGTGTTCAAGAGTGGTAATAAAGTTTCTTCTGAGACAAAAGGTAACAAACAGGTTCATTCTTCTCTTTTTTCCCCCACCATTTCTGGCAAGTACCTCTTTATTTTTAACAAGCTTGAGGAGGATAACATGTGCTTGATTATAAGCTCATCCTTCGGATGAGTCCAACCTAGTTTTGATTCGAACCCTAGGAAGGAGTGGTTCGTTCCTGTTTGTAATTGAACAGGTCCTTTACTGTGAAATGTTTAACGAGCCCAGTATAGGAGAAACTCGGTGTTTTTCAATTTTAGAGAGTCTGAAAAACTTAAGAAGACTCCAAGTTGAACTTTTTCGTAGATTTGTGTCCCTCAAGCCCGAAAAAGTATAAAATAATACCTGGGGGAACCGCTTGATCTTGCGACCAAGGAGTACTTTCATAATTAGTGCCACTGACCTGAAAAGTAAAAAGGGATCAAGGACACGTCGTTTTATTTCCGTATCAAGTTTGAAACGACAAAAATCCGGCAATCTTTTCCTGATTTTACGGTCAGAAAAGAGCTATAAGGGGACCGTCTTTTAATTCCGTTTTAACGAGTGTAAAAGAAACGCTCGGCAATCTTTTCATATTTTAGGAGTCAGAAAAGGGCTTAAAAGATGACTCTGATATTTTGTTCGTGAAAAAATAACAATTTTCCCTCTAAGTCCCTTTGTCCTGCACAAAAGCGACACATTACTCATACCTGTTTAAGATAGGCAAAAATACATCGAAAAACATCTTTCCATGGTGAAAAATGAACAAATTCATCCAAAAAACCTATAAAAAGACTTTTTACCATGTCATTTTTACCGTTTGACTGTTGAGGTTGAAAAAGGAGCTTTTGACAAGAAACTTCCCGTGGTCGCTGCGGAAAATCCGACCGTCAGAATCGAACGCCGTCTCTTCTAGGTATTTTACAACATCTTACTCTTCATTTCTATCCGATTAAAATTGTTTTTTAGGTTTTAGTTTTGTTTTTTGGGAGGGTTTAGGTTTCAAAATGCGCTCCTTGGTGGACGCAGGTGCCCTTCGGGCGACCTGCGTCCCCCGACTTTTTCCTATACAGGAAAATGGTCGGGGGACGCAGCCCACCTTCAGGCCAGCTGCGTCCCGACGCCCTGTGTTCCAAACGTGGGGTGCGTCCTCCGTGGAACGCGGAAATTGAAACCCCAATCCTCACAAATAACCATTTAAATTTCCCCAAATTAATTCTAATCATCATTTCTTGGTGTGTAGGGCACTCACCATGTTGGATTGGAGAGAAAGAGAGCACGAAGAGGTTGATGAAGCTGCAATAGAACACCAACCTTCCCTGGATGCCCTAAAAGCATGCGGGTTATACAAATACTGGGCCATACCGGGCATGAGGGCTCAGGTAATATTCTTAGAATGGCTGGTTGAGAGATGGAACGTTCAAGAGCAATGCTTTTACATAGGAGGGCACTAGCTCGAGATAGAGCCCTCGGATGTATACTTTCTCACTGGCTTGCCAAACAGAGGTGAGCAACTCAATCTAGCCGGGACTAGGGTGGCCAATCCCTTGTTAGTCTCCGGGAAGATTGGTGCACACCTGGGGCACACCATTCGAAAGGCGTGGAGATCAAACACATCTCTCTGCGTGAACTCAAAGTTATTGCTTTCACGGTTACCAAAATTTGCGGCGCGGCCGCTTTGCACATTGCTTCTGGGTCCCAAATGCGGATGGCAATTGACTGTTACCAAGGCACCATTTTCAACTGGTGTGATGCTGTGTCGGCTAATATGAAGAGCCAACTGACTAAGGCAAAGAACGGACGACTGAAAACTTTTGGATATGGGCCTTTAGTCGTGAGCTTTTCCTTAGAGAGAGTTCCGATGCTGATCCCTCAGCAACTCACTGTTGATATCTTGGGTCCTCGGGAGCCAAAGCTGGTACGATGGGTTGCGGTGATGGCCCGGCATCCTGACGAGGGCGCGGCAGTTGTTCGATTTTCTGATAGTTACTTTCACTGGTTGGAGGACCAGGTTTTCTCGATCCAGGACTTTCCGTACGCCGGAGTAGATTTTCGACATGATCCGGACATGGTTCTTCCACAGGGAGAACAATGGGATGACAGAGGTACTTTATTTTTCACAAGTTTTCAAATTATGTATTTTTTTTTTGTTTTTATATATATCGTCTCAAAACTGACAGTGAAAAGTTTCAAAATGCAGATGTTGGTCCACAGCGTCCAGCCAACCTCCAGCCTTTTGAGAGGAGACATCCAGCTGCACCGGTACCGGCCCCACAGGACGCGGCTGCAGAAGTACTAGCTGAGTTGGAGCATGATCTAGAGCGTCTGACGGCAGATATGCCTGAGACTACTATGGATGACATTCCTATCAGGCTTCAGCGCTTTGTAGTTGCAGTCCCTGGACCGTTTAGGAGATTTTTGCGTAAGGTAGCCCGTGCAGTGGTGTCATACAGGGAGCACCACCAGTGATTGGCTAGTCACTTTGTAGACACATGTGACATTTTGACTTTTTGTACTCTATCATTTTTGCCGATCATAAGGTGTTTTTCAACCTATGATCGAAGACGATGTATATTTTTTGACACACTCCTATCTATATATATATCACTATTACCAGCTTATCTTGTTTAACATGTATGATGAAATGTTTTTAAATTTACTTGCATGATTATCGTAAATGTCTCTCTAACATTCGAGAAGCAATTGCATCTGCTAATGTATTTAAAGACCTTGGAATATGCTGATATTCAATGTAATCAAATTCATGTTCCAAGAGACGCACTCTCAAAAACAACCTTAATAACACAGGATTTCTAATGGCATAAACTCTATTAAGCTGTAATACAACAAGTTCAGAATCTAACCTCACTATCAAACGTCGAATTCCAAATGAAATAGATTCGGATAATAATTCAACCACTGCACTGTATTCTGCAATGTTATTCGTTGTTTGACTGAGGCTTACCCCATGCATAGAAACTAACTCGTCAGAGGGTGAATAGATAACCCAAGCTGCGGAAGAGATATTCCGTGTACTACGACAAGCACCATCAGCAAATCCAATGTATGTTTGGAGAGGCGTCGACATCTGTAATATCAAGAGTAAAACCAAGATAAGCCAGAATAACGACGAAAAACACACTCACTAAGCTAAGCACACTGACTAACTAACAATCATACTAGCTAGAAAGAAAACCTAACCTAACTAAAAATTCTCCATACCCACCATTTAAGCATAATACCTCTTTAGGTAAAGTCCATTTCTGGGTTTACCCAAAGAGTCCCCATCAAAATCTACCAGCTCATAAGCCCCTTTTGCTAGCTTTCGCTTTACAATATAGGGTCCATGCCACATAGGAACGAATTTTCCAGCACCTAGCTTATCGTTAGCTTGATCATATAAAAGCACTAGGTCTCCCTCCGAAAAACTTCGAGGGGTCACATTTCTATCATACTGAGCTTTCATTTGCTTCGCGTGAGTCTCGATTGCCAATGCAGCATCACGTTGAGTCTCATCTAATTTAGCTAAGTACAATAAACGTTTCTCCTCTTCGGAAGTAGCTGGAAGTAATTCGACAGCCATTTGAAGTGATGGGATTTCACATTCAATGGGTAACACTGCTTCCAAGCCATAAACTAGCTGGAAAGGAGTGAACCCTGTTGAGGTTTTCACTGAGGTTCGGTATGCCCATAGCGCCGAAAATAACATGTTGTGCCAATTCGACCGATGAATACCAATGGTTCGTCGGATCATGATAACTAGAACTTTGTTGATAGACTCAACCAAGCCGTTGGCTTGCGGATAATAAGGAGTAGAGCTGTCGTGGCGCAAACCAAGCTGGCTTGTAAGTTCAGTCATCATGGTGTTTCGAAAATGGCTCCCATGGTCAGTAATGATTGCTTGTGGGACACCAAACCTAGTTATTATATGATTGAATATGAAAACTGCAGCTGTTTTGCCGCTTGCGTCGAATGTAGGCATCGCCTCGGCCCATTTAGTGAAATAATCAACCGCGAGGATGATATACGCATGCCCCCCGGCTGAGTGAGGGTTACAAGTAATAAAGTCGATACCCCATTTGGCGAATGGACCAACGGCAATTATAGGGTGGAGAGGAGCAGGCAGTGCGCGCATCTTTCGATCAAACACTTGACAGTTGTGGCATTTCCGGACTGCAATGATACAATCTTTAAACATAGATGGCCAGAAGTAACCAGCGCGCAACACCTTCTGAGCTGTGGCATACCCAGACATATGACCGCCACATGCTCCAGAGTGACAATCATTCAAAACTCTCTCAGCCTCTTCGTGAGTTAAACAACGTCGAAAAACTAAGTCTGCCCCCCGGCGATAAAGTGTATCTCCAATAATTTTGTATGGCTGGGATTGAAACCGAATTTTTCGACGTTCTGCCTTGGAAGCTTCAGGCCGAAAGGTTTGGGTTTGGAGATAGATGATTATATCCCCGTACCACGGATCTACAGTACTGATAAGAAACAAAGATTCGTCTGCAATGGACTCTTCTGCCACAGTCTCCGTGTCAGCACTCGGGAAATCACACATCAATTCCGCGAAAACTAAGGAATTCTTAGACTTGGACTTCTCGAACTCCAAGTCGAACTCTTGCAGGATAATGATCCATTTAGAGTACTTGCCCCCTAGCAATTGTTTTGTCAAAATGTAAATCATAGGGTTGCAATCCGAAATAACTGTAGTTTTACGGAGAAGAATGTAGTGACAAAAACGCTGGACAGCTTGAACGGCTGCCAGGGCCAATTTCTCCACATGCGAATATTTTAGCTCAGTGGGATTCAAGGTCCTACTAAGATAATATATCACATGATCCGCTCCGAATTCATCTTCTTGAACTAACACCATTCCAATGGTGGAATGCGAAGCTGCGAGGTATAAGAAGTAGTCCTGGTTGTAGTTGGGAGGATGCAACAATGGTGCATGGGTCAACGCGTGTTTAAGTGCATCAAAAGATTGTTGGGCAATCTCGTCCCAAAAGAATTGAACGTTCTGTTTCAACAACCGTGTAAAACCTTTAGTGACCTCGGCGTAGTTTGGGATGAATCGGCGTAAAAAGTTCGCTTTCCCTTGCAAACTTTGGAGTTGGCGCAAACTCGAAGGAGGAGGCAATTTGATGATAGCCTCGACTTTCGAGGGATCGACGCGAATGCCGGCTTTTGAAACAACAAATCCCAGAAATCGACCTGTTTCTATACAGAAAACACACTTGTGGGGATTCAACCGAATTCGATAATGCCTACACCTCATAAAGATTGCTCGTAGGTGGACAAGGTGATCAGCTCGACGTAAAGAATGAGCAGGCAAATCATCGAGATACGGTTGCACAATGTGCTTGATGTCATGAAATGCATAAGACATCGCCCGTTGAAAAGTGGCCCCGGCATTCTTAAGCCCAAAAGGTAATTTGCAATAAGCAAATGTCCCCCATGGACAAATGAATGCCGTTTTTGGTTGGTCGGCAGGTAGAATATTGATTTGATTATAGCCTGAAAAACCATCCATGAAGGAAAACATTTCACTTCCGGCACAATCATCAATAATTTGATCGATATAAGGCGTAGGATAGTTGTCTTTTGGACAAGCTCGATTGATATCCCTATAGTCGATACAGATTCTTATTGTTCCTTGTTTCTTATTGACCGGAACAATATTCGATACCCAATCCGTTAACGGGATCGGATAAATGAAACCTGCTTTCAACAGCTTTTCGACTTCTGCTTTAATCGCAGCCGCTTTTCGAGGGTGAATTTGACGCAACCATTGCCGGACGGGTTTAGCATCCGGTCAGGTCTTTATTTCATGAACAACAACGACAGGATCGATTCCCGGCATTTCCTCGTAAGACCAGGCAAACACATCACGGAATTCTTGGAATAGGGCCTTGTAAATTTGGATTTCTTCTTCAGTACACGCGGCACCTATATGAATGTTCTCCTCAATTCCGGGCTTCACTGAAATATCAATGGGAATAGTACGAGAAATATTCCCTAAATTCAACTCTGAATCAGAATGTTTCGTTGGATCCTGAGCGTCTTTGACATATTCAGCGGTAAAGATAGATGAAAAATCATTTTCAAATGCATCATCCTTAGGTAAAAACGAAGATCTGTGATGGAGATCCTCCCATGGTAGATCGTCTACACTTAGGATTTCGCGAAGTTGTTCGTCAGATGACACGACTTCGGGAAACGCTATCCGTTCTAAGGGTGAGGTGAAAAGTGACTCTTCACTGACCACATTCATTTGGTCGACCTCGGTCGAATGAAAGTCGGTAAAAGACATGAGAGCTTCATAAGCAATTTCATATGGACTCAAGGGCATAGCATTACCGAGTGAGTCTATCTCAGAGTCAGATGGGACAAACCAAGGATCATCATAAATAATGTTTTCTGATGTAATCATATGAATTGTTGCAAACGAAGGTTCTACGCTGAGTGGAGGGAGAGGAAAAGTTCCCAGTAAACCGGAATCCTTAACTAAACCTACACCAACGTCCCTATAAGGGATTGTCATCTTACCGACATGCTGGATACTTTCTGAAGAGGCTGGGTCGGATGAAAAGTATGTCAACTGATCAATAGTCACGATCTTACCGTTATGTGGAAATTTAATTACTCTGAAGACCGATGAAACGACCGCTGTCATAGCATATGACCAACTTCGACCCAAAAGAAGGTTGTAGTCTAGAGGGGCATCAACCACTTCCACATCCAGACTAACGGTTTTACCTTCTACCCCTATAGGCAATTCCTGTAGAATACCAAACGGACGGAACCCACGGCCATCAAAGGCCTTAAGGATGGTGGGGGATTGGTTCAACGAAGGAGAACCAAGGGATCTCCAACATTGAATCGACATAATACACGTAGAAGCTCCCTCATCAATCACAGTCCTATGAATAGGCCTGTTTTTGACTATCACTGGGATTTGGAAAGCCATTTGATGGGGGAGACGCGGCGTACTATTTTCTAGATCGAAGATCATTAGATTCGGATCCTGAACATCAACAGCTCCTATAGCCGACAAAAGCAATTTTCGTTGTGCTGGACATGATTGCAGCACTTCTAACGCCGACATTGCTGAGGGTGAAACAGCTAAGTCCTCAACAATGTTGTAATTCTGGGCCGCTCTCGCATGTGGATTGAAAGCAGACCTTCGAAGTACACCCTTGGCGGGCGGTTTAATTACTAAGTCTGGGTTAGGTTTCTCGATCTGTAGTGGATCGGAACCAGGAGCTGAGGTTGATGGATTAGAATGAGAAGATTCTGCTTCCTTACCATCAACAGGATTCTTACTACCATAATCTTGCGATCGAGTCGCAATCCTCACATGAGACATCATCAAAATGGGTTCTTCACTGGCATTCGAGGAAGAACCTATCATCTTATTCTCCTGCTCCGGAAATGGATTTTTTAACACAGAAGGAGTGGGAGAACCTTTGACTATTTTCACTACCTCGGCCCGATGAGGGCAATCTCTCGTAAAATGATCCTCTTCACAAATAAGACAAGGATATCGAGGTTTGCGCTTTTCGTCATTGGTTTCTGACTTTTCTGTTTTCTCCTTCGGAGCCTTGTCTGCTTTAGCCTTCTTCTTTCCTTTCTTCTTTCCACCGTTTTTTGATTTGGCCGTAGATGACTCTACAGTGTGAATATCGGCGGTAAGTTCAGGAGAAGACTCTCCTGTCGGAGAATCAGGCAAAGTGATAATTGGAGTAGTTGAAGCCTTGGAAGACTTCTTCTTGCTCTTTGTATTCACGATACCAATCATACCATCAGCGGCATGAGATCCCGAAGGAGCAGCAGCGATTTGATTCGACTTTGGAAGATCCAGAATCTTCTCGTGTAACGTACCCGACTGAGTGTAAACTAAGTCAAGGTATTGCGCCTGAGCAATGACTTGCTCCTCAGTAACTACTCCGGCCTTAGCTACATCTTCAGTAATCCTTGGTAATAATGATTTAACAAACCATTCAGCTAAGATTTGGTCCGGGATAAAAACTTTCACTAGCCTTCTTCGACGTCTCCACTCATGAATGTGATCAGAAATATACGTGGAGGTTGATTGTTTTAGTGAAGTTAATAACTCCGTACCATTATCGTATCTGACCGGTAACTGAAAGTGAGTTAAGAACGAGGTAGCTAACTGGCTAAAGTTGTAAAAAGAGGCCCGTGGTAACTCAATGTACCACTTGGCCGCGAGACCAATGAGTGTACGCTGGAAAAGACGTAGGCGGATCGAATCATCCGAGATAGAATTTGAAGCACACCAGAGGTGGTAAGTCATCACGTGATTGGACGGATCCTCTCCAGACTTACCTTCAAACTTGGGTATATCACTGGGCAACTTATTTGGCATTGGCGGCCAGAACTGAAGATATTGAATTGGATCGTTCGTTAGGCGCGTCAAGTCTGGTAAATCCAAAGTTGCGATAAACGGTAACTGCCGGTTAGGATCTCTAAAACTCTGGGTCACAATGCCAGCCCCAGGAGGAGGATATCCAGGATAACTAGGAACAGGAGTCGCATTTGGGATATTATATCCTCCTGGAAAACCAGGATTAACCGGACCGTACTGGGGTTGCTGAGGTTGTTGATAAGTGTACCCAGGATACGGTTGATACTGGTAAACCGGTTGTTGGACAGCTTGCCCAGGTTGGTACTGTCCCTGGTACGGAGGTTGAACAAATTGAGGTTGAGTAGTGACAACCGTACTTATACCAGGCTGGCCTACAGGCATCTGGACCATGGTTTGAATCGTAGATCCGGACAACAGTACAGATGTCTGAGGAGTGGTTACAGAGACAGTAGAAACCGGAGCCGTCGATACTCCAGAAGTAAGTATGGTAGATGTGGCGATAGTTGCAGCAGCCGTTTGAGATGGAGTACTAGGTGCAATTGGCGGCTGAGTAACTACCGAAGTTACAGAGGTTTGAACACTTGGCTGGACAGGTTGCGGTTGCTGGGGTGGACCAGAAACTACAGGTTGTCCAGCTTGAGGTACCGACTGCATACTTGGCTGCAACATCTGTTGACCCTGTGAAGGATCCCACACTAACATTCCAGGGTATTGACCCATAACAGGTTGAGGATACTGAGATCCATAGCCGGATTGAGGATAGGATTGATAATTGTAAGGTGTAGTTCCCATACCTTGACCATATGATTGACCTTGAGGTGGTTGATAACCTTGACCTGAGTATTGACCTTGAGGTTGATAACCTTGAGGTAAATATGGGTACTGGGGTTGACCTTGACCTTGAGGTTGGTATCCTTGAGGTTGATACCCTTGGGGTTGATACCCTTGGGGTTGCCATCCTTGAGGTTGCCATCCTTGAGGTTGATATTGATACTGAGGTTGACCTTGGGGTACATATTGAGGCTGGGGTTGACCTTGAGGTATGTATTGCCCCATAGGAGCGTACTGACCTTGAGGTTGCCCCCCAGACACGAATGACGTACCTTGAGGTTGCCCCCCAGGCATTAACGAAGGCTGCCCCCCAGGCGGTAATTGGCCACCTTGAGGTTGGGAAACGGGAACTGAACCTGACATCATGTAAATGTCTCCTACACCCAATGGTACATTACCACTGTTTCCAACTAATAACCCATGATCTACGGGTTGAGGAGATGCTCCCGCAAAGGTACCAGAAAGAGATTGATACCCAGTAGGAACAGAAGGACCGCCATGTAAAAAAGATTCAGGACTTTGTGTAAACACGGACGACTGACCAGACATATTTACAGGAGTATGAATACCTCCAGGTGGAAAAGGAGTACGAGGTGTAGAAAAACCTAGCCCAAAGTTGTCTAGATAATTTGTTAACGAAAGGTACCAAGTAGTACTTCTAGGAGGACTATAAAAGATAGATTCACGCTCCCTTAGATCAAGGGTAATTTGATCTTCAGGATCAGAGACGCCTATTTCTTCCTCTGGAACAAGTTCTTCAATAGCAATCAAACCAACAGGAAGATTTTCGGTGATAATTCTTTCTATTCTCGGTGAATCAGGAACACTAGGAGTCGGAGTAACAGGTTCGGATATTTCTGGTTCTTCGCCTGTATCACTACCAGACGAAAAACTACCAACAAGCTCAGAAACTGTAACAGCTTCGGGATTATAACCTGTCTCTAAACTTTGGTAATCTGGATGGACCACCAAGGAAGATTCTCCTTCTTCTGGTGAACCTACTCTACTGCCACTAGGAGGAGTTACAAGGACCTTTAAACCTTCTAAATGACTGGACTCGTCTTGAGGAGGTTCACCCCTAAGTCTACGGGATCTTCTCAACAATTCGGCCACAGAAACAACTTCAGGAGACTGGCCCCGCAATCTACGGGACTGTCTCGGTAATTCCGCCACAGCTAAAAACTTTTAACTACTACACACGAAAACAAAATAAAATTTCAAATCAAACCACCTAAAGTCTCTAAAGAACCAAACAAATTTGAATCACACGCCTAAAGAATCTAGGGCGTCAAACCAAACACAAACAGTAGTCTTCCGGACCAAAAGCGCTAGTTGGTGATGAAGCCCAACCTCGCTGGATTCAGTACAGAAATGGCGGGTGGAACAGTTACCCCGGCAACCTGCTTAATGAATAGACTGGACCAAGTTCCTCCACTTTAACCGTCTCGAGTGAAGTGAACCCCCCAGAAAATCCAAGTGAGTATAACCGACGTCTGCTCCAGGTACAGTGGGACCTTCCCTCCACCGTCACCTCGGTAGAATCCTAAAGATAATGGCCACTAAGGTTACCAACCGCAACAAATGCACCTAGGGGAACAGTCTAAACTCCGACAGCACGCAAGGGCAGAGTAGCAAGCTCAATCCCCTTACCGGCTCCTTGACAATAATCCAAGGTTTACCGACAAGTGACCCCTGGCTCCTCGACAATGGTTAATCCGAGGTTTACCGTTTGTAATACGTACTGTCTGGCGTCGTTCCCAACGAGGGGGGAATGATCCCCTCACTGGTTCGGACACGAGCTCGTGCTTCTCCTTTAAGAGGAGCTTTCCCAGAGTACAAGTGAGACAATTGGATTTATTCTATCACAAGATAAACTACTTGTTTGGTTTTGTTGTCTTGGAGAGTTAATTACTCACCTACTCCAAGACACTAGCCTGATCTAAATTGGTGCTTCAGAGCCCTAGTAAATAAAAGTTACTATTTCAATTTTACTTTAAGCGTTACTTTTATGGTTGTTCTTTAAAGTCACAAGGTAGTGGAAGTGAAACCAATGGTGTGTAGACTCGACTCCAACCACTACAAAGATGCACCTAAGATGATTTACGCTACTTTCCTTTTTCAATGAAATTCTTAACTAAGAGAGTTGAGAGAATGCAAATTTTAGAGAAAACAACTTCCTTAGAAAAGACAATCAAAGAAACAATTCTCTTTTTCTTTTCAATCACACAAACATGACCACTCTTTACTTGCACGAAAAACTCTTTTTCTTTCAAAACTTTCAAAGCTACTTGAAACAAGACTTTTAATGAAGATGTTTTTGTATTTTTCTTTTAATAAAGCAAATAAATCTAATTTAACAAAAATCAATCTCAACAACTATTAAAATCTACGAAAATTCACTCACAAGCAAACTAAAAGGTAAATTTACTCTAAGCAAACTTAACGAGGCCAAAACCTACAAGGATGTTTCTAGGTTGTTTTACTTGACCAAAATCAAATCAAGGACCAGCTATTGCAGAATCAAGAGCTGATCAAAACAAAACTCAAATCTTTTTGTTCTTTTTGTAAAATGGAATTCAAGACTTAATCAACAAGCACTTTGAAATTTGACCAAAGAGACAACTCAACAGGTTGGTTGCTCACACGGGTAGACTTACGACAGATCCGACTCTTAAGAAGGTTGACCAAACCAGAGAGATCTAAGGCTTGACAACTTCCACCATTAAAGTCACTACAGGATCTACTCAAAAAATCAAACCCTAGGCTTAAATTTCAATGAAATCCACTAAAACACTTAATGCTATGAAAACAAGTTCAGGTGAAGATTCTTGGCAAGGGACTAATGAATCTGGGCAGAAAAAACTAAGAAACAACAAAATCTAAGAGTCAAAAAGCAAAAAATGGAGTTTTCTCAAATTTTAGCAGGGGGACGCAGGCAACCCGTTAGCACAGGTGCGGGCCCGCTCTGTGCACACAGCAAAAGTGCGTCCAGGGACGCACTGTGCAGCACTCAGAGGGTGCGTCCTACTGAAAAACTCAAGAAAATGCAAAATAAAACTAATCCTAAGCTAGCCCACCCAGAGACAGAATCACAGAGCCAAAACCAGAAAAATAAACCAATTTTCTCAAAGCAAAGTTCATACAAAAGAAAAGACTCTTCTCATCAATGGTTTCCCCAGTGGAGTCGCCAATTTGTCACACGGAATCAGTCAAAAGTGCGGACACAACCGACCTTCCTAGAAGTCTAAGACATTCTAATGACAAACAAAACAAACTGGAGCTATCCTTCTCTAAACATGCATTATGATATGAGAAATCAAGTGTTTCGTTCTTACCTTTGTCCAAACGCTGTTGTAGAAGTCCAAGCTTTGTTGATCTGGATGAGCTCCTCCTTTTCTCCAAAACCTGCAATCACCAACAGTCAAACAATTAAATAGCACCTGATTATAACATAAAACAAAGCATATTCAACATATAGACCAAGGAGTACATGAAATAACCCATAAACAACAAGTTATTGAGAAGAATGGACCAATTTGCATTAAAGGTAATCAAAAGGAACCATTACAACCTGAGCCTTGGTGTTGTGCAAGCTCCTTCCAGGGTCCACAAGAGTCTTCCTCTACTTTGACAAAGCTCACCCACTTCCAAATAGAACAAGCAAAGATGGAAATCTCTCCTCACAAGCTTCTAAATGGGAGTCCTAATTCCTGCAGCATTTACCCTTAGAAAATGTATAGCTTCAACCTCTCCTCCTTCTGGCCCAATGCCTGTATTTATAGTACTCAAGAGGAAGTTAATCAGGTCCACCATCAATGGGATAGTCCCCTCTTTGGATGGGATCACTCCCTTATTGATGGGATAAGTTCCTCTTTGATAGGAGTGCATGAACCATCTGGAGGCACCCAATACACGTCGAACAACCTTCTAGAATGCTCTAGAAATGACCACAAGTAACTTTTTAAAGATGAAACTTGCGCATTCTAACTTTTACAGGGGGACGCACCTGTCCCTTTACATACAGAGCGTCTTTGGACGCAGCTTTTGTGAACATTGGGAGTGTCCCCGCAGGTAAGTTTGAGAGAACCTGCGTCCCCAGAGATAAATACATTTATACAAGACTTTCTCTCTTTTTGGAGTTTGACATGGAGAGCAGAGGCATAAGACTTGCCTAAGAGGGTAGCATGACTGTTGATTGAGCCATACTAACTGTAAATAGTCATGGTGACATTTTTTAGTGTAACAATGTATTGCAAATTCAAATTTCACTTATAACCCAAAACTCAAAACCTCAAAATTTCCTCTAGTATATTGTTCTCAGCTCTGATACCATGTAGAAAATCCTATAGATTCACAAGCTCATGGAATTTACTAAAGCATAGGACAAGAATCTACTTCTACTTTCAACCAATGAAAGCATAGATCTATGAAAACAATATGAGAAAGAAGAAGATAAATCAATGGAACATAACACAAGATGTATCTGGGGAAAGCCATGGCTCAAAATCCCGCTATCTGTATTAAATATATCAGAAATATGACTGAATATACAAATCTTGTTCTCACTAGAACAATTCCGCACAAGTATGCTCAACTCTCTTAGCTCACAAGCTAGCTCAAGCTAAATCCTTAGCCTATTCAGCAGCTCTCCAAACCCCTAATTTCTTTCATAATTCCTAGGATGAATAACCCATATTTAAAGGGAATTAATGCTTCCAAAACCACACAATCCAAACATAGGATCCATCTCTGATGCATGCATGATATTTACACTCCAGTAAATAATACCACTGATAGTACACTGTCCCTGCACTCTAGTCTCAACTGGATCTTCCTTTGAATTGACATGAATGAGTTTTTCATGAGGGAATCTTCAGTTAACTGGAGTAGCACTAGTGGATGCATTAGTGCACCAACTAACTATTAGTCCTCTATTAGTTCCAAAAACAATTTAGAACTAATTTAACTAAACTTAACTCAGTAAACTGAGTGATCTAATTTCCAACTCCATTTAAACTCAATCTGGACCCCTAAAATTTAGGGAGAACATATACATGACTACAAAAAGACTTCCAACTCGAAAATCCTAAGATAATTAAGTTAATTAAACTTAATTAAATATTTACAAGTTGCTATGAGAATAGAATTCGATTTTAATTCTCAGTTTAATTCAAGGACAAATTAAACTAGAATTTCTTGTTGCCATTTCTCAACAAGTCGATCCATATTATTTCTCTAGTTTTTTTATCGATCTCCTTATGTAATATGTCTTATAAATTGATTATCAAAATTATAGCTCTTTGGATGAAGCCCCTACTTCCAATTCTTGTATATGAAAATCAAGGGGGATTTGTTAGCTATAGACAAATTGTGGATAACATCATTCTTTTCCAAGAAGCAATGTATTGAAGCAAATCTTGATGAGAGAAAGGGATGTTCATCAAATTAGAAATGACCAAAGCCTTAGATTTGGTTTTCCATTAGTTACTTTTTTTTTTCCAAGAAAAAATCGTAATTTTCATTAGAAAAATAAGAAAATTACATGTTGTATCATCTACATGTGAAAATGCATAATCATAGGAAATGGACCAAGCCATTCTATCCAGATCAGTGTTCATATAGATCATCCATTATATACATTTGAAGACATAAATATATACAAGTACTAACATAAGATGTCCATATAGTTCAAAACAAAAAATAAACAAAAAATGCTACAAGCTGCTGGATGATCCTGGAAAATCATTCAAATTTTTCCCCATCCTATTCAATGAATGGCGGTGGAAGTACTGATAGAACTCCATGTCTCAGAATTCTTGAATCATCCACTACCCCTTATGCTACTGCGTGACCTCCTTGGAAAGAAAGTCAACGACGAAATTCCTTTCCCTGTATATATGTGAGCATATAATAAAATAAAAATGTGATTTTAAAGTGATGACTTCATCTAGTAAACCCCTGAGTGTGTGCACATGACAATGAGTTGCAAAGTTGCTCCAGTTTATAACAAGCTTAGAGTCCCCAAAGATCTGAATTATGTGGTAGTTTTGTTCCAGAGAAAAAATGAGAAGGTATCTGAGACTATTTAGTTCAGGAAAATTGTTGGTGCATCTCCTCAATCCCATTTTGAGCTTGAAATAATGTGATTCAGCAATGTGAAGTACAACTCCACCCCAACATCCAGTGTCCTGTGCCGACCCATCAAAATATGCCCAAGGGATATTCTTATCAATAACTTTAGGAGTGATGACGTGGGCAAGTTTTGTTGCCGATTCCTCAGGGATCAAATGATATATAGCAGCAATACCATTACAGGTAGCTGGCCATAGTATGGGGGCATTATAAAAAATGGTTTGATTCCTAGTCAGTCAAATACCCCAAAATAATAGCAGAGGGAGGGTCCTAATTTTTTTTGATGTTGCACAATTCCACCAAGATTTCTAGGCATCAGATAGATGAGTTCCATTCCATATGAGCATGATGTTAAGGGAGATAGTAATCAGTAGCCACACCTAACTAGGCACCGAAAAAGGTGATCAATATCTTTGGTTCGGTCTTTGCAAAGACAACATCGAGATGGACCATGATAGGCACGATGATTTAGATTATCATTCGTGGGTGCATTATTTGATAGTATACACCACATGAATAGGTGGGCTTTGTGTGGTGCTTTAAGCTTCCAAAGAGGGCACCACCACCAAATCGCTTCCATTGGTTCCTGTGTAGATATTAGAGAAGAGTATCCTTCCCTGGGGGTATATCGACCATGTGATTCTGTAGCCCATATGATTTCATCCTCTTGAAAAGTAATCCTAATATGTGCTTCTTCCAGATCCCAATGAAATGGTGCCAAACCCTGCTCCATCTTTCCAGTATCCTGAGATCCTGTGCATTAAGCCATTTCTGTGAGGTCCATGATGTGTTTCTATCGTGTGCTATATGTGAGAGTTGAGTGATACCGTCCAGTGCAAGTGTCTGTCTGAGCTCCAGTGGTAGAATGTGTGCATTACCACATCCTGACAAAGCATCAATGCCTAGTCACACCAGCTCACCATTTCCAATTCGCCAAGCCAATCCACTCTTAATGAAATTTATGGAATGAGTGATAGCTTTCCATATGATAGAGGCTTTAGTTTTTCCCTAGATCGACCTGCAGATCTAGTCCATTACTGATAGAGGGTGTATATATTTATGATAAACCACCTCTTTCCATAAGCTATCGGATGTGATAATATGCCACTCCATCTTCGCAAAAAGCGCCTTTGCAAACAAGTGTAGATCCTTTATACCCAACCTCCCCATTTTTTTGGTTTACCAATTCTTTCCCATCTAACCCAAGCAAAAGTCCTCCCAACATTTTTCCCTTGCTATAAGAATCAAAAACAAATTTGTTGTATTCTGTTGATGATGCCTTTTGGAATCCAGGAAAGAGCCATCCAATATACTGGGATGGTCTCCAAAACAAATTTTATAAGAGTTAGTATGCTCATTCTAGAAAGCCATATCTGCTACCATATGTTGATACACCCGTCGATTTTTGCAATAAGCCATGTCCAGTCTGCTATACGATAATCATTTGGTTTGAGCCTGAAGCTAAGGTATTTGAGTCCTGTCTCCATTTCTTGCCTAACAAATTGAAAATGATTTAGTTCATTTCTTTTCTCATTTTGTAAACAGGACACCAGCATGATGGTGGACTTGTTGTAGTTGGGCTCCATACCTGTAGCTTTATAAAACAGGGATAGAATATTCTTGAAGCAAGTGGTATCACGGATAGAACCATATAAAAAAATAAGTACATCATCTACAAACAATAGATGAGAAATATAGGAAACATATGACATCTTTACACCACCTAAAGACCCTTCAGCATGGGCTTTTGATATAAGTCTACTTAAACCCTCCATGATCAGGAGGAATAATAGAGGTGATAAAGGACACCCCTGTTGCAGACCATGTTCAGCATGGAAAAACTCAGATGCAGCCCCATTAATGAGTATGCTATATGATGCAGATGTGAAACAACACATAATCCATTTAATGAATGAGTGAGGGAATCCAATATGGGTTAGAATAAGTTGGAGGTATGTCCAACTAGCTATGTCAAATGCTTTTGATAGGTCAATCTTGAGTATGATACTCTTAGAATTATTGAGCTTAATCGAGTGGATCCCTTCTTGTGCTGTCCCAATGGCTTCAAGAATCCGGCAATGATTTAGGAATGCAAATTATTCCTTGGAAATCATCTTGGATAAAATATGCTTGATATGAATTGCAACTATTTTTGATATAATTTTGTATATGCAATTACATAAGGATGTAGGACATTAGTCATCAAATGATTGAGGGTCATCAGCTTTGGGTATAAGAGAAATACAAGTCGAATTTAACCCCTCATGCATCTACCCTGAAAGTCTACAGTCCTCAATTGCACTTAGGAGATCATCACCAATATGTTCAAAGAAGGTAAGGTAGAATTCCATAGGTAAACCATCTCGTCCCGAGATTTTATCTCTTTTAAACCATTTCAGAACAACTTCGATCTCCATTATGGTCTCTTAGAGTCCAAATTGTATTACTTAATTTCCTCCCCTTGGCATTTGAATTTCCATCCCCAATCTTTAGCCATGTCACTCTTCTCTTCAATCTCCATGTCTCCTCTTGCTGTCTCAAAAGACAAATCTTTTTAGTTTCTAACCTTATCAAGTGTTCCTTACTATCCCTGGATGAATAACCAACAATGCCCTTTCCCTCCAACTCCGATATGTCAGATTCAATTTTTTGAATAGTAGCCTCATCCCTTTTCTTTTTTTCTTTAGCCCAACTTATGGTTCTGAGTTTAATTTGGGCTAAATTGCTGGCAATCACCTCATCTGGAGTGGAGTTGTTTTCTTGTCCACAACAAATCCATTATTCCATAACTAATTTGTGAAATTCTTCTTCTACAAGCCATGTCGAGTTAAATTTGAAAGGGAAATTTGGCTTGTAGTTGGAATTCATAATTTCCAAATAAATTGGGGAGTAGTTAGGTATACCCCTCGATCTCACCCATTGTCTAATTCTATCTAGATTCTCCATTAGAGGTGCTTTAATAATGAATCAATCCAATCTTCTAGCCAATGCATCCTCGCCAGTTCTCTTATTTTGTGAAGCTGGCAATATCTTGGCCGAGTCAATGTTCATGAGACTATTTTAGTCCAACAGGTGTTCAAAGTATGCCTTCAAGGGGCCATTCTATGCCCTATTTCCCCAAGATTCGACATGACCCAAGGTGAAGTTCAGGTATCCTCCTATGTTGATATTGTCATTATTCATAAATGATGTAGTCATCAACTTATCCCAAAATCCCTCCCTATTATTACAGGGTCCATAAATATTTATGCGGTCTGAGAGGTACATCAATTTCAGTGGTTGTGAATGTTATTGGGAAAACTAGTGTCTATGCAGAGCTGCTAGTCCCACTAAGGCTGGTAGCTACCTTAGAAACAAACAAACTAAAACTACTTTCGTTTTCCTTTATGAGAAATAGATGAGAGGGGAATAAGGAGACCAACCTCTGTCTTGCGCTTGGTTCCTTTCTCGATTCCTCTTCCTTCTGATAGATCTTTGCTACTCGCTTCCTTATCTACCCGGCTTCACAGAGCACCTATAGAATCAAAGCAGCATAACACTATCCAAGAACATAGATCTATTATCATAAACAATATAGGACCAGATATATATTGACCACACGAATGCACATAACATCAATCATACAAGAATGTGGAGGAAAACTTGAATAACTTTATTGATAATCAAGAAAGAGCAAAGAGGATTACAACCAATTGTTCTGACCCAGCATCATCCTATCAGCAAGAAAGCCCTTCTTCACCTCATGAAAAGCTTAGATCACCCAACACTATGATATTGCACCAAGAAACCAGCACCACTTCCTTACAAGATACAAAATTCCAGCCTCTGGATCTCTGGGATGAGGGATCCATATATAGATGTTTGCAAGGGGGGTGAGTCAACTTTTGAGATTTGATTAGTGTCCTCTCTCTGATAGTTCTTGAAACCACTTGGAGATTGATGATCTCTTACTCATCCCTGGGCGAATGCAGAGAGGCAAGTGTCACAAGAGAAGTTTCTAGAAGATTCCTTGCTCCTCCACCTTGTAGATTGACCATGCCATTTGTCCACTCTCGCCCATCGCACCCCATAGAAGGGCTTTTCAAGATGCATCGCACCTCCCGTGAGTATTTAGGTGGGATGTAGCGCACTTTGACCATGGAGCAGGTGAGATGGTCCAGTTTTGACCAGTTCTGAGCAATTTTTCATGGAGAACTTCTGGGAGAAGATGTAATCAGTTGACCTTGTTCTTTTAGAGGTTGGAACAACACTTTTAGGGACTTAAGAGCCCTTGTTTTATGGACATTTATGATTGGGGTTGCAGTGCCCAAAAATTTCTATAACAGTGAAGTCAACCCCAAATATCCTTCACAACCCCAAATATTGTCAATCTTGATATTCTTATTAATGAAACCCAATGCACATCCCCCAGATCTCCCCCTCACATCCAAAGTATGAAAATTCTAGCCCGGTAGCATGTTCGACAGAATATTATTGATAGAGCCCCCTTCTCCCAAAGTCTCTTGTAGCAATAATACATTAATCGTAACTGAGCCTAGTAGTCTTCTGAATGCCAGTTTGTTGTCTGGGTTGGCCAAACCCCTGCAATTGAAAGAAAGGCACTTTATGGGATAACCCAATCAGGGTTTCCCTTTTCTCTAAGAACCAGGTCAATTTGAATCTGGATACCAATCACCACCTCAATTCCCACTATTAGGATGGATTTAGAAATATTAGATTGTCTGCCCTGTTAGTGTCCAATAGTCACAATGATCAAATGTGTGATTTTCATATTGTGGATAGGGTCTTGGGGTCAAATTATTATGTTTTAAAATAAAATTTGACATCTTTCCTAGTTATTAAAAGGTCCCAAAGTCATTTTTCTAGGTATCATTTCTACTCCCTCCACTTGTTTGAGTTCACCAACACTCATCATGGTCATGTCATTATTCCCTGTCCTATGTTATCAAAAGAGTTAGTGGGTCACCATATAGGTCATGGTATAGGATATACATTGGATTGTCTTAATTATATCAATCATCAATATCAAACAAGGGAGTCATGTCATCCATTTTCTTCATCATCATGGGAGTTATAAATTATGGAATAAATTGAATCAAAGAAACATTTCCTTTTGAAGAAATAATGCTGCAGCCAAATCAATTAATAGTCATTTTATCAAAAAGTACACATGATGTCATTCAATCATCAAGCCAAAAAATCGAGATTTTGAGTTATAAAGGAGCATCATAGCATTTTAAAACTTCATTCTATCCTTCCAAAATCTCCAAGAGCTCCTCTCTGCCATTGTGAAACTTGCCACAACCATCAGAACTTCGAAATTCATCATCAATTGCTTGTTTCATCAGTCTGATGTGTTTCTGCTGCATTTCTGGCAGAGTTGATGCAATTTTGATTTGGAGGCCATAAGGAGAAAATAACAGGTTCAATCTTCATCTCAGTGTTTCAAATCATGTATAAACAAGTAAGTGGAGCCATCACACACCCTTGATGCAGTTAATTTACTCAGAAAGATGATTAAAATCATTGCCTAGGGTTTTGATGCACTTTTCATTTTTATGGGCTTTCGCTTCACTTGAAATAGAAATCCTTTTGTTTCTAAGCTCACACATCCCTAATTACCCTCATCAAGCACTTCCCACCATTCCCCACACTCAATATCACTCATTTTATCATTTTCCCTCACAACCCTAGTTAGTTGCTGTGCTTCTGGCCTAGGACTATGTTTTCCATTTTTCATCCCTCTTTCCTCACTCAATTGGAGAAATTACACTTCCATTTCCTTCCTCACACACATCCCTACCCCCCATAATTTTTTTACAAATTATCCTATCCTCCTTCCCCTTCACTCCCTCACCTCAAGTTGTTGTGCTTCTGGCCTAGGACTGTGTTTTCCATTTTTCATCCCTCTTTCCTCACTCAATTGGAGATATTCCACTTCCATTTCCTTCCTCACACATATCCATACCCCCCATAATTTTTTCAAAAATTATCCTATCCTCCTTTCCCTTCACTTCCTCACCTCAAGTTGTTGCGCTTTCACCCCTGTTTTGCAGCTCAGTCCCCTTGCCCATTCTTGTGTGAAATTAGGGTTTTCCGTCAAAAGTAAAGGAAATCATGGAAAAGACCAGTGAGAAAGGAAGTTTAAGGGAGGAAAAATCTCAATATATGAGCCAACTCATATGCAAGAGGTCAATGGATTAGAATTGATCAGAAGATCATTTGAGCAGGCAGGCTATCTAGGGTTTTGTCTATAGGTGCAAGAGGTAGGCTATCATCAAGGTTTAACAAGCCTATTTGCCATGAATTTCAGGAAAGATCATGTCACTATAGCAGGGGTTAACTTTTCAGTGTCAGCAGAAGTCATAGCATCAACCACTACTATCCCTAATGAAGGTGAGATTTGGTTCAAGGGGATGGACTTGGACCTAGAGCACTACAAGATGTTTTTGAAACCACAGTACAAGGAGTCTCCTTCTCACATTTTTCCTAGCAGGAAATTGTTGGACAAGTACAACCCTTTAATGAAGATTATCATGAAGTACTTCACTTGTGAGGGCAGATTTAGCAGGCTATATCAATATCATATTAGGCTGTTGATGCATTTCACCTCCACAAAGCCCCTAAACCTACCTAACTATCTATTAAGAAGTTTGGTGAAGATGACTGAGAAGGTGAAATCCAAAGGAAGAGATCATCAGGAAAGACTGTTTCATCATGCTCTGGTTAAACTAATAGTCCTCCACCCTCTAGCACAGATCAACATTCCATGGGAATATTTCTTGGAGGCTGATGTTCTATCACCTGTCTCTAACTAGGCAAAGAGTCCAAGTACTCCTTCATCATCATCCAGACCATAAGGAGCTGAAACATCAAGAAGGCCATCAGTGAAAAAAACTCAATCAAGGGAAGAGATTACAAAGACATATAAGAGAGGTGAGAGGTTGGTCACTTTCTCCTAATCTAGAAATAGAGATGCCTAGACCTAAACCTAGAACTAGGTCTTAAGCAAGAAGAAAACCTAAGGAGGTTGTTACTGAAGAGGTGCAGATTGAAGCAATGATAGCGGAATCACCTAGTGATAGAGATGATTCACCCTTGCAACATCACGAAGTAGTACCTCATGAGAAAGAGATGGTTGACCATGGAGGTAAGGAAACAAATGATATAATCAAGGATAATGATGAAAAGATTAGGGATCTAAAAGATGACCTTGCCAAAGCCAATTTCATGGTGGCTTTCTTGCAACAAGAGAATAGGCAATTGAAACTATAGCTAATGTAGAAGAGTAAATCATAAGAGGACCTTCCATAATCCAACAAGGCAGATGTTTTGGCAACAAAGGATAATGGTAAAGAAATCATTGATGTGGAGCACTTGGAAGACAGGGACATTCAATTACAACCAAGGAGACCCAAAACTAGAGCAATGGAAAGGAAGGAAAAGCATGTCAAAGAGCCATCTCCTCCTCAAGCCCAAAACACCATAAATGAATCCATAGCTGCTGAACTTGAGAAGGACAAGGAATATTGGCTTGAGAGGGTAAATGATCATTTGGAGAAGCTATTTAAAAAGGTAAACATGGATGTCACTATGCAAAGGAATATGGAAAGGCACTACTATGCAAGAAACATGGTTTGCAAAGTTAGGGTTAAAAACATGAAGATGAAGCTCAAGAAAACCATAAGGAAAATCAAGAAGAGGGATAACCTTGACCTATTAGTAGAAGCATCATTGGTCTAAATGTAGAACAAAGAGTAAAATAAAGGAGGCAAACTTTTGAAATTTTGAAGTTTTTTGTGCACAGGCAAATAGCATCCTATAGAAACGTAGCGAGTAGTTGCTACGCTTTTTCTCAGGAGTACAAATGAATAATTTCAAGCATGTGGAGATAGCTTATCGTATAAGGATGTCAGAAAAGTACATTGGGACACTTGAAGACTCATAAATTTTCAAAAAATCACCAAATAGTGCATATTTTTCACCTTTGTGCCACATTTTCACGACACTCGCTGTGCTTTTGGAAAGTTTGACTTAAAGTCAATTTTTAAGGGGTTTGAAGAAGATTTTTGCAGTGCTTAGTGATTCCATTGTGTAGAGGACATACTAAAATTTCCATAAATACATTTTGCAGCAAAAAACTCATCCAGGAAGGCCTCCAAATCATCTTCCAAAGTTCATTGCGCTTCTTCTGAAATTCACTGCGCTTTTGGGAAATTCTCTACAATTCTGTGAATGAAGGTGTTTTTTGCATGTAAATGGTGAAATTTCGATTTGGGTTGATGTAAATGGTTTCAATATGATTTTTGATGATGTAAATGAGTCTATTATTAGTTACTAGAGTGAAAAGTCTTGTAATCAAATGCTTTGAAAACAAACTCAACTAGTTAGTTTAAAGGAGGAAAGTGGTTTCTAACTCCCCTATGATGTGGCAGTGGTTAGGTAGGATCATGAAATCAGTTCCTAGGATGTAGGATTCGACCCCTTAGAGGGGAAATTCGTTTTTTCATCTATATGTAGTTAGAATCAAGCAAAGGAGGGGATTGGATATTGGAAGCTCATACTTTTGAGCTAGTGTACTTGATATTGGCAGAAATAATATACAGTTGTAGCTATTTTTATGGGATTCATGTGTTGTGGTCAGTGACAATGTTTTTCTCCAATTTTTCTTATGCATATGATTGTTATATACTTCCAGTAACTATTCATATTTCTTCTTATGGTTTATCTCTTGAGTGTTAAACATAAATCATTATCTCAATGTTCTGTTTTGTTTGAGATTAGCATTTAAATGTTTTCCTTCTAGATAAGTGAATTCATGAATTTGCTCACTTATTCTCTTTCATATGATTTCCCCATTACCATACTACAATGAAAAACCATTTGCGTTACTGACTACACCTACCTTGCCTCATTCTATGTTTGCAACTAATCTTTTGACCTACTTGGCCTAGTTCCTAGACCCTGCGCTTCTTATCCATCAAACCCTAATCAAAACCCTATTGAGCTAATAACTAGCCTAAAACCCTAGTATTCTACAGTCACTTCTATTGGCTATGAGGATTGATTTAGAGAGAGCCCTCTCTGATTTGGTAGGGCTAGCTTCCAAATCCAAAGTTGGTATGAGGTTACCTCTTTGGTTTCCTTTCTTAGCCTTGGGAAACTAAGTAGTGCTAACATGCCCCTGGGTAATTGATGAGCTCTAATGGGGGGGTCCTCTCCCAGTCTGAAAGTGAGGGGTCATGGATGGGCCCGAGATCTAAGGTTGTACCTATGAGAGCTATTGGAAGAAGAGTCCACCCTAATAGGTAGAATTGAGAGAGAGTCCAAGGAAATGGTAGGTGTAATAACTAGATTAGTAGGGGGAGATGATGCTAAAAGACAATTAATTGAACTCAATTTACATGCATCTAAACCCAATCCAAAAAAATCTAATGATAACATAGCAATGCTAAAATTTATAAAAATATGAGAAGAGGGAGGAGAGGAATTAAGAGTACCCAGTAGAAATTCTAGACCCCTTGAGTGTGAGCGAGCGACCTGAGTATCAGGAGTCCTGTGCCTCCACATCCAACCTCCACCTCCTCTAGGGATCTGCTACCATTTTCTGTGCAAGGGTTGATTCAACATCTGATAGAGTCTGGTTATCCGTAGTAACAAATCTTCTCAGGGGTTTAGTATGCACCTTTGTTATCAACGAACAATCCTTATACAAGTGCCCCACCTCATGACACCTCCTGCACTGAAATGGGATCCCCTCATAATCGAGGATATGCCATCTAATAATCTCCCCAAGTTGAAGCCGATAGCTCTCCACCAAACCCTCTCTAGTATCCAGGTGAACCAGAATCCTAGAAATGGCTAAGCAACCTGATTCTATGTATGTTCTCTCTGTTATGAAACCAGCTCACAAAAAGATAGAAAAGATAGATCAACGCCTTAGAATTCAACCTCTTCGAGGGGTAAACCTCCTTTACATTACATAAATGAACAATTCTTGGATGATTCAAATGAAAAAACCTCCTTTCTATATATAGGAGTCTAAGGAGTCACAATATAACCCAACCAACCTAACAATAATAATATAAAGGCACAAAAATAACAATAGAGGGATTCTATGGGGCACAGTAATAACAATATGGGGACAATAGGGGCACAAAAATATTAATAAGGGATACAACTACAATAGTAATGGGGTAATCACTAGTATTATAGGGACCTAACATGCCCCTTGTTAGAGTTGGTCTGGTCATCCATCCGTCAGAGATCAAAACTCTTTTTTCATTTCATGTTTAGGTGTCCCATCTCTCTTGATCAGTTTCATTTCATTAGGAGTATGCCATAAATCTGATGGAAGGGCTTTTTTCATTCATTCCCCTCATGATTTGCACTGCTGGCTCAAGTCTGTCCATCAAAATCAAATCTTAAAAGTCATTTGCAGTCCTGTTTCAGTTTCTAGGTCATAACAGTCATTTTAGTCATTAGGTCTAGGGTTAGTCAAGCTGTGTCTTCACAAGGTCTAATAAAGCCAGTAGGCCAGAGGGAGGTTCTTGATAAGTTGTTATTTCAAAGATCTTTATCATCATGCGGATGGATTATGACTTTTCTTCAAAACTCTGTTTTGAAGACAAGTCGACATTTTGTTTTTTGTAATAATTTTCCAAAATTTTTAGTTCTTGAATTCTTCAGGTGCAGCCCTGGTCTCCTTTGCCAAATCCCATGTCAGCTATTCCTGCAAAAATTTGCCAAAAAATTCATCATTTCAACCAAAAAATCAAGGAGGAAACAAAAAGTCAGAGTTCTATTAATTGTCAAAAAGTGCCAAATTCATAACATTACAAAATTGGGTTTTGAAGAACCAAAAATCAAAGCAATGTCTTTATAAGCTTTTGCTATGAAGATCAAAGTCATTTTTGCATGCCAAGGTCGAAGAGAAACATTTCAAAATGAATTTGGGTGAGCTGTGCGTGTTTTGGGACGAAAGAGTTTGCAACCAACCGGCGCGACGCACATAACAGGTGGCACGGCGCACTGGAAGTGCGCGACGCACTGGGAGTTTCTGCCCAGTGTTAATTTGAATGGGTGCAATGCATAGAGAGAGTGCGGTGCATTGGGTTCTTGGTGCGGCGCACTGGGCTCTTGGTGCGGCGCATATAGTCCAAATACTGATATTGCATGAAACTTCACCAAATTGCTCACTCCTTGTGTGAATTTGTCAGGTAGGCTTGCTATTTTGACATTGCTTCAAATTTTGTGATAAGTGTTGGTGGTTTATGGGTGGTAGTGGTCAAAACAAAATTCCAAACCCTCCCTCTAAAGTGCCTTCAAAGGAAGTTTGCTGTAGGTTCTTTAATCTTTGATTTGTCACCAAGGATTCTCCTTTTTCCCCATTTTTTCCCTTGTTTCCTCATTTCCTACCCCCCCCACTAAGCTGATCAATCCTACATTACATTTAAATCCCAAAAACCCAAAACCCTAGTCCCTATAAAAATCTCCTCAACCCTATACAACTAATCCCAAATCCCAAACCTTATTCCCATATATAAAATCCCCCTCCTCTCCCTAATTAAAGTTATTTCAATATTCCCTAATCCCCTACTGTTTTCCCCTTCCTAACATTCCCTGGTTACATTTGTTTTTCCCCTTGGTGGCAGAATAACAACACAACAGTTTTTACATCAAAAAGAGCAGTCCAAGTACAGTTATATACAGTAGTAGCTTTGTCTTCAAGGTATTTTGTACAGCAGTCATGGTATCTGAGCATTCATCGGATTATGAGGTAGAAACCCAAAGTGACTCTCCCTTGGAAGAATAGGCACCCCGAAGGCCTCATAAAAGTGGCAGACATGTTAGGGAAGAACCAATCACCCTCACAGAATTGCAGGCCTGCCCTCTTGCTATGCAGTGTTTTCAGCATTAGTCTTGCTATGAGTTTTGTCAAAAGGTGGCTAATGTCCAATTTCATCATGAGCTAGCTCGTCTTTTTGTGCTGCACTGGCACGGGGATCAAGCTATCTTGGCTGGTGTCACCTTCACACTTACACCAGAATCTGTCTCATTAGCAACCGGTATACCGAACATTGGTGAACCATGGCATAAGAAACAAAAGATTGACCGGCAGCATTATGAGCCATACATCAAAACCAGTTTCTCCCCACAAAATAGCGAATATTGATGTCTGCATATGAGATAAAGGAGGGAAAAATGATCATGAGCTATTTCAAGCCCAAGGTGCAGCAACCACAGTCGGCAGCTGATTATATCAGGACAAATTTGGAGGTCTTGGCCGAAGATATTCATCCAATAGACCAGATTGAGATGCACAAACAGACAGGAGAGATGGTGTATTCTACACTAACTGACAAAGCAATGTTGGATCATAAATTACAAAACTCATTGGAGAACACCTCTGCTCAGCTAGATTTAGAGAAAGCTTCCTCTCTAGCAAATGACAACAGGATCAAATCCTTGGAGGATATTATCATTGAACTGGGACATGATCCCAAAGATGCCAAAGGCATAAAAGCATTAATAAGGAAGAAGGAAGAGGACATTGCTGCCCTCAGAAAACAGCTCAAGATGCCTCCTTCGATGCATCCACAGACAACAGATGTTGTACAACAGAAGTCCGAGGAGGACATGATGGACCTACTGATGAGGCTAAATGAGAGATTGAGTGAGACAGAGCAGGTATTGGAGAAAGCATTATAAGAAAATCAGGGAGAGTCAACCTCCCAGCCACCTGAAGTAACTCCAACAGCTACAGTTGCCCCTCCCACAGTTGTAACAGCAATACCTTCCACTGTCCCAGCATCAACTACATAAATCATCACAGGAGCAACATCAACAGCAACAACACCGGTCAACAGTACAGCTATGACCACAGAGCAGTTAATCAAAGCCATGGAGGAGTTGAAACTCCAAGTATCAGAATTAAAGCAAGTCAAAGAAAAAATGGAAAAGATTGAGTAGAGCTATGATAAATCTAAACTGACTGTGGTGGAGAAAACAAGGGAAGCCACAACATTGGAAAATAAGGTAAGATCCTTAGAAAAAGATCTCTCTTTGCATAAGCCTCTGGCAGAAATCAGAGGAATTTTGTGGACCAACATCATTCAATCACTTAGTGGTGTATGGAGGTCTATTCAGACCATTTATGAACAGATTGATTTGATAAAAGTGGCCCAAGTGGAAGTTCAGAAAACAAGAGCCTTATTGAGATAGATGCCTGAGCAAGCTAACAGGCTAATCCATTTTTTGAATAACAAGACTAGTGAAGAACTGGAAGCACTGGACATTAGAGACAGAATAGGTACCATTTTGGAAATCAAGAGAGTTCTAACCATGAGAACTCTAATGCAAAAATTGGACAGAAGGTGCCAGGACATGTAGGTGGAAATTGATTCTTTCAAAGACAAATTTACAATCCTAAGTCAAAAAGGTTGGCCGAGTCCTTTGGGAGATAATGATCGTTTGATGAAGCACAAGGACTATGTACACAAATTAAATACATTTTCTGTCAATCAAGCTAGTGCATCTTCAAGTACTTCAGCAGAAAAGGCACTTCCATCTGGCCAGTCCCTTTATGACAGCCTAGAAAATCTTTTTTACATAGAGGATGAAGTGAAGCGTCTGTTTACCACCCCTCCTAACTTCTACAGGTACACAGAGACTGATGAAACTTTAAGAAAGCTGCAGAGACATCAAATACCCAGACTAGAGTGGTGGCAAAGCATGCTAGAGATCCTGTAGACTTATCATGGGTCAAATAAAAATTGTGCACCATCTGTTGTAAATGCGCAGAACAGAAATGAACCATGGTCCTGCAAATTAAAGCGTATCACATCAGCATTAGAGAAGGCTCAGCTAAAGCAGAAAGATCACCGCAGAAGATCCGTAGGAAACAGCTGGAAACCAACTTGCAACATCTACCTCCAGTACTTCTCATAAATTTGGATCAGCCAGCACAGCGCAAATTTATTGCGTCTATTTATTGTCTCCCTGTTTTCGAGACTGTCTGTCTCTATCTATGTAAAAGAAACATTAATTGTCAGCAGATATTTATTTCTATCAGATATTTTGCATAATATCTTGGCATTTTTGTATAAATACCCCCCCCAGACGAAGTATTTTGGGTTGGTTGATTGGGATGCATTCTCAGACTTTGCTATAACTCTGAATTTTTAGCATAAAAGGCTGTTGGAACCATTTTTGTCAAGCTCACTGGATGAAGAATTGATGCTAAGGACCCTGCTACAGAATTATTGAATCGTTTATGGATCAATAAGTCTCTTCTAACTTGTGTTTTACAGTTTCTCTGTTTAATATATCATATATGTTTCATGATCTAAATAACAGAGAAAAGGAATAACCCAGGATTTGCTTGTTTGCACTCTGTGTTCAATCTCTGTTATTATTAATGTTTTCTTCAGAATTAGCATAAACAGTGAATTATTAATTGCTCCTGTTTCCCCTGGTTCTTTCATCTTGAATACTAGCTAAGGAATTCTTAATTGCTCCTTGGTAGTAATCATCCATTTTTCCCTCTGCCAACATGATGAAGGATTCTTAATTGCCCTTCACCAATTGACTCCATTCCATCAGATTTTAGCCTATAGATTGTTCCATATTTGAGTACCTTGCTCTATGATAAATCCTCTGATAAGAAACTTAACCTAGGAAACCATCCTTCTTTGAGTCCATCATGCCCAATGGACTGAAATGTTTCAGTTTTGCCACACTGTTCTATTGAGTCCCCATCCTTCCAACCAAAACTTTAAAGAAAACCCTTGCACTTCATAAATAGCCTAATATACCTCAAACAAAGCGAAATTATAAAGAGAGAGCCCTCTCTGGATGCAGATTGGCTAGAATTTGTGTCTAAAAGATTGGTCTGTGGTTACCTCGGCCGTATTCCCTTTCCTACAACTTTTGGGAACAACCTGAGTGATAACAAGTTCCATGGAGGAAGGGATAAAGGGATTGATGTTCCTTAACTCCCTACCTCATCCAAATTCGAGCTCAAAGGAGTAAATAAACTTGGGAAGCTTCTAGATGCATCCAATGGATAAGAATATTCCCAAACCCCAGTGAAATTTCGCTCAAATTCGCCCATCGTAGGTCAAAGAGGGCTCAAGTGCGCTGCATAGCACCTAGACAGTGTACTGGATTGCACTGCAGTGCACCCTGAGGAAGGCTTGCCTACGCTAATCTTCTTAGAGGCAGTTTTTGGATGATTTCAGTCATGGAATCTCTTGGGAAGGAGGCATTTTGATGGTTGACTTCATTTAGGGCATGTAACAATTGAATTAGGGTTTGATGGGCCCTAATAGTACTGATCTGTAAGGTGGGTTTGATGTGCCCAAATGGATTTGTAACAGTTGCACGCTAAAGCATGAAGTCGTAAATATGTATGTCGAGTGAAATTATTTATCATGTGGAGAGGAGATTTCGAAGCGGAAGGTAATCTGCATCAATTGCAATACATATATCATGATAATTTGATTTTTTCTAATGAACTCGTTGAGGGAAGGCATACCCATGCTTAGCTTATAAACTTTCATTACATGTACAAATATAGTCGTCTATAGATATAGACCCATGAATGGATGACCATGAATGTAAGGCCATTGTACATTTGATTTAGTACTCCTAAAAATATCGCAGCCCGGATGGATGAAACTAGATCCGGGGTCTTCAATATCGTTCAATGTTTCGTTAAGGTACAAGTCTAACCATGTGAATAGATGATCTGAAGTCGAACATTGGAAGACATCATCTGATTACCAGCCAATGATGTAAGCCGTTAACAGACGTGAGAGGAATCACCGATAATGATGATGACCCTCAAGGTACTACAGTACATTTCGCATGGTGTGAATAATTGATTTGATGTCGAACACCATACAAAGTCTTTCGGTCGAAGGCCAATGATGTCAACCTATCACTGGAAGCGAGAAACCTACCATTGATGTATGCAAGCCTCAAGGTACTGAAGGGGTGTTTCTAAGTTAACTTCTTGGATGATGTGCTGATGTTGACAAGAAGTGACTCATCACAGGAGGGCCTTGATGTATCCCACATCAACGACATGAAACGAGGTAAATGATTTTGGAGATGAAAAATCGACTGATGATAGAAGGTTTAGGAATGACGGTCATGAAAATGATGGTTTACGATATTGCAAAGGATGAAGTTTGAACTGAATGACTTCTCTTAAACATGTCAGTGACACTAATCCATCGCTATTTAATGCTTTAACGAGTCTAGCGAAGGTGAAACTTGGTCTTGTCTAGATGGACAAGTTTGTGGTTATTTGATGTTTTTAACGAGTTTAACGACAAATATAACTCAGTCCTTTTCATGTTTAGAGAGTTTGAAAAGGGACGAAAAGGAAACTCCAAAAGTTCTCTTTCGTAGTTTAATCTCTCAAGTCTGAAAAAGCATAAAATAATACTAGAGAGATATCATTTCCATTCCTTTAACAAGCTGGAAAGGACAAGCGCTCGGCAATTTGTTCATGTTTAGAGAGTCTAAAAAGAGCTTAAAGAGGAATCCAAGGGGGTTCCTTTTTCGTTTTTAACAAATCTTGAAAAAGAGATAAAAGTTTGTTTTGTGGTCAAAGATGTTCAATTTACATTTGAGCATGTCAAATTCTACACGTCAGTTGTTAAACCTACTCAAAACATCATCAAAATAGATCAAAAATACCTATTTCATGGATAAAATGAATAAAAACTAATGTTTACTCAATTAATGTGCAAGAAATAAACATAAAAACAAGTTTTACCATTCATTTTTACCATTTCACATTTACCCTTTGATTTTGGTGCTTTGGAGGTGTTTTTACCTCGGAGTTCACCAGCTAATTGCGAAGTATTCAGTGGACCATCCCTCGTGTCGTCTAGACCAGGTAGGAGCTATCTTTGTTCTCTTTCATTTTATATCATTCATTTTCAGTTTCAATTAAAATTTTTGAGTTTTTGAGGCCCCTAGGGTTTCAATTTTCCAATTTGGGATTAGCGCACCCTTTCATCATCGAAAGGTGCGATGCAATGCACTTACCTAGAAGGCTTCCGGTATCACAGTGCACTATCCCTAAGGCTAGGCTATGCTGAGCACAAAACCCAATTTCATTCAGCTGTTTTTACCCAAAAATTCTCATGTTTTTTTTGCAAGAAATGGATCCTAATTTTCCTTATGGTTGTGTTTTCAGGTATTCATCGAATCAGAATGATGATTACATGGAGAGAAAGAGAGCACAAAGAATAGGATATGATTGCCCTAAATAACCAAGGCACGATTGAGGCCCTAAGGAATTGCAGGTTACTCAAATATTTCCGATTACCTGGTATGAGACAACAAATGGAGCTTTTGCAGTTCCTTGTTCGTTCATGGGATCCCACTGATTAGTGATTTCACATCAGAGAGAAAGTGGTCTCAATTACCATCGATGACATATATTTTCTTATCAGACTATCGAGGTGAGGTGCCCCCATCTCACTTTCTGGATTTGCCAAAGGTGGTGAATCAGAGAGAGATTACATACGACATTTTTGCCAGCCAGGTGCACAACCTAGTAGGGACGGAAAGATTAACATCAGGGATGTTAGTGATTTACCATTGAGGACAATCCTCTTTACCATTGCCAAATTGGCTCGTAGTGTGACACTACATTTGGTAAATAGTGTTGGAAATAATACTGAGAGGGGGGGGTGAATCAGTATTATCTAATCAATTGAACTTTTTCAATTTCATACTCAGATTCATATACGCTACTTCAGTTAAGTATACCCGCGTATATATGCGACTGTGTCTATTGCAACTAGCGTATAACCATTAAACTCATGATTCAGTTATTTGATCTTCAATGGATGCATCAGAACATTATTAGACATATTAACAGTCAACAGTAGTAGTAAAATAGATAAATCAACACACATGAACACCATGATATAAGGTGGAAACCCAATGTGGGTGAAAACCACTTGCTGCAATTCGTTTCTATCTTCCTTTATTAAGAAACTTCTTTTACAATGTACTGGCGCAGTCCTTTACCAGTACGCAGGCTACAACCTTCTCTCATTCTCCAGACTCTCCTGGAAGGGAGCTCCAACCCCCTTTGCTCTTGTACTAGCTAAGATACTAGTATGTAGGCGCCAACCCACAATCTTCTCTCCTCCGGGTACCACGTTTCATACATTTTCAGACTGGATACTCCTGAAGCACAACACATAATCTGAAAGGCCACGTTTCATCCAATTTTCATACTGGACCCATAACTATCATTGAAGCTCAAAACAATCACTACTAGCATCATCAATCTCTGAATCGCTGAAACACTGAAACACTGTCAATGACACAGTCACCAGAACACAGAGCAGACTACAGAACTCTGCCATAACAATCAGACCCATCTTCCACTTCAAATATTATACTTCATAATGTATACGCTACTACGATGAATCAAACCCATGTACATACGCGCTTTTGCCAAAGACAACCCACGTACAGATCTAAAAATATTTTCTTATAAATTTGCAGCTGTACCAGACATCAGTCATACTCATAACATTTATAGTATATTGTATGCGCCAGTATGCAGATCTATAATAAGCATCATAAATATAGTTCATTTCAAACCATTTGATCCCGATCTCTCCTTAGATCTTGTTCTCCATCAACCGGTGAGATCCCTCCTTAGCTCAGATCAAGCAATGCATCATCAACCCATAACCTGCATCCTGGATCTCATTCTTCTTCAGATATTCAAGACCTTTTCAGATACATTTGCCTAATGATCTTCCTCTCCTTTTATAGTCTTAGGCCTTGCTCAATACCACGGACCAAAACCATAATAAAACAATACTGTTGACCCAATACTTGGGATCAACACTTATGGGTGCAATACCACGGACCAAAACCATAGGTCTAAATACCACGGACCCAAAAATAAGCTTTCCGACATGTACACACTTTTCCATGCATGAAACTGCGTGTATACCCTACTTGGTATATAGCGAACCTGCATATACGTGACTTGGTATATAGTGAACCTACGTGTATACCCTACTTGGTATATAGCAAACCTACGTATACGCGACTTGGTATATAGTGAACCTGCGTGTATACCCTACTTGGTATATAGTGAACCTGCGTATATACTCTTCTTTCTTCATTCTTTGTAGTCTAATCATTAATTCTTTGCTACTGACCTGCTGCACCATAATTTGTCATCTGTGTGATTTGCAATCAAGGACAACACTTGTCTCATAATGCCAACAATCTCCCCCTTTGGACTTGATGGCAAAGCTAACTTGTCACACTTAGAACTATCATCTGATTCCTTTGAGCAGTCCTGCATCCCATGCATTCAGTCACATCTGATATCTCTTCTGATGATTCATTAAGTGAGATGTTCTTCTATGAGAGGGTTGCCATCAAGTACAACACATGCATCATAATGCCAACAATCTCCCCCTTTGGACTTGATGGCAACAACACCAAATCACTCTCCCCCTTTGACATCAAGGGCAAAGGGCGAACCAAGATATTCTCTTTCCAAGATAAGCATTCCGCTATTCATACTCCCCTGAGTGCCTGCTGAAATTTCTGAATGAGCTCCCCCTTTGTATATGCCAAGGTGTACCAATCTGTCCATGCTCCCCCTGAGTACATGTTGAGTCTCTGCACTGCTGAAGTGTGTTATTCATGCTCCCCCTGACTGTAGGCAAGATCTGCAAAAATATGTTCTACAAGAAGAACATGACTCTATCATAAATGACCTTCCTATCACCAAAGACTCATACATACATCCATCTCTCAACTAAGTGGGGATCATCCACACAACCAAATACATTACATCTTCATCCCAGGCATAGTGGGGAAACCAATATAGGCCGTTCCATGACCTTGACACCATAAAAGAGATACATGACATAGAGACGAAATATCTAGAGCAAGACTTATGAAAGTCACCAATAACTGATAGCAGCAACATCTGTCAAACACTTTTTAGATCAACAACCATGATCTCCTTCTGTTCTCCATCTGTCTCTGTTCCACTTGAAACCAACAACAGCTGTGAAATAGAACCAAAAACTTCTAAGGTAATGCCAACAATGCATTATTAGAAGTTAATCTGCTCCCCCTGAACCTGTGCCAGATGGTCTCTGTCAGACCCGTATCAGACTCTTCTCACCCAGAGTTTGGCCCACTGATTTGATTCAAACCAACATATACGCGACTGTATCCACAGAAACTAGCGTATATACGCGGATACTCCTTGTGAAACTCGCGTACAACCAATTTTAGATCAACAACCTGTAAATGTCCTGTAGAGTATAAGTCATCAACCTATAACAAGGTATGTCTGCATCAATTCATCCCTTTGAATAGAATTCAGATTCATTCACATTATATCATGTGTGAAACCACCATAGCCATTTCATCAAGATCTACATGATCCAAGTATCACTACTTGGGAACATCTGCATCAATCAACACATGTAAGTATCATATAGATAAGAACTCATCATCATGTCTCCAACAAAGCAACTTTGAGTAGTCATCCATGTATCAGCACTATGTATCTTGAGCTCAACCTCATTTGTCAAAACTTCTTTATATCATCAACAAAAACAATCCTTATCATGCTTATGACGATAGCATCATATGAGTGACTCATCATCAAGTGAGGAAGATGTGTATTCAACTTTTGTAATTCTCCTTATCCTTATGAAGATCACCATGTAAGCACCATATATGCATCATCAAAGAATCAACCATAAATCTGATCTGAACATCAACTATGTAACCCCAAGAATCATATGAGATTTTATCATGGACAACTCATAACAACATCATAGCAAGATATATCATTTAGCCATATCACTAAGGACTATTAACCATAATGCCAACAATGAATTATTAAAGGCATATGCTCCCCCTCAACCTGTGCCATCTGTTAGATCTGATCATGCATATATCAGAAATAAGCATCAAGACATCATCATCATCAAAAACACTTCTAGACATCTTACAAGTATCAAAACATTTCCACACATCCTCAACAGATTGTAACAATTAACCAATAGATCAAATAACAGACTGAATCATATCAGATCCTTTTTCTGAGCCTGTCCCCACTGCTTTTCCTCAAACTGACATATACGCGACTTTGCAGTGTCTAACTCACGTATATATGTGACTTCCGTTTAAGAAACTTGCGTATGAGATTCAGGACACTGAAGTTTTACACTTTCAGCTCCCCCTGAGTCTGATATGTCTGTGCTGTGCTGTGTCTCAGTACATTGTGCTGTGCCACATATTTCTGACTGTACTTCCTTCTTCTTCCATATCTTCAAGTGTGATGATGTTTTCTCCTTTTGGTGTGATGTCCATCCTTTTTTCCTGCATTCCTTTGCTATATGTCCAAGCTTGTTACATGCATAACATCTTACATGTTTCATATTCCTCCTGTAGCAATCAGCAGCTTTGTGACCAAACATATTGCAAGAAAAACAATATCCATTAAAGTACCTAGAATGTGATGATCTTGAAACATTCTTCTTCTACATCTAGCTGCAATATGTCCAAGATTATGACATTCATTACATTCAATATTATTTATCTAAGTAAATGGCTGACTATTACTTCCATAGATAGGAGTAAAAGACTTTCTTTGAAGAATCTCTTTCCTTGATTGTTGACCTCTCATCTCTCTTATCTCCTTGTTGATCATTTTAGATTTCTCTTTAGAGTTCCTTGCCTCACCTTGTGAACTAGATTCACCTTCAACAGATTCATGAAAACCAAGACCAGTCTTGATAGCAGGAGACCTTTGACTACTAAGAATATCATCCAAGGCTTTAGTACTATCTTGAAATCGTAATAGTTTATCCTTTTCTTCTAATTTACCTCTCAAGATATTTACCTCAACTTGAAGTTGTTCTTCCTTTTCCAGACATTGTTTCTTCATGTTTTCTTCAGCATTCCTTTCCTCTTCCATTTGTTGCCTTAGTTTGAGAATCTCCTTTTCTTGTTATTCATTCACATCGCGTTGCATTTGACGAATTCTAAAGGCACATTCCAGCTGAGATTTTAAGCTGATAACTTCGTTTTCCTGTTTTTCAATAACTTGGAGTAGATCTTTATTCTGCTTCTTTGTTTCTTCAAGTTCTTCCTTTAGCGAGAGGGTCGTAGCTTCAAGACTTTCATAATAACTGGATCGATCTCTGAGCTCCTTGATTGTTGTGTTCTTTTCAATGACTTCATTTCTTAGATATGTTACTTCATCCTGCAACTTTTGATATTTTTCCTTGAATAACTCTAGTTGAGTCTTTAGTCTAGTAGCAGCTTCTTTGAAGGCACCATCCTTTATGTTCAAAAGTTCTTCTTGAGTTCTAATTTTGTTTGTCAGACTTTTAACTTTGCCTCTATTTGATATCTTTCTTGTTCACCCATAAGAGAAAATTCAGTTGTTTCGCTATCACTTTCATCTTTTCCAAATGGATAGATAGCTGGAACATCAGAGGATAGCAAATTCATACCTGATAGATCATCTTCATTCTGTAATGATTCTGAATCTGAAGAGCTTCTTATGCCTAATCGCCAATCGATTCTCCCACTATCATAGTTCTTCTGAGATGTCTTATTCCGCTTATGTGCTTTCTTCTTAAGCTTCTTTCCCATTGTTCCACGGATCTCCTTTAAGCGATCAAGCCTCTACCAAAGGACCTGCTTTGATACCAATTGTTGGAAATAATACTGAGAGGGGGGGGGGGTGGGGGTGAATCAGTATTATCTAATCAATTGAACTTTTTCAATTTCATACTCAGATTCATATACGCTACTTCAGTTAAGTATACCCGCGTATATACGCGACTGTGTCTATTGCAACTAGCGTATAACCATTAAACTCATGATTCAACTATGTGATCTTCAATGGATGCATCAGAACATTATTAGCCATATTAACAGTCAACAGTAGCAGTAAAATAGATAGATCAACACACATAAGCAACACACATGAACACCATGATATAAGGTGGAAACCCAATGTGGGTGAAAACCACCTGCTGCAATTCGTTTCTATCTTCCTTTATTAAGAAACTTCTTTTACAATGTACTGGTGCAGTCCTTTACCAGTACGCAGGCTACAACCTACAGAAGGCTACAACCTTCTCTCGTTCTCCAAACTCTCCCGGAAGGGAGCTCCAACCCCCTTTGCTCTTGTACTAGCTAAGATACTAGTACGTAGGCACCAGCCTACAATCTTCTCTCCTTCGGGTACCACGTTTCATACATTTTCATACTGGATACTCCTGAAGCACAACACATAATCTGAAAGGCCACGTTTCATCCAATTTTCATACTGGACCCATAGCTATCATTGAAGCTCAAAACAATCACTACTAGCATCATCAATCTCTGAATCACTGAAACACTAAAACCCTGTCAATGACACAGTCACCAGAACACAGAGCAGACTACAAAACTCTGCCATAACAATCAGAACCATCTGCAACTTCAAATATTATACTTCATAATGTATACGCTACTACGATGAATCAAACCCGCGTACATACGCGCTTTTGCCAAAGACAACCCGCGTACAGATCTAAAAATATTTTCTTATAACTTTGCAGCTATACTAGACATCAGTCGTACTCATAACATTTATAGTATATTATATGCGCCAGTATGCAGATCTAGAATAAGCATCATAAAGATAGTTCATTTCAAACCATTTGATCCCGATCTCTCCTTAGATCTTGTTCTCCATCGACCGGTGAGATCCCTCCTTAGCTCAGATCAAGCAATGCATCATCAACCCATAACCTGCATCCTGGATCTCATTCTTCTTCAGATATTCAAGACCTTTTCAGATACATTTGCCTAATGATCTTCCTCTCCTTTTATAGTCTTAGACCTTTCTCAATACCACGGACCAAAACCATAATAAAACAATACCGTCGACCCAATACGTGGGATCAACACTTATGGGTGCAATACCACGGACAAAAACCATAGGTCTAAATACCACAGACCCAAAAATAAGCTTTCCGACATGTATGCGCTTTTCCGTGCATGAAATTGCGTGTATACCCTACTTGGTATATAGTGAACCTGCATATACGCGACTTGGTGTATAGTGAACCTACGTGTATACCCTACTTGGTATATAGCGAACCTGCGTATACGCGACTTGGTATATAGTGAACCTGCGTTTATACCCTACTTGGTATATAGTGAACCTGCGTATATACTCTTCTTTCTTCATTCTTTGTAGTCTGATCATCAATTCTTTGCTACTGACCTGCTGCACTATAATTTGTCATCTATGTGATTTGCCATCAAGGACAACACTTGTCTCATAATGCCAACAAATAGATCATACATGCAGTATGCATTAGAGTGTTTAGAGCCAAAAGTGTTCAACTAGTGCGAGGTAGTACTTTCATCCTTGAAAGAACAACTGACCAAGGTGAAAAGCGAAAGGACAAAGAACTTTGGCTATGGGTCGATCCTAATTTCTTTCTCCTATGAGAGAATTCCACTTATGCAACCACAACATGTTTCACTAGGTGTATCTAGACCTAGAGATCCACAGATGCAGAGATGGGTAGATCTTATGGCTAGGCATGCTGGTCAGTCATTGATCTCATTTACCCCTACATTCTTTGAGTGGCTTGATTGACAAGATATGGCCATCACAGAGTATCCATATTCAGGGATGGATTTCCGCGAAGATCCAGACTTGATGTTACCAGTTGGAGCACAGTGGGGTGCGATAGGTAAATTGTTTGACCAAAGGGTTTTTTGATTTTAATGTTTCTACATTTTTTGTATTTTTTGATTAACTCCAAGACTAAACAAAATCATTTTTTATGTATGCAGATGTTGGACCTATGGGGCACCAACGAGTGGCAGGTGGGCCAACAAAGAGATTGGTTGGGAGAGCAGTTCTCTGAGACTTAGATTTAGCCGAGACATTGGTTGAGCTACAGGACCACATAGAGGGTTTGACCCTAGGCATTTCGGATGTCCAGATTGAGGAGTTTCCTATGAAACTGCACCACCACACCATTAGTGTGCCGAGTTGTTGGATGAGACTTTTATGCATGATAGCACAGGCTGTGACCTGTTATCATGAGAACCACTAGTTTACTTAGATGTTTTCTGCATACATTTTGAGTTTTTGGGTCAGATGACCAATTTTTGTCTTGGACACAAATAGTTTGTAAAAACTTTTAAAACAACTATCTATTTTACTTTCAGAGTTTTATTATGGTTATGTGATGCAATCCTATCCAACTGATGATGTGAATTGAAAATATTTGCTTTACATATGTTGCAAATGTCTATTTAACACATAATTCGCTAGAGAATCAGTTAATGTGTTTAGATTTCTGGAAATATGTTGATATTGAATAAACTCAAAATACCTTTCCAAAATATGAACTCTAAGGAACATGCGATGAATTGCTGGGTTTCAGATAGTATAAATGCTAGTAAGTTGTAGTACAACGAGTTTTGAGTCCAGCCTAATGATGATTCGACGTATGCTAAATGAAATGGCATCAAAGAGAAGTTCAATAAATGCGCTATACTCACAATATTGTTCATCGATCGGCCAATACAAATCCCTCTAAAACTCACTAAATTGCTGCTTGGAGTGAAAATGGCCCATGCTGCAGAGGATAGAATCTGTGTACTACGACTAGCCCCATCGGCGTAACCAACAAAAGGTTCAGAAAATTTCGACATCTGCAACAAATGAAAATTGGATTACTTAACCAAATAAAAACTCTAAAAGAAACACACACACACATGCAATCAAAGCATATATACAATGAATTTTACTACACTTAACTAAGCATAGTAACGTTTAAGGTACAACCCGTTTCGGGGCTGCGACAATGGAATCTCATCATAGTCCACTAACTTGTAGGCACATTTCGTCAAAATATGCTTAACAATATAAGGGCCCATCAAAAGCAGTTCAAATTTTCCTGCTCCAATTTTATCAGACTCCTGATCGTAAAGCAGGATCAGGTCACCTTCTGAGAAAAAATGAGGCTTGACATTTTTATCATATTGCGCCTTAATACATTTCTTTTTGCTTCGTTAGCCAATGCGGCATCACGACGCATTTCATCCAGATGGATTAACTCCAAAACACGCGCTTCGTCTTCAGAAATGTCAAGTAGCAGGTCAATCGTGAGTTTGAGGGACGAGATTTCACATTGAATTGGTTAGACTACTTCCAAACCATACACCAACTGAAAGGTTGTGAATCCGGTTGCATTTCTCATCGAGGTTCGATATGCCCATAGAGCTGAGTACATGATTAAATGCCAATTTATTTTATGAACTCCAATCATTCTTTGCAACATGCGTTTAAGGACTTTGTTGATGGCCTCAACTTGTCCATTAGCTTGCAAGTAGTATGGAGTAGAACTATCATGTGACAGTCCTAACTTGGTGGTCAACTCAATCATCATGTGATTGCAAAAATGCGATCCATGATCTGTAACTATGGCTTGTGGTACACCAAATATGGCAACCACATGGTTGAAGAAAAATAAAGCAGTCGTTTCGCCATTGTTGTTGAATGTTGGCATTGCCTCAGCCCATTTGGTAAAATAGTCAATGACAACTATAATATACCCATGCCCCCTAGCTAAGGTGGGGTTATATGTCACAAAGTCAATGCCCCATTTGGTGAATGGGCCAACAACAACGCCTAGATGCAATGGTGGAGGTGGTAAGCTAGTTTTTCGGTCATATATTTGGCATGCATGACAACTTCTGACATCAATAATGTAATCTTTGAATATGGTTGGCCAGAAGTAACCAGCACGAAGAATTTTCTGTGTGGTAGCATACCCAGATAAGTGTCCACCATAAGCACCTGAATGACATTCATTCAAAGCTTTCTCGACTTCCTCATGAGTGAGTGATCTAGGTCCGGGTGTGAAGAAGGACCTTTCCAAGACCTTTTACTTTCATGATGTGTTAAAATTGCATTTTAAAAGAACATTAACAAATACAGCTGCAGACTATAAAGAAGAGGATCATAAAAATCATTGGCACATGAAAACAAAAGCCGTTGTTAACGGAGTTCGTCTAGGAGGGACTACGTCTCTAGGCCCTAGTCAAGGTGGTGTAGGCCGCTACATTATGTGTTGTCAATAAAGATGATGTACACAAGAGATTATGTCTCGATCATACAAGGAAAATCTCCTTCATGCAGGAGTGGCTCTAAGAGATGTTCCATAGCTAGAACTTTCAATCAAAAGACTCCTATTAGTGTGACACAAAACAAGCATGGTGTGCATCTTGCCAACATGGCACAAAAGGGATGTCAAAGCAAAACACATGCATGATGACAACAAGAGTATCCCAAAAACATACAACAAGGGATCTCAAAGCATAACATAAAGAGTTATGATAGCAAGTACATCATATAGAAGATTCCACATCAAATCAGCAAGGAATCATGACAACATGAAATAAAGAAGACCTTGCATCAATATCATTCACATATTGCCATGCCAAGGTGTCTAAAGATCCGCCTGGATCAATCCTCCCCACTGAGGAGCTTTTGGTCCTCCAAAAGCATAAAAAGTAATCTGCATCTCTATCTGTACCCTGTCTACATCACAAATGTCTTGAAAAGGTCTCGCTTCCATCTCCTTCACCTTTTTCCTTCGGAGCCTTAAGCGACGAGCCGACACTTGCTACCTCTGCAACCTATAGTACATTATTTTGCAAATTACGTGCTTTGAATGGCATGACCAAACTAAAGACCCAAACATCCCATACTTTCCATGAGTTTATAACTCATACGCGGTGGTTAAGTTGACAATAAGATGGACGTAATACTCCAGATATGACAACAAGGCCAACCTATCATGGTTGCTTCAAAAAGTGACAGAAAACACATCATCACTGCAATGCATGATTTACATGCATAAGGCCAAACATGCTTGTTTTGACAAGTGATGGAAACATAACATCACTTTCAAAGCTTTAATATACAACTCAAAATATGACTCAAGACATGACCAGACATCATTGTTGCTGACCAAGTGATGGAGATACATCAACACCTTTACACTTTAAAATGAAACAAATGATTTACAAAAGAATGACCATGAAACGATGTTATGAAACCAGCTCAAGAAAAGATAGAAAAGATAGATCAGCACCTTATAATTTAGCCTCTTCGAGGGGGCAACCTCCTTTACATTACATAAATGAACAATTCTTGGATGATTCAAATGACAAAACCTCCTTTCTATATATAGGAGTCTAAGGAGTCACAATATAACCCAGCCGACCTAACAATAATAATATAAAGCCACAAAAATAACAATAGAGGGATTCTATGGGGCATAGTAATAACAATATGGGGATAATAGGGGCACAACAATATTAATAAGGGATGCAACTACAATAGTAATGGGGTAATTACTAGTATTATAGGGACCCAACATGCCCCTCTCCTTCAAAAAAGTGTTGTCCTCAACACTTGAGTAGTTCTGGATGCTTTTGTATAAAATTCTCATCCTCCCATGTGGAATCTTCAGCGGATAAGTTCTTCCACTTGATAAGATACTTTGAAATTGATCGATTTCGTAGCTGTCGAGTTCTTTTTTCTGTGACTGCTTCCGATTCCAATAGAATTTTTCCTTCCTCGTCAAGTTCTGGAAATATTGTTTGAACTGGGAGCTTGTCACCTATAACCTTCTTTAAACATGAAACATGGAAAACTAGGTGCAATCGAGAAGCTGCAGGAAACTCCAATTTGTATGCCATAGTACCAATCTTTTGCAACATCTTGTACGGACCATAATACTTTGGTGATAATTTATTATCCTTCTTAGCTTTCTTGAGGGACATTTGCTTATATGGTTGTAGCCGTAGGAATACGCAATCACCTACATCAAAACTTCTTTCGCTGCGATGTTCATCTACTTGTTGTTTCATTCTATTCTGTGCCAACACGAGGTTATCCTTTAAGAGTTGGAAGACTTGTTGTTGATGTTCGATGTGATGTTCCACTGCTTGAACCTTAGAATTTTCTCTTAAATATGATGTTATGGATGGTGGTTAATATCCATAAAGTGCCATAAATGGGGTCATTTTTGTTACTGTATGGAAGGAAGTGTTATACCACCATTCAGCCAGAGGCAACCATTTGACCCATTGTGTCTGTTTATCCGATACAAAGCAACGAAGATATCCTTCCAAAAATTTGTTTACTATCTCAGTTTGCCCATTAGATTGAGGATGATAAGATGAGCTATGAGCTAAGTGAGTACCAAGACAAGAAAATAATTCTGTCCAAAAATTTCCAGTGAAAATGGGATCTCTGTCACTTACAATAATCTTTGGGTTTCCATGTAGCTTTTGAATTGTTTCCATAAATGCAGTAGAAACCGTACTGGCTTTAAGTGGATGTGATAATGCACAAAAGTGTGCATACTTGGTAAGTCTGTCAACTACCACCATGATGACACTCTTTCCCTTAGACTTGGGTAAACCTGTGATAAAATCCATTGAAACCTCCTCCCAACGTTGGTTTGGAATGGATAAAGGTTGTAATAGACCCGGTGTCTTAATTGTTTCAACTTTATTTTGTTGGCAAACCAAACATTCCGCCACAAATTTTTGAATATTCGATTTAAGGCCATCCCAAAAAAATTCCTTCTTAACCCTATGATAAGTTTTTAAAAATCTTGAGTGCCCTCCTAAGGGAGAAGTGTGCAGTTCAATAAGAATCTTTTGTTTTAGTTGGGAATCCTTACAGAGGTATAAGCGGTCTTTGTACCATAAAGAATCATTTTGCCAGCTAAATGTATCAGACGTACTGGAATCTTGTTGTAACTTTTGAATAAGTGCCCATACTTCCTCGTCATTCTTCCATTCCTCCCTTGCTTCATTTATCCAATCTGGTTGGATAATAGAAATCGTGAACAACAATGCTTCCACATCCTCATCCTTTCTTGAGAGTGCATCTGCCACCACATTTTGCTTCCCTTTTTTGTAGATGATTTCAAAGTCATAACCCAACATCTTTGTGACCCACTTTTGTTGCTCTTCAGAGGATAATCTTTGTTCTAAAAAGTATTTAAGGCTATCATGATCCGTTTTTACCTTGAAGTGTCTTCCCATTAGGTAGGGTCGCCATTTCTTAAGTGCATGGAGTATTGCCAACATTTCCTTCTCATAAATAGCTTTGTGTAAAAACTTTCCCTTGATTGGACGACTTTCAAAAGCAATGGGTCTTTCATCTTGAATTAAAACAGCACCAATTCCATTTCCTGAAGCATCGCATTCCACAATAAAGATTTTTGTGAAGTCCGGTGTAGCTAAGACCGGTGCTTGGCACATTTCCTCTTTAAGATGTTCGAAGGTCTTTGTTGCTTCTAGAGTCCATGAAAATGCATATTTCTTCAATAATGTTGTTAGAGGTGTTGCTATTCTCCCATAATTCTTAACAAACTTGGGATAATACCCTGTCAACCTGAGAAATCCTCGCAGATGCTTTATGGATGTGGGGATTTTCCATTCCTTAATGGCTTTAATTTTGCTAGGGTCTACCTTAACTCCTTCATGAGATACAATATGACCCAGATATTCCACCTCATGTACTCCAAAGAAACATTTGGATATTTTTTCATATAATTGTTTCTCCTCCAATAGTTGTAGCACCCTGTCAACATGTTCAACATGATCCTTCCAAGACTTGTTGTAGATTAGTATATCATCAAAAAATACTAACACAAATTTTGTAAGGAATGGTTTGAAAATGGAATTCAACAAACCTTGAAATGTTGAAGGTGCATTGGTAAGGCCAAAAGGCATGACCAAAAATTCATAATGACCCTCATGAGTTCTAAATGCTGTTTTTGGAATGTCTTCAGTCTTCATTCTGATTTGATGATATCCTGAATGAAGATCCAAGTTGGTGAAGTAAATTGATCCATGCAATTCATCAATGACGGGAATGGGAAACTTATCTTTAATAGTGAGCTTGTTGAGCTCTCTATAATCTAGACATATGCGCCATGATCCATCCTTCTTGTGCACTAATACTACTGGAGCAGAGAAAGAACTTTGACTCGGTTGAATTATACTAGCCTCTAGCATTTCTGCAACCATACATTCAATTTCACTCTTTTGGGCATAGGGATATCTGTACGGCCTAATGTTTGGAGGAACACTTCCTGGAATCAAATGAATAGCATGATCATGATCACAAATAGGTGGGAGACCTTTGGGAGTCTCAAATACCTTGGAATGATTGTCCAAGACTTTTTGGAGATCTGGAGAAATAGATGATTGCAATGTGGAAACATCTAGCGAACATAATTGTGCAATTACACCCCTTTTTTCCTTTTTTAGAAGCTTTGTCATACCATTAGAGCTAATTATCTTTCTCGATTTCCCTACAATACCCCTTAATTCAACTTCCTTTCCTTCCACGGAAAATTCCATGAAAATTGAAAGCTATTGTACCCAAGGATTGTAGCCATTGTACTCCTAGTACAACATCAGCACCTCCCATTCAAATGGAAAGAATTGGGCTAGCCAATACATATTCTCCCATCAATAGCTTGATATTATGGAACTTTCCAGAGTAATTTATTGTTCCTCCATTTGCAAAGATCTCTTGACACTCTGGTGCTGGGTATAAGAAGCAATTCAATTCTTTTGCTACCTTACAATGAATAAAATTGTGGGTACTTCCTGAATCAATCAACACTAGTACCTTTTTCTTCTTGACTTGTCCTTCTATCTTGATGGTTTGAGGAGTGGTAATTCCTACCAATGCATTACAAGATATGGTCGGATTCATTTCTTCTTTATCTAGGCTTTTTCCTGGAGTATATTCTCTTCTTTTGACCTTTCTTGCTCCTTTTCTTCTTCCTCTTCACAATCTATGTAGAATAATTTCTTCTCAACACACTTATGACCTTTAGTGTATTTGCTATCACAAATGTAACAAAGCCCTTTTGCTCTTTTTTCTTCCAATTGTTGTGGTGTCAGCCTTATAGGTTGTGGAAGACTAGGAGCAACCACACATCCATCTTTATAGTTGTGAGTGGTATGCTTCCTGGTTGCCATAATTTTGGTTTCCATTTTTCTTGCTAACCTAAATGCCTTCTCTAATGAATCAGGTTTCCAAAGGTGAACATCATGTTGGATATTATCTTTTAAAGTCCCTATGAACACATCAATCCTATGCTCCTCTGGAATATCTTTTACCCTTATGTTCAATTTTTGGAACTCCTCAATGTGCTCCATTATTGAACCCTTTTGTTTGAGACTTATCAATTGGCTAAAAAAAGTGTTGCTTTTTGTATCCTTATAATGTGCTATCAATTCTTCTGTAAAAATTGCCCAAGTGATAATTTTTTTACGAGAGCAAAGCCATTGATACCATACAAACTGATTTGGTTCCAAATATAAAGTTGTAATACGTACCTTTTGTGTGTTTTGCACATTATTGAGATCGAAAAATTGCTCCATTTGTAATATCCATGTTGCAGGATCCTTGCCATCAAACTTCCTCATATCGATTTTTGGAATATGGTGGGTTTTCGATCCCACATTAGAGTCTAATAAATCATGATTAACATTTCTTTTGTTTGCATGATGAGTTTCCTTTACTACCTTTTCACCATTGGTAAGTATTTTTTGTAGAAAATTTGTCAAATCTGTCTTCAAATCTGCCATGCCTGTCTTCAAATTTGTGTTCAAATCTATCTTCAAGTTGTCCATCTTAGCTTCCATGCCATTCATCTTAGCTTCCATGCCATTTATCTTAGCTTCTGTTAGCTTTTGTGATAGTGACATTTGTTGCACTTGTTCTTGTAATTTTGATATATCATGTAGCATTTCTTCCTCTTCTTTATGAGTCATGCTAGAGCTTTCAGGTTGCTTACTAGGTGTTTGAATTTTCTTTCCTTGGGGCATCAATTATCGATAATAATGCTCTACTATGCCCTTTGAATTCCTTCAAAATAAATTTTCAAACCAAGCTTAAGTAAAAATTTAAGAAAATCTACACACCGTTTTTCACTTTGTAGGGGCTCGATATTTCCTCTGATGTATCTCTGTACTTTCCAATCATCTAGTTATGAATTTGTGACCTACAGTTGCCCTCTGTGTCCTCTTTCCAATGCCACAAGTCTGACCCAAATTGGATTCTCCAAGGAAGAGTTATGCGAAATCTCCCACAGTGACTTGATTATAGACTAGTTCAGTAGAGCGAACTTGTACGACATGCCACGAGTCCCTGTTTCGACCTTTGGATCTAAAAAATGCATACAAGAAACTACAGCCCATCCTCTTTCTGTACCTTCTTACAAAATTTCAATATGATCCCCAGAGAGAAGGTTATGATGATTTTCCCCAGGTCACCTATTTGGAATGTAATTCAGGAGTTTGCAAAAAGACCAACTTCCTCAGATCATATCTCCGCAAATATAGTGCAAAAATCTTTGAAATTTGGATCCGAGGTTTAGTGCGATTTCTTCTCAAATGGGATTTTTTTTGCAACTTCTGAAATGTCGCAGAAAAAAAGTTATACTGAAAATGCCACGATGACCTGTTTGGAGTAGCGAAACCCTAGAATCCAAAGCTTTGATACCAAATGTTATGAAACCAGCTCAAGAAAAGATAGAAAAGATAGATCAACGCCTTATAATTTAGCCTCTTCGAGGGGGCAACCTCCTTTACATTACATAAATGAACAATTCTTGGATGATTCAAATGACAAAACCTCCTTTCTATATATAGGAGTCTAAGGAGTCACAATATAACCCAGCCGACCTAACAATAATAATATAAAGCCACAAAAATAACAATAGAGGGATTCTATGGGGCATAGTAATAACAATATGGGGATAATAGGGGCACAAAAATATTAATAAGGGATGCAACTACAATAGTAATGGAGTAATTACTAGTATTATAGGGACCCAAAAAACGACAACATGTCTAGAAACCATTTCTCACTTATCTGTGTGAATGGGTCACCTCCTTGAGGTGGTTTTGCTTGTCCAACAACTGCTCTTCCTGGTTCATGCACTGATGCTTTGTCTTTAAGGCGCTTCTCTAGATGGAACTTCCAGCAAGTGTGTTATAGACATATTTGGGCACTACAACCCCAATCACATATGTCCATAAACCAAGGGCTTCTCAACCCCTAAAAGTGTTGTTTCATACACTAAAGGAACAAGGTCAGCTGATTACATCATCTCCCAGAAGTTCTCAATGAAAAGCTACTCAGAACTAGTCAAAATAGGACCATACAGATTGCTCCATGCATAGGGTGTGATGCATCTCACATATTACACACGGGGGGGGCGATGCATACTGGAAACCCCTTCTGTAGGGTGTGATGAGTGAGAGCAGACAAATGGCAGAAGCAGTGTGCTAGGTGGAAACCTAGAGAATCTTCTAGAAACTGCTCATATGACACTTGCCTCTCTCAATTCACCTAGGGATGAGTAAGAGATCTGAAATTTCCAACTGGAAACAAGGACTATCAGTGAAATGACACTAATCAAAATCCCAGAAGCTGACTCACTCTCCTGAAAACATCTATATATGGATCCCTCCTCCAAGAGATCCAGAGGCCGGAATTTTGTAATTTGCAAGGAAGTGTTGTTGGTTTCTCTTTGAAGGCATTGTTGGGTGATCTTGCTTTGTATGAGGTGAAGAGGGTTTTCATGCTGGGAGGATGATGCTGGATCAGACAGCCTGGTTGTACTTCTCTCTTCTATTACTTCTATCAATAAAGCTATTTGAGTTTTCCTCCATATGCTTGTATATCTTCGATTTTTGTTTATGTATGGATTTATATGGTTAACGTACATCTGATCCTACATTATTTATGGTTATAGATCTCTATGCTCTGATGGTATTTTGCTACCTTGGCTCTATAGGTGTCCTTTGAAGTGGGACAAGTGAGAAAGGAGTGGTGAAAGCTCTATCAAAGGAGAGAGGAAACAAGCAAGGAGACTAGCGAAGGACTGAGGTTGGTGCTCTCTACTTATCTCCCATCCATCTCTCATAAAGGAAAACACAAGTAACTTTAATATGTTTGTTTCTAAGATAGCTACCTGTCTTAGTGGGACTAACAGCTTTGAATGGACACTATTTTTCCCGATAACAAAATCGTGAGTCCACTGGGGAGCGAATAGTTTGTTTATTTTGTTACTGTTGTTTGCTTTCAAAACCACAGACGGAGCCTGAAGTCAAGCCAGCTAGCCTTCGAACTGCTTTTGCTATAAAACTACAAAGTAGATCAACGTTGCTTCAGTTAATCTCTGGGTTGGTTTATAAACTGAACATCTAGCTTGAAAACATCCTAAGTGCCCTGGTGGTAGCTCAAATAACCTCATTAGATCAGCCCCTATACTTTGTGTTTACTGACAATCATTAGCTCAGCCTAAATCCTTGAACTTAGCTACAAACTGTGAGAAAAAACCAAGCTTAATCTTGTCCCTGGACCATCGCACTATCTCTTCTTGGCAGTCTGGATGCATTGCACCTCCCATGTGCTGTAGGTGAGATGCATCCCTATTTCCCTGTGTTACAGGTGCGATGATCAGATGAGACTGTTTCTGCCTTCAGATTTCGGTTTTTTTTTATTGTCTTCAGATTTATTCAGTAGTTTTGCTGTCTGTGATCAATATATCTCCATTGAAACCATCTTCCTCTGCATTATTCAGCCTCCATCAGAAGGAATTGTGAATGTTTTTTATGTATTTTTCATCATTTACAGTTCTCCTTTGCAAATAGTAGCTTAATTGAACTGTCGTCTTTTGATTTGAAAGTGTCGCAAGTGTTGTTTTCAATCAAGAAAAAGAGTATTACAAAGCATTCTTCTTTTAGATAGTCGATTACACTTTTTCCATGTATTTGATTTGAATCATTAGTATTCCAAGTGTCAAAAGCAGTTTAAATTCAAAATCGCAAAGTGTCATCTTGACGCTACTTTCGTTTTTTGAAAAGAAAATTGTTAGTACTGTCACTTTGAAAGAGAATAGTTCAGATTTATACTTTGTTTTCTTTTTGTCATTCTCACCTTAAGGAAAATGAAAAACAATACATGCATGTGCATTTACATTAAGACTGCATGCTGAAGTTGAATTAGGAAAAGTGCATCTAGTGTGTGCTCTCTGCTCTATGTTGAAAGAATTTCATTTCTCTTTCCTTACCAGCTAGGATTTTCATTGCAAAAATAAAGTAAACGACTGTTTATCATCTTAGATTGCATATTTAGGAATTGCATATCTACATCACGCGGTGAACTTTAAAGGCAAACTTCTTAAGAAAGATCAACTGTAAAATAAACTTCAATGAACATAAAAACGCTTTGGAACCTAACGCACAACATTTAGAAGTCTAGGCTAGAGACGTATTCCGGCGTCGTAAAGTCTGGTAACTATCGCTTTCATCGTAGGTTGGGTGATTCCTCCTCTTTGAGACGACAAGTGCCAGTACGGACTTGTGCTACCACGTACCTTCGAGTATATATTGGGAGACCACAATAGGCTACATCCTTTATCCTTAGGAGGCCGTGTCTGCCACCCTATCGATCGCAATGCACTGAACACAACATTAGGGAAGATTAACTGTCATACCGTAAAATGTATTCTGTAGTTTTGTGATTTGTTTGGTAATCCCTTTGTCTAGATTTCTAGAGCAATCACTTTCATTCCTTTTTAGACTCCTTAAAAGAAAAGTTTCATCTGAGCACTTGTCACTTTAGGCTCATTAAAACTCGAAGGTGACTAGAGTCATTTTTAGCTTTTTCTCGACTCTTAAAAGTTGTAAAAGCAAGTTGTGTCAAAGCGTCATTAAATTTATTTTAATTGGAATAACGTCACTGTTCCCTCATTGGTATTTAGGTTGAGAAATGGAGTCTACCAATCAAGGATTTCCCCTTGGGGGAAATCCTAGTCCCTTCTTCTCTTGGGGGGATGTTGGTGCTCCAAACATGGCCACATTGTCCCTTCTAGGAATCACAATTGGCCTGCCAGTATGGCTTTTCTCGACCTCTGTTGTTCAAAACACCGCAATTCCTCAGCAATCAAATCAGCAACCAGATGAAGTTTCTCCCCCACCTTCTACTTCGTTTGTTTCTCCCTCTTCTTCTTCCTCTTCTCTTAGTGAAGCTAGTAACACTAAAAACTAAGTAACTGAGAAGAAAAAGAAAGGTAAGGAGAAGAAGAAGAAGAACCCAACATCAAAAGGGGGCAACCGTACATCATCTGGCGAAAATCCACACACTGCACCTTCAAAACCTAAATCTCCATGTGTCATTTGCAAGGGAGACCACTATCATTGAGATTGTCCCTGTATCCTACGAATCTTGAGGGACTAGTCTCCCTGCTTGCACAATCTGGTGTCTTCAACCACTGAAGATCATGTTGAAAGCACACCGTCAACTAGTGAAAACGAAGTCAATGGACAAAAAGGAAGATCCAAATTTCCTTGTAGACTGTGTGAAGGCGCTCATGCCCTCTACCGTTGCCCCTTCTTAGACGAAGCTAAAAGAGTCTTGGATAACCGTCTTGAATCACCGCAACGACTTCCTCTTGGATACAAGAAACTCTTGCCGAGTCCATCGCTAGTTGAAAATCTGACTGACACACCATTGTTGTCGGTCGAAGCACCTATCATTTAAGATAGACCCTTTGAGTCCACACTAGACCAAAGTCAATAGGTCGAGATGGCAGTCGATCCAATCTTGTCTTGAGAGGACCCACCTTCAGATGATACTGTCACTCAAGAGAATGTGAACGACACCGTTCAAATTATATTCATAAAGACAGACTCCGATGAACATGGGGGCAATCTACCCGTTCCTTTACTGTAGGAAGGAAGTTCGTCAGAGATGTATCCGGCCATTCATTTGGTCCCACCTCTAAGTAATCTAGTTGTTTCCTTCGATTAGAATCTTCTAGGCAGACCCTGCCTACCATCTAATGTACCATTCCAAATCATAGTACAAGCTTACAGAATGATCATGGTCGGTACTATTATAGATGAAGGGGCTTCTATGAGTATCCTTTCCTCAACTGCTTGAAGAGTGCTTGGTTCACCATTGCTTCTGCCTGAGATTTGAAATCTAACAGGCTTCAACAAAGGAACCAGTTGACCATAGGGATCCTTCCAAATTTGCCTATAACTTTGAGAAGGAAAACCATTCATCTAAACGTGACGGTAGTCCAAGGACCTCTATATTACAATCTACTCCTTGGGCGTGACTACATTTATAGCATGGGAGCTATCGTTTCTTCACTCTTTTGAGTGATGTGTTTTCCACATGAAGGCAGCGTGGTCCAGCTCATAGACTAACTTTCGTTCCCTAGTTCAAACATAACTATTAGTCAAATGCCATCCCTAACTGGTCTTTTTCCACAAAGAAAGTCTCATCAATCTCCAGTTCGTCCACCTGATGATCGCGAGTAATTCTGTGATTGTGACCGAAACCCAGGAGGCATGTGCTCTGGTCTGCTTCGGTAGAAAAAACCCAGATATAAGATAGGTTTCCGCGTAGGAATATGACTAGTTTGAAAATCCTATCCGTTTAGGATAATGGATCAGTCTAGAAAAGGATTCCTCCATCAAAGGTTAGGTGATTGGAACTAGAATCACCTTCGTCCATTTCGATGGACAGATCCAAGGAAGTGTTTTGTCTGCAAATGTGGATGAAACAATCTTGCTAATGTAAGAACTTCCGTATGGTAACCTGGAAACTCTATTTCGTTATACCTGGGGGCATGCAAACCTTTTTGCATGCAAGTGAAAAGTGACCATTTATTTTCTTAGTTTGAAGGCTCTCAACCCTTTAGACTCATAGGTTGGTCTTTCCTAGCTTTCATAACGAAAGGCTCAAGAGCAAAGTTTCTAATGGGGCAAGCTCCCTAAAAAATGAACCTATTGATGAGACATCCTTATTATACGACTGGCACGAGCAGTTTTACGCAAAGTTCAAGCTCGTTAAAAAATAAACCTCACCATGAGCAGTTTTATGTGAAGTTCAAGCTCGTCAAAAAATAAACCTAGCAATGAGCAAGCGTTTCCATAGAGTTCAAGCTCATTAAAAAATGAACCCCACCCCTGGTAAATAACCATTATGATCGCATGACTATCAGCTTTTGAACCTTGGTCGTGTTCTTACCATCACCTCCACTCTTTTTAAGCCGATCATACACCTCCATTTGATTGTTTACCCTTTTGAGGAATAGCTGCGACGAGTGATTCTATTAGCCACCTTCTTTACACTCCCGTGATTGGAATGTTCCAAACCTTACTTGGAACCAGTTGCTATCCAAAACATCACTCGTTCCTCAAAAAACGAGTCTCCTTTAAGCTCTTTTCATCTGACTCGTAAAATATGAAAAGATTGCCGAGCACTTGGCCTCTCCAGCTCGTTAAAGCGACCGGAAGTGCTATCCCTCCTCTAGATTTTAATCTTTTTGAACCTGAGGGATTATTACACAAAAATATCGAGTTCTTGTCTTGTTCGGCTCGTTAAAACTATCGGAAAGTCATCCCTTTCATATTATTTTACACTTTTTTAGACTTAAGGGATTACATTACGAAAAAGGACCAATGGAGTTGCCTTTACGTCCCTTTTTAGACTCTCTAAAATTGAAAAGGACCAAGTTATCTTTGTCGTTAAACTCATTAAAACAATAGAGAAAAAATTGTCCATGCAGATAAGAGCGAGTTTCACTATCGGTAGGCTCGTTAAAACATAGCGATGGGTTTGCCCGAAGGGCAAATTATACAACAAGCATATGTTATCCTCCTTAAGCTTGACAAAAATAAAGAGGTACTGGTCAGAAATGACTGGGGAAAAATGGAAGAAAACTTGAATAGCTTCATTGGTAGTAGGTCGCTCTTGAACATGACACTTTCACTCCGTCACCATGATTGACTCGGGTTGGGTTATTCCATTCACAGGTCACATCACCATTGGTCCACCGTACCATCCACCTTGGGGTTAACGCTACCAATCCATTTCAGTGTCACCGATATGTTCAAGAGAAGTTGCTCAAAGAATTCACCAACCTAGCTAACGTCTCATCTACTGCAATACCTTCACTCTCCATTTTTTCATGACCGCCACCCTGAACCTTGTATCATCAGAATGTTTTCACCTTCGCAAAATCATTTTCTCCGTTCCGTGTCATAGATGTGGGATTCATTAAGGCCCTCGTATGGCGGGTCACTTCTTGTCAACATCAGCTCATTATCCAAGAAGTTGACTTAGGGACAACCCTTACAATACTTTGAAGCTTGCATGCCTCAATGGCAAGTTTCTCACTTCCGGTGACAGGTTTACATCAATGGCCTTCGACCGAAAGATTTTACGTGGTGTTCGACATCAGCTCATGTATTCACACCACGTGAATTGTACTACAGTACCTTGAGGGTCATCATCATTATCGGTGATTCCTCTCGCGCCTGTTAATGGCTTACATCATTGGCTGGTAATTAGGCGATGTCTTTCCATGTTCAACATCAGAACATCTTTTCACATGGATTGACTTGTACTTCGGGCAAAGATTGAATGAGTTTGAAGATCCCAGATCTAGTTTCATCCATTCGGGCTACGATATATTCAGGAAAATAAAGACATCAAATGTACATCATTGCTACACAGATAATCATCTAAACTAAAGGATGATGGCTCTACCAGAGTCATCAGTCTGCCACACAGACGATTGTCTGTCTTATGTACATGAATATGAATTTATAAAGTTGAGCATGGGAATACCTGCCTCAGCTAGATCATGAAAATATTGTGAACATAATTTATTGTATTGTATCTTATTACAGGTCACCTTCCAATTCGAAAAACCTCGGATCCTCATTATAAAGCGTTTCACCCGACATCAAAAGGATTTACGACCTCATACTTTAGGGGGAAACTGTTATAGACATATTTGGGCACTACAAACCCAATCACATATGTCCATAAACCAAGGGCTTCTAAACCCATAAAAGTGTTGTTTCATACCCTAAAGGAACAGGGTCAGCTAATTACATCATCTCCCAGAAGTTCTCCATGAAAAACTACTTAGAACTGGTCAAAACAGGACCATATAGACTTCTCCATGCATAGGGTGCGATGCATCTCACCTATTACACATGGGGGGTGTGATGCATACTGTAAATTCATTCTATAGGGTGCGATGAGCGAGAGCAGAGAAATGGCAGAAGTAGTGTGGTAGGTGGAAACCCAGAGAATCTTCTAGAAACTACTCATATGACACTTGCCTCTCTGAATTCGCCCAGGGATGAGTAAGAGATCTGAAATCTCCAAGTGGAACCAAGAACTATCAGTGAAATGACACTAATCAAAATCCCAGAAGCTAACTCACTCTCCTGAAAACATCTATATATGGATCCCTCATCCAAGAGAACTAGAGGCTGGAATTTTGTAATTTGCAAGGAAGTGCTATTGGTTTCTCTTTGAATGCATTGTTGGGTGATCTTGCTTTGTATGAGGTGAAGACGGCTTTCATGCTGGGAGGATGATGTTGGATCAGACAGCCTGGTTGTAATCCTCTCTTCTACTACTTCTATCAATAAATCTATTTTAGTTTTCCTCCATATGCTTGTATATCTCTGAATCTTGTTTATGTATGCATTTATATGGATAATGTACATCTGATCCTACGTTATTTATGGTTATAGATCTCTGTGCTTTGATGGTATTTTGCTGCCTTGGCTCTACAGGTGTCCTTTGAAGTGGGACAAGTGAGAAAGGAGTGGCGAAATCTCTATCAAAGGAGAGAGGAAACAAGCAAGGAGACTAGTGAAAGACTGAGGTTGGTGCTCTCTGCTTCTCTCTCATCCATCTCTCATAAAGGAAAACACAGGTAACTTTAATATGTTTGTTTATAAGATAGCTACCCGTCTTAGTGGGACTAGCAGCTCTAAATGGACACTAGTTTTCCCGATAACAAAGTGGCTCTTTGATGGCCATTTCTGTCGCAATGACTGCAGTATGTTTTCTTCCTCCATATCTATTAACCTGTTTCTTTTCATGCTGTTGAGAGGGTCTTTCATGCCTCATGAATGTTGCCATTCTTTTCCAACACTTGGAAAAGGCATGGTTATGTTAACCATAAAAAGTACATGTTTTCTGATGCCTTAGTCTTCGTTCATTATTAACAACATGATCAAAATGAACATTCAAAGATTGAAAGTGATTATACCTTCCTCTGCTATCTCTGATGTCAGTATAGTGATGAGAGCTTGCCTCAGCTCTGTCCCTACAATGGAAACTACCATGGGATGATGGGGATGTTTTCCCATCATTCTCTTTCCTCGACGATGTCTCGGACAAATATAACACCTTTGAGCACTCTCCTATGGTGTACCTTGAGTCTGAAAATTGAGATTCATGCATAACCTCCAAAGGTTGAGTGATGCCTTGGTTGTTAGCACCAAGCTCTTTCTCCTTGTGCCTTGTCTTTGTAAGGAGCCTCATATTTTTCCCTGTAATCAGGATCTCCAAATCTCCAACAGACATCATACTATCAGAAGATGAAATCGAAAGGAAATCAATATCTTATACCTTCTCTTTCGATTTGGAAAGACTCGATGAGGGTTGCTCATCATTTGTTGTTAGGGGATCGCATTCCCCAACTTCTTTCCTGACATACCCAAGTCCTGCTCGACACGGTAATTCCTCTACTTGGATGGGGTTGACAATGCCTTGGCCATTAACGCCCAAGCCTTTTCCTTCATACCCCATTCTCTTTAATAGTTTGGAGCCAATTCGTATGGTGTGATTTTCAAACACAACGAAATCATCATGGGGAAACATACATGAAGATGGAGAACTACTTTTTACCTCACATGGGTTTTGCTGCAACTTTTCCAATGCCTCCTCCTTTGCTTGCAGCTGTAGTAGCAAACTCTACTTCTCCTCCTTCTCTTCATGTAAGCACATCTTCAATTCATCATTCTCTGTTTGAAGATTATGTTTGTTTTGCTTCAGTTCCTCCATGGCCTCTTCTGTGGCTTTCAACTGAAGCTATAACTGCTCCTTTTCCTCTGTTTCTTTCTGTAGAGTTTCATACACAATTTCCACTTTCTTGGAGATGTTGAGCATGGTCTCGCACATTGCTCCTTTATCCTCTGTAATTGCACGTTCCATTGTTCACGCTGCAATTCACATCAACATTAAGACCTGCTTTGATACCACTTGATCCAGGTCCGGGTGTGAAGAAGGACCTTTACAAGACCTTTTACTTTTGTGATGTGTTAAATTGCATTTTAAAAGAACATTAAGAAATACAACTGCAGACTATAAAGAAGAGGAACATAACAATCATCGGCACATGAAAACAAAAGCTGTTGTTAACGGAGTTCGTCCACGAGGGACTACATCTCCGGGTCCCAGTCAAGGTGGTGTAGGCCGCTGCATTATGTGTTGTCAATAAAGATGATGTACGCAAGAGATGATGTCTCGATCATACAAGGAAAATCAGCCTCACGCAGGAGTGGCTCTAAGAGATGTTCCACATCTAGAACTCTCAATCAAAAGACTCCTATCAGTATGACACAAAACAAGCATGGTGTGCACCCACCAACATGGCACAAAAGGGATGCCAAAGAAAAAAACATGCATGATGACAATAAGAGTATCCCAACAACATACAACAAGGGATCTCAAAGCATAACAAAAAGAGTTATGACAGTGAGTACGTCATATAGAAGATTCCACATCAAATCAGCAAGGAATCATGACAACATGAAATAAAGAAGACCCTGCATCAATATCAATCAAGGATCTGCAACATAATGTAAAAGAAGAAATATATGAATAAATCATATACCTCACACCACCACGGGCCATCTGAAGATGTGAATGAAGAAGTGGATAAAACAATCCATGGTGAACATCTGTTCACATTATCAATGTGCAGGCACAGTCCGCTACCAATCTGTCATGGCCTCATTACGAATGGCCATATGAAGAAGTGGGGCATCTGAAGCAGCTGTCAATAAGCTGAAGCTCATTGAAACATCGATCTCAAAGCATTGATCATACAAGAAGAATCGATCAAGAGATGAATCGATCACAAGAAGAAGAAGTGCTCTGGACCCTCGACTCTATAGCTCGTTGGCTATTCGGCTCTGTAGTGCTCTGGATTATGTCACTGCAGCTCTGGATCTCCCTGAATTTCAAGCGCTGCGCCTCTATGGTTATTTGCGCTATAGATTAATCGACTCTGTGGCTTTCTGGGGATCAAGTGCCACGCTAGCTTAAAGCTCTCTCTGGCACGCAAGCTCTCGGGCTTCTTCCTCGCAGCCTTTCCACGAAACCTCTTGGGCTTGCCATCATACTGCCCTCGCCCATTGTTTACATAGTCTTTCGCCTTCCCCAGCTCTCTGCATCCATGCTCTGGGAACCATTAACAGGATTTTGGGCTCTCTAGCACAGGCTCTCTTCCTCTGGCATGCCGCCCTCGGCTCTCTATTACCCATCGTGTTTTATAACACGTTTGGGACAAGGCTGCATTAAAAATCGGGGTCGTTTTGTTCATAATGGAAGTCGTTTGCATAGAAGCGTCGACTGTTGCAACAAAATCTTGAAAATAGGCTTCTTTCTGTTTAAACAGAAGATACTCTAAAAACTGATAAATCTGACAAAATCCCTTTAAAGCTAGACTTCAAAACAGTTTAAATCGATCCTACAAACCTTATCGGGTCCGCTTTAGTCGCTTATCGCATCGCATAATGGATTTGGCCGAAACCACAAATATATGGGAATACACTGAGAAGTATAAATTCCCGGATTTCAAATTTTATCAAATCTGATCTATAATTCCATTGAGTCCATGCCTAATTGTAAGTCGAGATCACAGATCGTCGATCGCTGACGCCAATCGTTCTGATCACCGATTTAATCGTGGCCATTGATTGGCTTCCTGATCTGACGGCTGAGATTAAATCGCATATCACTATTGCATCGACCCGTGGTCCTTCACTGATACATTGGTAAATGCCGATGCTGATTGTTGATCATTCCGATCATCAATATCAGCAATCGCTAATCGCAGGGGTCCCGGTCCTCGGCCTTTGGGTTTTGCTGACGCCGATCCTCCATCGCGGATTTGCAAGCCTGTATAGCGTCGATATCGCAACTATCATGCCTCCAACCTCCGATATCAGAGATCGCAGATCGAGGGTCCTAAAGGCCCGCCTTAAGTCCGCCCTTTGGACTATTGCGATTGCGATTTTCCTTTAAGGCCAAAAAAACCCATTTTTATGAGAAAAACCTCATTTTCTTAAGGAACAGAGTCACCTTCTTTTCACGATAAATTCATCCTCCGGACTCGGATTGATGAACCATTCACACCTCCATGATAAGGAAGATGAGATCTTCGATCTGTTCCTGGTTCGCCATCATTCTGATCATTTTGATTTTCAAGCGTTTCCATGCCAAGGTGTTTGAAGATCCACCTAGATCAGTCAGGCACCTATGTAAAATCGTATCGACACCATGAAGATAAAAAGCGTATCACCAATGATCAGATAATCTTTGGCTTGGTATCGAGTACATCGCTGTTCAGAGTGAGAGGTATTAGGCTGGAAAGCTTGGGTCTGGAGATAGACCAGTATATCTCCATACCACAGATTACTTGAAGAAATAAGAAACAGAGACGTATCCAAGATTGATGCTTCTGATGTTAAATCATTGGAGGATGAGGGAAGGTTGCAAAGTAACTCGGTGAAAACAAGAGATTTCTTTGATTTAGATTTGATGAATTCCAAATCAAATAACTGCAAAATAACTATCCACTTTGAATATTTTCCCCCCAGCAATTGACGTGACAAAATGTATGTCATAGGGTTCCAATCTGATATAATAGTAGTTTTTTGGAGGAGGATGTAGTGACAAAATCTCTGCACAGCTTGAACGGCTGCCAAAGCTAAATTTTCGACATAGAAATACTTACTTTCTTATCATTGAGATTATGACTCAATTAATAAATAGGATGTTCAATTCCACTTTCTTCTTGGACTAAAACCATGCAAATGGTTGTATCTGGAGGGGCGAGATACAGGTAATCGTCTTTTTGATAGTTTGGGGCATACATTAATGATGCTCTAATCAGGGAATCTTTAAGAGCATCAAAGGAAGCTTTCACAACTTGATCCCAATGGAAGGGTACCCCTTTCTTCAATAGATGAGTAAAACCTTTAGCCAACTGAGCATAGTTTGGAATGAACCTCTTTAGAAATTTTTCCTTCCCTTGAAGTCTTTGTAACTGTAACAAGATTAAAGGTGGAGGCAAGTCGAGGATTGCCTGAACCTTAATTGGATCGAGTCAAATTCCATCTTTTGAGACCATGAATCCAAGCAATCGACCAGAGCCGACACAAAACACACACTTGTGTGCATTGAGTCGTATCTTGTGGTGTTGGCCACATAAAAATATTGCACTCAAATGTTGCAGGTGATCAGTCCGCTTTCATGAATGAGCAAGAAAATCATCAATATAAGGTTGAACAATGTGCTTGATGTCATGGAAGGCATAATTCATTGCCCTTTGAAATGTAGCCCCTGCATTCTTCAAACTAAAAGGTAGCTTTTGATAGGTGAATGTGCCCCACAAACAAATAAAAGATGTTTTAGATTGGTCCTGTGGGTGGATATTGATTTGAATGTAGCAAGAAAATCCATCCATGAATGAGAAGATTTCACATCTAGCACATTCGTCAATAATTTGGTTGATAAAGGGTGTAGGATAGTTGTCTTTTGACATGCTTGATTTACATCCCTATAATTGACACACACTCGAATTGTCCCTTGTTTTTTCATAACTGGAATAATGTTGGATACCTAGTCGGTAAGAGGTATAGGGAAAATGAAGCCAGCATGCAAAAGTTTTTCAACCTCTGCTTTAATGGAAACGAATTTCTTAGGATGAACAGGTTGAAGCCGTTGTCGTACTGGTTTGACATCAGGGTACATTTTAATCTCATGTTCAACAATGCTTGAGTCAATTCCTAGCATCTCCTCGTAAGACCATGCAAAAATATCTCTAAATTCATGAAAAAGAGCATTGTAATTATCAAGTTCCAATGGAGAATAAGATTTTCCGACATGAATGTTTTCTACAATGTTAGGCTTGGTCAAAATGTTTATAGAAATCATTTCTTCTATGTTTGACAAATTACACTCATAATCTATAGTATCTACTCTAATAGAATTTGACAGGAATCAACAATTGATGGGTGGTTTAGTTCACTTGAATAATCTTCGATGTCATCTGAAAGATTGAAACGATGATGATAATCTTCCCATGGTTCCTCTCCTATCATCATTGATTGGATGATTCCTTCATCCGTATAATGTATACGTGAAAAAGGATCCAAAGAGGTATCATATTCTAATGACCTATCTACCCATACAAATGTTTGTTGGGTTGTGTTATATTCTTTCCACAACTAGCCCACGTAGTTAACCAGGGGTTAGAGGAGGGGGGGGTCATAGGGGGTTTGAGGGGTACCTGTAACCCCACTTTATGCGGTCCAGGGCAACACCCTGAAATATTTTGGTTTTGGACCCTATGTTAGGTTGGGAGTTCCCACCTATGGTTTTGTGCATGATTTACGCACATGTTTTTTGGATGCGATGGTTTTTGATCCATGGTATTGGATGTGATGGTTTTCGGTCCATGGTATTAGATGCTTTGGCATGTATAAATATGTATTATAACATTGAAAGGAACATAATGAAAAATCAAGCTGGTAGTCCCGATTTTGGGATCCAAGGGAAAATCTCTGTGTATATGTGTTTTATGTGTTATGCTCTCGCATTGTTTATTTTCTATGTTTTAGAATTCGTATGTAGGTAATTTCTGTATGGGGTTAAAACCTACATTTGGTATCAGAGTTGTTTTAGCTTCAAGGGGACGCTTTTGTTGTTGAGGGGTTTTTCTCGGGCCTATGGTAGACCCTGTTCAGTGGGAGATTTGCAAGATCGTTTCTAGTGGTGAAAGAAGATGGCGAGCAGTGGAAAGATGGAGATCGAGAAATTTAATGGTTAGAGTTTTGAGTTGTGGAAACTAAAGATAGAGGATCTGTTGGTGGATAAAGATCAGTGGATCGTGGTAGATCTAGGTACTAAACCAACGGGAGTGTCTGATGAAGAATGGAAGAAGTAGGATTAGAAGGCAAAGAGCACAACACGATTTTGTGTCTCAGATTCAGTATTGCTGAATGTATCAGGGGAAGCTACGGCGAAGGCTTTGTGGGACAAGTTAGGGATGGTGTACCAATCTAAGTCTCTAGTGAATAAACTGTTCTTGCAGAAAATGTTGTATAACCCGAGGGTGAAAGATGGAGACTCGGTGACAGAGCATCTAAATGCATTCAATACTGTGGTACTTCAGTTAGCATCTATTGATATTAAAATTTTAGATGAAGATAAGTGCATCAATTTGTTGTGTTCTCTACCAGATTCATGGGATAGTCTGGTTATTTCAATAAGTAGCAATGCAAATGCCTTGCAGTTTGATGAAATAGTCTTAGCCTTGCTGACGGAGGAGATGAGATGGAAAAATATGGAGAGCCAGAATGGTGATGCCTTTTCTGTACGAGGACGATCCCAGAACAGAAACAAAAATAAGTCATCAAGTGGGAGATCTAAGTCTAGAGGGAGATCTAAATATCCAGGAAAACCTTTGAAGGTGGTGTGCTGGAAATGTCGAAAGGAAGAGCACTTCAAAAGGGACTGTAAATCTAAAGCTCCTGACAAAGGAAAGAGATCTGATGATGCTCCTTCTATAGAGGTGAAAACCACCTCAGATGAAGGTGGGGATGTGTACTTGGCTTCTTCAAGTACACATGTAGATCATGAGGCATGGTTGATTGATTCAGGTGCATCCTTTCACTTCAATCCCCATAGAGAGTGGTTTTGTGAGTATGAGAAATATGATGGTGGTGATGTCTTCTTGGGGGATGACAGGAAGGCTAGAATCATTGGTCATGGAAAAGTAAAGTTGAAGCTGCAAGGTGGAAGGGTTAGAACACTTCCAGGTGTTCTGCATATTCCTGCATTGGCCAGAAATCTGATTTCTGTAGGCAAGTTGGATGATACAGGTGTAAAAATGGTGTTCGAGAAGGATACCTACAAGATGGTTCGGGGAACACTAGTATTGATGCGGGGAGTTCTGATTGGAACTCTGTATAAGCTGCAAGGTAGCATTGTTGTTGATGGGTGCAATAATTCTGTGGTTCCTGAAAGTGGAGCAGAAAATCTAGTGGTCTCTGGAGAAAAGACCATGTTGCGGCATCAAAGGCTTGGACATATTGGAGAGAAGGCCTTCGAATACTTCATGGTAAAGATATGGTAGAAGGTATGAGTAATAGCTCTATGGATTTTGATTTCTATGAAAATTGTGTATATGGGAAGAAAATCGGGTGAATTTTCCCTCTGGTGGTAAGAGGGCGAAACAAATATTAGAACTTGTGCACAGTGATGTGTTTGGACCTGTGAAGGTGCCATCACTGGGTAAGTCTGTGTACTATGTATCATTTGTAGATGAATTCTCAAGGAATACATGGATATATTTCCCTAAGAAGAAATCTGAAGTCTTTGATAGGTTTAAAGAATTTAAGGCTCTGGCAGAAAACCAGACAGAGAAGAAGATAAAGGTGCTGAGGACAGATAATGGTGGAGAGTTTTGCAGCAAGGAATTTGAATTATTCTGTAAGAAGTGTGGTATATCATGGCAGAAGACTACTCCATATACACCTCAGCAAAATGGAGTTGCAGAAAGAATGAACAAGACGTTGATGGAAAGGGCAAGAAGCATGCTCAGTGGTGCTGGGTTAGGACAGGAATTCTAGGCAGAGGTAGTGGATACTGCATGTTAACTGGTCAACAGGTCACCTTCATCAGTGTTGGAGGAGAAGACTCCACAAGAGGTATGGACTGGTAAGAAACCCTCTCTTTCACATCTGAGGGTAGTAAATCTGAAAAGTGCATCTTTATTGGGTATAAGGATGGTTTAAAGGGTTATAAGCTTTGGAACCCAGTAACAAGGAAGGTTGTGTACAACCGAGATGTGGTGTTCAGAGAGGTGAAATATGTTATTAAACATGAAGTTCAACCAAAGGAACCTGAGAAGATATAGTTTGAGCTAAAGGAGGAAGAATCAGACTCTACAGTGAATGAGGAATCAGAAGATGAAGAGCCATAAACTCTGGTTGTGAGAAGATCAGTTCAAGAAAGAAGGCAACCAGAAAGGTATAGTCCATCTGCTTTTTGTTCAAATTTTTCTTTATCTATTATTGATGATGATCCGAGAACTATGAAGGAAGCAGTAGATTCTGAGGATGTAAAACTCTGGAAAGAGGCCATGGTTGATGAAATGGCATCTTTGCACAAAAATGAGGCTTGGTATCTGGTGGAGTTGCCGGCTGGAAGGAAACCCATTGGCAGCAAATGGGTGTTCAAGAAGAAGACAAATGTAGAAGGAAAGGTGGAGAAATACAAAGCTTGGTTGATAGCAAAAGGTTATTCCCAAGTGTTGGGAATTGATTTTGGTGATGTTTTTTATCCTGTTGCCAAGGTAACTTCTATTATAGTACTTTTACTTGTTGCTGCTGCTTTTGATTTTGAGGTATAACAGATGGATGTGAAGACAACATTTCTTCACGGGGATCTGGAAGAGGAGATCTACATGAAGCAACCTGAAGGCTTTGCAGTGAAGGGTAAAAAGGAACTGGTATGCAAGTTAAAGAAGTCTCTGTATGGGTTAAAACAGTCACCAAGGACGTGGTATTAGAAATTTGATACATTTATACGGGGACTTGGCTTTACCAGAAGCAAAGCAGATCACTGTGTGTATTTTAAATTAATTGGTGATCGTGTTATTTATCTGGTCTTTTATGTGGATGATATGTTGCTGGTTGGAAATGACAAAGAAATTTTCCAGGATTTGAAGACCAAATTGTCCTCCAAATTCGACATGAAAGATCTTGGTGCTGCAAACTATATTTTGGGCATGGAAATTAAAAGAGATCGGGCAAAGAGGAAGCTTTGGTTAAACCAGAGGAAGTTTGTCGAGACAATACTGCAGAGGTTTAATATGCAGGATAGTAAATTGGTGAAGGTTCCTATTCCTGTAGGTCTAAAGCTATCTGTTGAATAGTGTCCCAAGACACAAGAAGAGGAAGAGGATATGTCCCGTGTTCCATATGAAAGTGCAGTCGATAGCCTAATGTATGCAATGGTCTGTACTAGACCAGAAATTGCATATGCAGTGGGAGTATTGAGTAGGTTTATGTCAAAACTAGGGAAGGAGCATTAGACAACATTGAAGAAGGCTTTTAGGTATTTGCGTGGCACTAGTGATTATGGTTTGTGCTACCAAGGAAGACTAGGATTGGACAGAATTTTGGATATCTATGGCTTTGTTGATGCAGACTGGGTTGGAGATTTGGATCAGAGAAGATCTACAAGTGGGTATGTATTTAACCTATTTAGAGGTGCAGTCAGTTGGATGAGTAAGAAACAATCTGTAGTGGCACTATCAACTATAGAGGTAGAATACAGGGCAGCCACTCATGCAAGCAAGGAAGCAGTTTGGCTGCAGAGACTGTGTTCAAGTATGGGGTTAGTACAAGAATCTATAAGGATATACTGTGATAGCCAAAGTGCAATTTTTTTGGCAAAGAACTCTGCATATCATTCAAAGACAAAGCACATTGATGTTCAGTATCACTTTGTGAGGGATATGATAGAAGACAAAAAGGTGTTGCTGGTAAAGGTGGACACTTTGAAGAATACTGTAGATGCACTGAAAAAATCTGTGAGCTCTGAGAAGTTCTCTTGGTGTAGAGAAACAACGCGCGTTGCAGGGCTAGATAAATGACTAAGCTCTCTTGTGGCCCCCTATGGAAAGAAAACAACAAGTTGGAGAATGTTGGGTTGTGTTATATTCTTTCCACGATTAGCACACGTAGTTAACCAGGGGTTAGAAGTGGGGGTCATAGGGGGTTTGAAGGGTACCCGTAACCCCACTTTATGGGGTCCGGGGCAGCGCCCCAGAAAATTTTGGTTTTGGACCCTATATTAGGTTGGGCGGACCCACTTATGGTTTTGTGCATGATTTACGCACATGTTTTTTGGACGCGATTGTTTTTGGTCCATGGTATTGGATGCAATGGTTTTTGGTCCATGGTATTGGATGCTTCGGCATGTATAAATATGTATTATAAAATTGAAAGGAACATAATGAAAAATCAAGCTGGTAGTCTCAGTTTTGGGATCCAGGGGAAAATCTCTGTGTATATGTGTTTTATGTGTTATGCTCTCGCATTGTTTATCTTTTGTGTTTTAGAATTCATATGTAGGTAATTTATGTACGGGGTTAAAACCTACAATGTTGAGTGCGGATTTGGGTTTGCCGCACAAGCCCGAAAGATTAATTGTTATGATGATTCAATGGGGCTTAATGGCAAAACCTCCATATTACTATCATCTTCAACTTGGTTGGAAATCCTCATTAAATCAGATGAGGTGGAGGAAATCATGTTGCAAGTCTCTACCCTTGCCACTTCTGCCAAATTAGATGGTGACGGGAGGGTAAAAGTGACCATTAGGGAAGGATCTTTAAAGAGACATACTTCAACACTTTGAAGTGACGGCGGGGGTCCGTGTACCAATGGAATGCTTCCCATAGCCTATGAACTATTGGCAAAGAAGGCTAGCTGATCAATGACTATGGTTATGCCCTTAAAATGGAATGCAATAGTACGAAAGTACGTGGAAACCACAATAACCATAGCATATACCCAAGGCCTTCCCAGTAAAATGTTGTAATTGAGGGGTCCGTCAACTACCTCAACTTCAACAGTAACTGTTTTGCCCCCAAGTTCAATTTGCAGGTTACTCAAAATCCCACATGGAGTATATGTTCTTCCATCAAAAGCTTTCAACGTGGTTGGTGATCGTGACAACGACAGTGAACCAAGTGTTTTTCAGTAGCTCATGGACATAATGCAAGTAGATGCCCCCTCATCAATAATATTTCGGTGAACATTCTTATTGAGAGCTTTTACTTGGATTAGGAAATCTAATTGTGCCGATAACTGTGGTGAATATCCCACATGGTTAAAAACCACAAGATTGGAATCCGTAGGATCTATTCTACCTATTGCTGATAGTAAAGCCTGTTTTTGGGAGGGACAGTCTTGCAACACCTCGAGTGTCAACATAGCAGAAGGCGATTGAGAAAGATCCTACACTATGTTATAATTTTGAGATCCTCGAGCCCGAGGGTTGAATGTCAATTTGTGCACAACTCCCTTTGGTGCTTTTATTGTCAATTTAGGTACAATGGGTGGAACAACTTCAGATGAAGTCAAAGTCGAAGGATTAGGTTGATCAGTGGCCTGATTACTCGATGACGACAGATTTCCATAGTATTTCTTTCTTGTTGACACCAAAACTTCATTTTGTAGCTTTGTGATGGATAACATGAGTACTTGGGATGTGGAAGCATGGTCTGTTGCAACCAAATGTGTCTCCGGGGTTGGAAATGGATCTGTCAACACTGTTGATGTGTTTGAAGTCTTTAAAAGTTTAGAGACCTCAGAGCGATGTGGAAAATATCTTGTAAAATGCTCGTCATTACATATTAGACAAGGATAACGAGGTTTCCTTGTCGAAGCAAAGGAATCGGATGATTTCTCTAGAGGAGAATTTTCTTGTTTCTTTTTGTTTTTCCCCTTTTTCTTGCCTGTTGGTTGCTTTGGATTTTGGCCTTTGTCAGATGACACGACACTAATCTCAGAGGCAAGAGTATTTTCTGATGCATTGGTGGTTTGATTGGAAACAACAAGAGTTTGACCAGATGGTCTTCCTGCTGACTGTGTGCCTTAAAGAACCGATCACACTGTTACTGGCTTGAGAGTCCTTACTCGATTGTGGAGGAGGTGGAACAGTGAAAGCTGGTCGAGGTGCATTGGGAATTTTATCATAAAGCATGCCAGATTGTGTATAAATCAAATCCAAGTATTGGGCATGAGCAATGACTTTCTCTTTTGTGACAGCTCCACCTTTTGCCACATCCTCGGTGATTGATGGCAACAAGGATTTTATGAGCCACTCAGCTAAAAGCTGATCGAGAACATATTTCTTAACCATTCAATGACGATGCTGCCATTCATGAATATGATCTGATATATGGGTAGCAGTAGTTTGTTTAAATTTGGTTAGGAGTTTCGTTCCAGTCTCGTATCTGATAGGTAACTGGAAGTGGGTCAAAAAATTAGTGGCTAAAGTGGTGAAATTATTATAAGAAGCTCTTGGTAATTCAATGTACCATTTAGCAGCTGGACCAGTAAGTGTTCTTTGGAAAAGACGAAGTCTGACCGAATCGTCATTTAAGGAGTTTGATGAACACCACAAATGAAAGGTCATAACATGATTTGATGGGTCTTCTCTAGGATTTCTATTAAATTTTGGAATGTCAGATGGTAACTTATGCGGAATTACTGGCCACCAAGGTGCATATAAGATTGGATCATTAGTGAGCCGATTTAAATATGGTAATTCTAAAGTTGCTACAAACAAAAACTGTTGATTCAAGTTAGGTTGAGAATACCCGGGATATGATGGAATTTCCTAGGCAATAGGTCTTTGCATACCGATATATAGCATCTGCATTTGGTAACCTTGGTATGGTTGTTGAAAAAAACCAGTATAAGGTAGTTTTTGATAACCAGGTTGAATGTGTGGTTGTACGTAACCTGCAAAGCCTTGTTGACTAGGACCTTGGTAGCTTGAGATTGACAAAAACCAGGTTGAGCCTGTGGAACAAGTCCAAACTGGGGTTGGAATTGTTGGAATTGGAGTTGTTGAAATTGAGGCTGCCACGGTTGTTGAATCAACTGTTGTTGTTGTTGGTACAATTGTTGTTGATTTAATGGTTGTTGCTATCTAGCAATGAAAGGTTGGCCAGGTTGTGAATAAACTATACCAGTGTAAGCCTCGGTTAGTCCAGATAAGGGTACACTAACCTAAGGTTGTTGCTGAACTCTAGAAACAAGTGGTTGTTGTACAAAAACTTGAGGAACTTGAGCTTCTTGACTTGAAACTTGTGATTGCAAGGTAGAAGGATCAGTTTGTACAGGTTGAGAAACAACAATTTGAACTTGTGACTGTGGTACAGTAGTAACAACAGGTATAGTAGGAATAGATGACACAGTTTGCATTGGTTGTGTTGGATACATAAGCCTTGGTTGAACTGGCATTGTATGTTGCCATTGACAAACTCTAATTCCATATTGACCTGAATATTGTGGGATATTACCATATAGTAGTCCCTCGGAAGAAGGAGGATATGGTGAATAAGCATATTTCTCTCCATATTGTGGCAATCCAATATTTAATGGATACATAGGTCTTTGTTGACCAAATTGCCCAGCTTGATATTGATATGTAGGATCAAACTGTTGAGTTCGCATTAGAGAAGAACCAAGTAAAATGCTGGTTGAGGACATGGGTGATGACCATGGTGTAGAAGCAACCCCTGAGTGGGTTCCAGACAATGATTTGTAACCAACCGGGATGGAAGATTCACCATACAAGTGCAACTTAGGTGTGGTAGAAAACATCAAAGAAGTTACAACAGAAGATTCTACTGCAACTGCATCAGATGATACAGTTTGAGATGTTGACAGTTGTTCAGCCATAGTTAACTGACCCAAAAGTTGTCCTAAGGATTTGACGGGAACTTGAAAAGAAGTAGGATCAAATGAAGTGAAAAAATCAGGGGTATTAGGGTAAAGATAAAGCCCAGTTCCAAAGTTAAACGGGGTTCCAAGTGTGGAATCTTCTTCCAATTCCTCCTCTATAGCAATTAAACCTAGTGGAAGAACTTCACTGTCAGGTTCGTAAAAGATTTCTGGTGTTGATGAAATTGAAGTTTCAATAGTTACTGATGTCTAAGGGGTAACCAGTTGATCGTCTTTCGGTACTGTAACAACTTCTAAATGTTCAAATTCGAAGTCCAGATGTTGGGGTAAATGAACTACAGTTTTAGTAAGAGGTGCATGAACAACTTCAAGTTTAGATGTAACTTCTGTTTGAACTGGGATAGATTCTGGATTAACTTCTGGTTGAACTGATTCAAGTTCAGAAGTACTTTCTTGTTGAGAAATTTCAAGTTGAGGATCAACTTGTGGTTGAACAACTTCGGTTACTGTTTCACTAGGATCAGTGCTAATGTCCTTAGGTAATTGTGAAACTTCCTCTTCAGGAATGGATGTGCCAAAAATAGTTGGAGTAACTGGAGTCTCTGTACTTACCGAAATAGATGATTAAGGTAACTCAGATGAAGAACTAGGAGTTCTTGATGTACTAGACTCAGTTAAGCGAGATCGCTTTGCCCGAATTGGTGTTGCTTTGGGAGGCAAAGGTGGTTTGCTCGCTGTTCTCCACGAATGACGGGGTATGGGTTGATGTTCCTCCATGATTGCTGATTAATTTTATTATCAAAAAAGAAATAAATAAAAAGGGGTATACTAAGAAAAAGGTTTACCAAGCAACTGTGAACTGTAGAATACCTCCTAGTGAACCAAGAAGTATGGGCAGGCAATCTCCTCGAATGATTTGTTCAGTGTATCACAGTTTACAAGGCAGCTGACTCTGTTACTTAAGGATGGATAGCAAACTAGAGTTGTCCTCCCATATATACCCTAAGGTACATGGAGTCCGAATCCGTATAAGCGCTATCTAATGCAAAACCGCACAGTGAGAGCATTCCCATATACTTTACGTACTGTAACACCGCCCTATATACCCGAAGGTACGTGGACGAGCTACGATATACTCACGTACGTGGAATGAGGTATAACACTCGGGATGTATTGCAGACAAGTTGGCAACAGCTGCTTTGTTTTATGACGCCGAACACGTCTCTAGCCTAGAACCACTAAATGTTCTCGTTAATGACAATGCTCCATTAGGTAAATTGATGTTTATTTTAAGTTGATCTTGCTTAGGAATTTGCCTTTCAAGTTCACGATGTGATATATTCTGAAATTCCTAGGAATGCAACTATCATGATAAGAATTCTTTCCATTCAATTTAACAATGAAAATCCTAGTTACTTAGGGATAGAGCAATCATATTTCTTTTGATCAAAGAGCAAAGAGCACAATCTAAATGAAAATTCCCTACACTATTCCTATCAGCACACACAAACTTTTTCAATGCAACATGCATGTATTTCTTTTCAATTTCCTTTAATGTGAATGAACAAAAAGGAAAACTAATGCACAATCGATCAATAAACTCTTTTCATAAAAATGACGATTTTGTGACAATTTCTTTTCAACGAAAGGAAGACTTTATGACACTTTCGTTTTCAAAGAAATGAGGAATTACGACACTTTCAACGAAGATAAAAATCATATGCATACATCAATCAATCAATCTTTCATGAATGAGGACTTCACGAGAATTCAACTTTCAAAGGAAAAGACGATTTTACGACACTTCCTTTCGACAAAGATCAATCAACCAAAAACTAACTTTCGACTATAGATTGAAAATGACAAAGTAAATACATAAGAAACATTTATCAATCCTAGTCTAAGTAGGGCCAGGTAAGGAGATGAAAAACTATTTTCAGAGACAAGACATCATTGACATTCAACAAATCATTCAAACAAGAGAAAATTGGCACAAAACTTCAGCTCCTAGATGGGAAACTGACCCTCAAGGGATCAGCGCAGGTTGCAGTGAGATACAGTGCGCTTCGGTGCACTGGCTCTATGCGAGTATTGCATTGTAGTGCACTGTGTCCTTCACTGGGCCGCGCTGGTGATAGTAAGCTATTTGTGAAGGCAACTTGACATAGTTTTGACTCAATTTTCTACGAAATCAAACTGAAATTCAATCAATGACCACAAGTACAGTATGTAGAAATGTCTTAAGAGGTTGATAATTTACTAAGATGGATGATCTCTCCCCAGTGGAGTCGCCAATTTTTTTAGGAAGTTTTAGTGTCTGCAGATAAACGCTTAAACCCCTAGACTAGTAGCTAAGTCTAAAACAACAGTGCAAAGCATTCTCTACCTTTTCTATAACTAATATATTAAATAAGACAGTAAAGAAGCCTACTTGTAGCTTTCACTTACTCCTTATCTCCATTGACCAATTTTGTTGCTCCTTTCCGTACATAATCCGCTTGAAAAGTACCTGCACAAAGATAGAAGACAAAAAACTGATCAAAGCATATGATAATGATCTATTGATTAAACATAGAATGAAATCAAGTTCATAATACACATATGAAAGCATCAATGGACAATACAAACATATGGAAAAAGCTTTGAACACTTTATTAGTAAAAGGAAGAGTCACAACCCAATTTGCTTGATTCAGTATCACTCCTCCAGTTCAATCCCATGCTCTCCTCATAACAAGCAAGACATTTTGACATTATTACAATACTTGAAACCAACTCAAGTCTCATACTAACAACGTCTCCCTATAATTCAATGATTTCTAGCCCTTGATCACTTAGATGAGTGGTCCTTTTATAGGTGAATGAAGGAAGTTATGCCATAAATGTCGATAATGAATGCTCTCCCAAACTTAGAATTTAGTTCCATGGAGGAAGGGATAAAGGGATTGATGTTTCTTAACTCCCTACTTCATCCAAATTCAAGATCAAAGGAGTAGATAAACTTGGGAAGCTTCTAGATGCATCCAATGGATAAGAATATTCCCAAACCCCAACGAAATTTTGCTCAAATTCACCCAACGCATGTCAAAGAGGGCTCAAGCGCATTGCATAACACCCAGACAGTGTATTGGATTGCATTGCAGTGCACCCTGATGAAGGCATGCCTGCTCTGATCTTCTTAGAGGTAGTTTTTGGATCATTTCAGTCATGGAATCTCTTGGGAAGGAGGCATTCTGATGGTTGAATTCATTTAGGGCATGTAACAACTGAATTAGGGTTTGATGAGCCCTAATGGTACTGATCTGTAAGTTGGGGTTGATGTTCCCAAATAGATCTATAATAAGCCTTACAACAAAAGTTTCTTACTTTCAATTGCTTTATATATTCATATAAAATTAACATTGGAATATTTTAATTAAAAAGAACATATACATATAAACATTCATGAAAAATATTAATAACAAACATATTTCAATGTTGATCATAAATAAAAGATTTCAATATCCATATCAATTAGAATATTAAGATATCCATCATAATTATATGGACCTTAATACCTCCAAATGAGAGGGGGTCCTTACAATTGAGATGGATATTTAAACCAAATGAGTAAATCACTTTCTTATAATATCTTAATTTGCTTTTAAAACCATAAACCAAACTTTATCCAAGTTGAATTCTATAAAGGAACACAGATTTAAGTATTCTATAAAGAAATACCAAAATTACTTGAAATGTTAGTAAAATAAAAATATACATTGTGTTACAACAAAATTTATTTTGCAACTTCAAGGAATTGAACAAGGGTGGGGAGAATAACAATCATTCCTCTCAACCACATAAGATAAACCCAATTCACTATCATGTCATTTTGTTCTTGATAAATATAATATCAATTGACCACTTTAAAATCATGCTCCCTAATCCTTTCCAAAATAAATGACTTGAAAGAGTTTAATGAATTACTATTGTAAAACATGTATCTCATGATTACATGAGAGTTTCCTAGTAAAACTAAATTTTAATTTAAGAGCTATTAACCCAAAATAAAGAAAAGGGGAAAGAAGTAACTCCTTCGTAGTAGGTGTGAGAGTTTCCTAGTAAAACTAAAGTTTAATTTAAGTGCTATTAACCCAAACAAAAAAGGAAAGAAGTAACTCCTTCGTAGAAGGTGTAAACTTCAACTTTGTTATTGATCATACTTCAACTTTGTTATTGTTAGGAATAACAATTACTAATTTTTAATAATAATAATGTATAGGGATGAGGAACGACATGGAAAATGGAGGACACCTTTTTCGATTTATTATTAGCTTTTCAGAAAAACGAAACAGCCTGAAAATATGTAAACTTGTTGAATTAAATAACAGGATTGATGAATTAAATAACAGGAAAGGAAAGCCAGATGGTAACTACAAAATCTTCTTGGTACGGAAAAGTGTCTTCGTATCATTCTGTTACTGTCAATAAAAGGTGTACGTTACATGTGAATCAGACTGTTCAACGGCAGTAGGGATGTCGAAGATACATACAACATAATTTTTTTGTTTGTTTGTTAACAATCAGATGTCTAAGATGCCACTGTTTCTATTCTACATTTCCCCTTCCTCCCCAGTTTGAACCCAGAAGCCATGGAATCCCAGTGGAAAGTTGAACTCTTCAGGAACCTCCAGTTTGGCTACCAATGCATCATTTTCTCCTATACGCTTTTCGTCTAAAATCATCAAGTAACACCTCCGCTTCCAAACTGCGTACTGGAACCCATCAATACGAAATATCAGTTACATATGCATGCAAAAGGGGAGAAGAGAAAAAGCTAATCGCTGAGAGGAGCAGAGTTTCAGTGTGCAGTTTGGGTGGAAGAGAAAAAGCAACTCAAATAACTTAAAAAAAAAAAAAAAACACCAAAATGAACTTTAAATGGCATGGAAGATCAGTTAAGATTTAACTATGTTAGGTAGGTTATATCTATTTTGATTGTAGATTTGGTGTAACCTTTGTTTTTTAATAAGATTTTTGGAATATTTGAGTTAGGCTCAAGTTATTAGGTTAAGTTGAGTTGAACTTCACTTGATTGTAATTTTCACGAATATTTTCAAATTTAAATTCAAGTTAATGGTTTGATATTGTTCCTGTACAAAATATTTCCAAAATTTGCAGCTGAATATTTTTATCTAGATTGTGGATTCCGGAAATTTGATAGCTCAGAGTCAATGACTCTTTGACTTTAGTTTTGTTCATAAGAAGTTTGGAATATTTTAGAATCTGAATGGAGTTAAGCTCTAGCAGTTAGATTAGGTTGAGCTGAAGGGAATATTTTAAAATCTAACTTAAATAAGTAAATTGTTTGACATTAATCCTATCCAACATATTTGAGGACAAACAAACATCCTTATCTAAATTGGGCCAATAGCCAATCAACTGTTTAAATTTGCTTTTGTTGGAATATTAATTCCAACTGCCATGCAGCGACAACGATTTGTTACTTCACGGAAATACTCTATCGGGAGGCAAAAACACTCCAGAACCATCAAAAATAAAAAATCGCAAGCTTAAAGGTTCGATTCCTATCAGTCGTTAAATCTGGACGATCAATGATCCAGATCGCGTCGGCAGATCGCAATCGGAGGAGGCATGCAGCAGCAGCGACGCGGGACATCGCCGATGAGCGATCGCCGATATCGCATCGGTGAGTCGCAATGGAGGACTTATAAAGGAGTCGGCGTATCGGCGGTAGCATTGCGATATCGCATCGCCGATATCGCATCGGCGCTTTCAAAAGGTGGCAGGCCCTTTGCACAGATATGTTTGCGATCCGATAAGCCGAACCCGACGGGCATATAGCATTGTGCTGTATTGTATTTCAGTTTTGCCAGCGGCCAACTTTCCCGTGTTTTTTGAAATGTTTCCAAGTATAGGTTAAAATGCATCGCATCAATGGATATCACATTGGCAGGTCGTAAATCGGCATTCCGCTATGCGATAGTGCAATATTGTGATAAGACATGCGTTAAATGTAGATAGGATATTTTCAGCCGAGTAATCAATGAAATTTACCGCGGTTGGTAAATGTAGGTAGGATATTTTTTTTTCTATCTTATCATTTAAAATTAGATATGATTTTAACCTATATAATGTGCAATGAATAGCAGTTCTGTCCCCAAGTGAGTAAGAGAGAAGTTGTTGAAGAATCTGAGAGTTTTGTAATTATCTGTAAATGCACAACAGTGCTAAGATAGTTGAAAACAGATCCAGAACTGGAGCATTCCTATTGTAACCCCTCTGTAGAGGAAGACTATTTCTGTAACAGTTTTTTTTATGATTAAGATTCTGTATTAAAAAACAGAGCGTTGTTCTCTGTGCAATTTCTTGTGTTTGAAATTATTAGAAATTTCCAACATGGTATCAGAGCTAGTCTAGGCACTCCGTGAGTAAAAAACAGAGTTTGTTTTTCACTGTAGGTGTTGTAAGAAGCTTATTGAGCAGAGAAAGTTTTTTGCTTGTTTTAATTATATAGTCAGTATCTCTTCTTTACTTATACATCTTAAGATGGCAGATGCTGGGACTGGTTTAACAAATTCCCAACTGCCACAGTTTAATGGGAAAAATTACAGTTATTGGTCCATAACAATGAAAGCATTGTTTGCTTCTCAAGGTATATGGGAGCTGGTTGAATCTAGCTATGCTGAACCTGCAGATTCAACATCATTGGCTGATTTGACAGTAGCAGAAAGAGACCAAATGAAGAGCGATAGGAAGAAGGACGCCAAAGCCCTCTTTTTCCTCTTCCAATCAGTACATGAAAGTGTTTTTCCACGGATTGCAGCAGCAACAAAATCCAAGGAGGCATGGGATATTCTCAAAACTGCCTATCAAGGCATGGAGAAGGTGAAGACTGCAAAGTTGCAGATGTTGAGGAAAGACTTTGAAACACTCAGCATGAAGGAATCTGATACAATAGATTCATTCTTCACTCAGGTTATTGGGTTGATAACCCAGATAAAATCTCATGGTGAGATTCTTGAAGAAAGAAGGATTGTAGAGAAGATCTTGAGATGTTTACCCTCAAGGTTTGAAGCTATTGTGGTAGCAATAGAAGAAACAAAGGATCTCTCACAGTTTACAGTAGATGAACTGAGTGCTTCTCTTGTGTCTCATGAACACAGACTGAATAGAGGAACATATTCCTCTTTTGAGCAAGCATTCAAGACTCAGATGTCTTTTGGACAAAGAAAAGGTTGAGGCAGAGCAAATAACATAGGTCGTGGAAGAAGCCAAAACAGAGGCAGAAATAATCCTGCAAGCATAAGCGGAAGGAGCTGTAATCAGAACAAAGATGAAGGTTCAAGCAAACAGCAAGCTCATGGACAAAGGTATGACAAATCCCAAGTCCAATGTCATTATTGTAAGAAATATGGGCACTATGCCAATGAATGTAGGAAAAAACAAAATGACATGAATAATAGGCAGAATGCTAATTTTGCAAATGAAGAAGATAAGAATCCAAAAATTGTGCTGTTAACATGTAATATTGCACAAGACAAACAAGAAGATTTTTGGTTCTTAGACTCAGGTTGTAGTAATCACATCACTGAAAATATTGAAATGTTTGCCAATCTAGATGAAAATGTGAAATCTGAGGAAAAAACTGGAACTGATAGTAAGATATTTGTCAAGGGTAAGGGTAGAGTCAGTATCCAAGCAAGAAATGGAGAACAGTTGATTGTGCCAAAGGTATACTATGTACCTGGTCTGAAATGTAATCTTTTGAGCATTGGACAGCTCATTAACAAAGGTTACAATGTGTTCTTCCAAGATGATATGTGTACAATCAGAGACATACCTCCAAGTAAGAAGATCATTGCACAAGTGCAGATAACCAGCAATAGAATGTTTCCTCTCAAACTCAGGGCAGATTTGAAGGAAGGAAGAACTATTGCAGCTGTAACACAAGAAGTTTTTCAGGAACAAGTGAAAGATGAGAATTGGTTGTGGCACTTGAGATTTGGACATCTCAATTTCGGAGGCTTGAATCTGTCGCACAGAAAGGGAATGGTAAAGGGATTGCCATTGATAGAGAAATCGGACAGCCTTTGTGAAGGCTGCATCTTGAGCAAGCAACACAAAGAAAGCTTTCCAGCAGGAAAGAGTATAAGGGCAAAAGCACCCTTGGAAATTGTTCACTCTGATGTATGTGGACCGATGCAAATACCATCATTTGCCGAAAATAAATATGTTTTAACTTTCATTGATGATTACACCAGAAAGACATGGGTGTATATGCTGAAACAGAAGAGTGAAGTGTTTGAGAAATTCCGCCACTTCAAAACTCTCATTGAAAAGCAGTGTGGGCATTATATCAAAGTGCTCAGAACAGATAGAGGAGGAGAGTACATCTCCAAAGACTTTCTGCGTTTTTGCAGAGAGAATGGCATACAAAAACAGTTCACCGCGAGGTAATCACCTCAGCAAAATGGTGTTGCCGAAAGAAAGAATAGGACCATTCTTGATATGGTCAGAAGTATGCTAAAGGCAAAACACTTGCCGCACGAGTATTGGGCAGAAGCTGTTACTTGTGCATTTTATATCTTGAATAGATGCCCAACTAAAGCTGTCATGAAAAAAATACCAGAAGAAGCATGGAGCGGTCAAAAGCAAACTGTCACTCACATGAGAGTATTCGGTTGTGTAGCATATGCACATGTACCAGATCAGCTAAGGAAGACGCTTGACAATAAGGGGGAGAAGTGTGTCTTTACTGGCTATTGTGAGGAGTCAAAAGCATACAAACTCTATCATCCATCCACCAAGAAATTGATAGTAAGCAGAGATGTGCAGTTCATTGAAGATGAATCTTGGGATGGAATCTTAGAGAAGACAGTGAATGTGAAGACAATTGTGTCTCACGAAGAAGAAGAGGAAGGGACGGCAGCAAATAATCCTTCCTTGGTGGCTCCTCCTCCACCACAGCAAGTACAACAAACCACACCACAAGCTGGAATTTGAACAGCCTTGAGAAGTCAAGGTAGTGCTTCTCCAAGCACATCACAGGGATCAGAAATTCCCTCAAGTTCGGATGGAACTCCAAGCAGACCAAGAAGACAAAGATTCAGAAATCTGAATGAGATTTATGAACAAGGAGAGGTAAGTAACAATACCGGTCTGAATTCATTATTCGCTTTGTATTGTCATGTTGATGACCCAGTTCATTTTGAAGATGCTGTAAATGAAGATAAATGGATTAAAGCAATGAATGAAGAAACTGGTGCAATTGAGAAGAGAAAAACATGGGAGTTAGTGGACCTCCCTGTAGGCAAAGATGCCATTGGAGTTAAGTGGGTCTATAAGACCAAAACCAATGTTGAAGGCAAGATTTACAGGCACAAAGCAAGACTTGTTGTGAAAGGCTATAAGCAGCAACAAGGCAAAGAATATGATGAAACCTTTGCACCAGTAGCAAGGATGGAAATAGTCAGAACAGTGTTGTCTATTGCGGCACAATACAAATGGAAGATTTATCAGATTGATGTCAAATCTGCATTCCTGAATGGAGTGTTAAAAGAAGAGTTTTATGTTGAACAACCTCCGGGCTATGATGTTGAAGGCCAGGAGCATAAAGTCTGCAAACTGAAAAAGGCTCTTTATGGGCTGAAGCAAGCTCCAAGAGCATGGTACAGCAGGATAGATGCTTATCTAATTGAGAATGGGTTTGATAAGTGTGATGGTGAACCCACACTCTACATAAAGGAGAATGACGGTAAGATTCTTATTGTTGTTTTATATGTAGATGATTTGATTTTTACCAGCAATGGTGCTTCTCTCATTGCTGATTTTAAAGCAGTCATGAAAAGTGAATTTGAAATGACTGACTTGGGCTTCTTAAGATATTTTCTTGGAATTGAATTAGACCAAAGAGAAAATGGTGTTTTCATTTCTCAAGGTAAATATGTAGAAGCAATGTTAAAAAGATTTAACATGCAAAACAACAAGGCAGCTGTGACTCCAATGGTAGTGGGGTTGAAATTGACCAAAGAAGACAACAGCAAGGATTTTGATCCAAAATTGTACAAGAGCATAGTTGGCAGCCTTATGTACTTAACTGCAACTAGGTCGGACATTATGCACGCTGTGAGTTTAATCTCCAGATTTATGGAAAGACCGAAAGAGACTCATTGGCAGGCAGCCAAGAGGATTCTAAGGTATGTGAATGGAATGAAGGGGTTTGGTATTTTATACTCCACTTTTGAAAGTTTCATGTTGACAGGTTACACCGACATTGATTGGGCTGGAAGTGTTGATGATAGGAAAAGCACATCTGGATATGTGTTTCATATGGGATCGAGAGCCATCTCATGGGCTTCCAAGAAGCAACCAGTTGTGTCTTTATCAACAGCAGAGGCAGAGTATGTGGCAGCAACAACAGCAGCATGCCAAGCAGTGTGGCTGAGAAGAGTTCTCAGAGACTTGTGTCATGAACAAGAAAAGGGCACAACCATTTACTGTGACAATAGCTCGGCAATAGCATTGTCTAAAAATTCTGTTTTTCATAAAAGGACAAAGCACATAGACACCAAATTTCACTTCATACGTGAATTGGTTAACAATGGTGAGATTGTTTTGCAGCACTGCAGAACAGAGGATCAGTTAGTTGACATCTTGACAAAACCATTGGGAAAGAAAAGTTTTGATCGTTTCAGGAAATGTCTGGGTATGGTTGAACACCCAGCAGTTGAAATTAAAGGGGAGTATTGGAATATTAATTCCAACTGCCGTGCAGCGACAACGATTTGCTACTTCACGGAAATACTCTATCGGGAGACAAAAACACTCGGAACCATCAAAAATAAAAAATATCAGGCTTAAAGGTTCGATTCCTATCAGTCGCTGGATCTAGCCGATCAACGATCCAAATCGCGTCGGCAGATCGCAATCGGAGGAGGCATGCAGTAGCAGCGACGCGGGACATCACCGATGAGCAATCGCCGATATTGCATCGGTGAGTCGTAATGGAGGACTTATAAAGGAGTCAGCGTATCGGCGTTAGTATTGTGATATCGCCGATGCGATATCGCATCGGCGCTTTCAAAAGGTGGCAGGCCCTTTGCACAGATATGTTTGCGATCCGATAAGCCGGACTCGACGGGCATATAGCATTGTGCTGTATAATATTTCAGTTCTGCCAGCGGCCAACTTTCCCGTGTTTTTTGAAATGTTTCCAAGCATAGGTTAAATTGCATCGCATCAATGGATATTACATTGGCAGGTTGTAAATCGGCATTCCGCTATGCGATAGTGCAATATTGTGATAATCCATGCATTAAATGTAGATAGGATATTTTCAGCTGTGTAATCAATGAAATTTACTGCGGTTGGTAAATGTAGGTAGGATATTTTTTTTTCTATCTTATCGTTTAAAATCAGATATGATTTTAACCTATATAATGTGCAATGAACAACAGTTCTGTCCCCAAATGAGTAAGAGAGAATTTGTTGAAGAATCTGAGAGTTTTGTAATTATCTGTAAACGCACAACAGTGCTAAGATAGTTGAAAATAGATTCAGAACTGGAGCGTTCCTGTTGTAACCCCTCTGTAGAGGAAGACTATTTCTGTAACAGTTTTTTTTTATGATTAAGATCCTGTATTAAAAAACAGAGCGTTGTTCTCTGTGCAATTTCTTTTGTGTTTGAAATTATCAGAAATTTCCAACATGTTATCAGAGCTAGTCTAGGCACTCAGTGAGTCAAAAACAGAGTTTGTTTTTCACTATAGGAGCTGTAAGAAGCTTATTGAGCAGAGAAAGTTTTTTGCTTGTTTTAATTATATAGTCAGTATCTCTTCTTTACTTATACATCTTAATATGGCAGATGCTGGGACTGGTTTGACAAATTCCCAACTGCCACAGTTTAATGGGAAAAATTACAGTTATTGGTCCATAACAATGAAAGCATTGTTTGCTTCTCAAGGTATATGGGAGCTGGTTGAATCTGGCTATGCTGAACCTACAGATGCAACAGCATTGCCTGCTTTGACAGTAGCAGAAAGAGACCAGTTGAAGAGCGACAGGAAGAAGGATGCCAAAGCCCTCTTTTTCCTCTTCCAATCAATGCATGAAAGTGTTTTTCCACAGATTGCAGCAGCAACAAAATCCAAGGAGGCATGGGATATTCTCAAAACTGCCTATCAAGGCATGGAGAAGGTGAAGACTGCAAAGTTGTAGATGTTGAGGAGAGACTTTGAAACACTCAGCATGAAGGAATCCGATACAATAGATTCATTCTTCACTCAGGTTATTGGGTTGATAACCCAGATAAGATCTCATGGTGAGATTCTTGAAGAAAGAAGGATTGTAGAGAAGATCTTGAGATGTTTACCCTCAAGGTTTGAAGCTGTTGTGGTAGCAATAGAAGAAACAAAGGATCTCTCACAGTTCACAGTAGATGAACTGAGTGCTTCTATTGTGTCTCATGAACACAGACTGAATAGAGGAACAAATTCCTCTTTTGAGCAAGCATTCAAGACTCAGATGTCTTTTGGCCAAAGAAAAGGTCGAGGCAGAGCAAATAACAAAGGTCGTGGAAGAAGCCAAAACAGAGGCAGAAATAATCCTGCAAGCACAAACGGAAGGAGCTGCAATCAGAACCAAGATGAAGGTTCAAGCAAACAACAAGCTCATGGACAAAGGTATGACAAATCCCAAGTCCAATGTCATTATTGTAAGAAATATGGGCACTATGCCAATGAATGTAGGAAAAAACAAAATGACATGAATAATAGGCAGAATGCTAATTTTGCAAATGAAGAAGATAAGAATCCAAAAATTGTGCTGTTAACATGTAATATTGCACAAGACAAACAAGAAGATTTTTGGTTCTTAGACTCAGGTTGTAGTAATCACATGACTGGAAATATTGAAATGTTTTCCAATCTGGATGAAAATGTGAAATCCGAGGTAACAACTGGAACTGATAGTAAGATATCTGTCAAGGGTAAGGGTAGAGTCAGTATCCAAGCAAGAAATGGAGAACAAATGATTATGCCAGAGGTATACTATGTGCCTGGTCTGAAATGTAATCTTTTGAGCATTGGACAGCTCATTAACAAAGGTTACAATGTGTTCTTCCAAGATGATATGTGTACAATCAGAGACATACCTCCAAGTAAGAAGATCATTGCACAGGTGCAGATGACCAGCAATAGAATGTTTCCTCTCAAACTCAGGGCAGATTTGAAGGAAGGAAGAACTATTGCAGTTGTAACACAAGAAGTCTTTCAGGAACAAGTGAAAGATGAGAATTGGTTGTGGCACTTGAGATTTGGACATCTCAATTTCGGAGGCTTGAATCTGTTGCACAGAAATGGAATGGTAAAGGGATTGCCATTGATCGAGAAACCAAACAGCCTTTGTGAAGGCTACATTTTGGGCAAGCAACACAAAGAAAGCTTTCTAGCAAGAAAGAGTATAAGGGCAAAAGCACCCTTGGAAATTGTTCACTCTGATGTGTGTGGACCGATGAAAATACCATCATTTGCCCGAAATAAATATGTTTTAACTTTCATTGATGATTACACCAGAAAGACATGGGTGTATATGCTGAAACAGAAGAGTGAAGTGTTTGAGAAATTTTGCCACTTCAAAACTCTCATTGAAAAGCAGTGTGGGCATTATATCAAAGTGCTCAGAACAGATAGAGGAGGAGAGTACATCTCCAAAGACTTTCTGCGTTTTTGCAGAGAGAATGACATACAAAAACAGTTCACCGCGAGGTATTCACCTCAGCAAAACGTTGTTGCCGAAAGAAAGAATAGGACCATTCTTGATATGGTCAGAAGTATGCTGAAGGCAAAACACTTGCTGCATGAGTATTGGGCAGAAGCTGTTACTTGCGCAGTTTATATCTTGAATAGATGCCCAACTAAAGCTGTCATGAACAAAATACCAGAAGAAGCATGGAGTGGTCAAAAGCAAACTGTCACTCACATGAGAGTATTCGGTTGTGTAGCATATGCAGAGGTACCGGATCAGCTGAGGAAGAAGCTTGACAATAAGGGGGAGAAGTGTGTCTTTACTGGCTATTGTGACGAGTCAAAAGCATACAAACTCTATAATCCATCCACCAAGAAATTGATAGTAAGCAGAGATGTGCAGTTCATCGAAGATGAAGCTTGGGATGGAAGCTTAGAGAAGAGAGTGAATGTGAAGACAATTGTGTCTCATGAAGAAGAAGAGGAAGGGATAGCAACAAATAATCCTTCCTTGGTGGCTCCTCCCCAACCATAGCAAGTACAACAAACCGCACCAGAAGATGGAATTCGAACAGCCTTGATAAGTCAAGGTAGTGCTTCTCCAAGCACATCGCAGGGATCAGAAATACCCTCAAGTTCGGATGGAACTCCAAGCACACCAAGAAGACCAAGATTCAGAAATCTGAATGAGATTTATGAACAAGGAGAGGTAAGTAACAATACCGGTCTGAATTCATTATTCGCTTTGTATTGTCATGTTGATGACCCAATTCATTTTGAAGATGCTGTAAATGAAGATAAATGGATTAAAGCAATGAATGAAGAAATTGGTGCAATTGAGAAGAGAAAAACATGGGAGTTAGTGGACCTCCTTGTAGGAAAAGATGCCATTGGAGTTAAGTGGGTCTATAAGACCAAAAGCAATGCTGAAGGCAAGATTGACAGGCACAAAGCAAGACTTGTTGTGAAAGGCTACAAGCAGCAACAAGGCAAAGACTATGATGAAACCTTTGCACTAGTAGCAAGGATGGAAATAGTCAGAACCGTGTTGTCTATTGCGGCACAACACAAATGGAAGATTTATCAGATGGATGTTAAATCTGCATTCCTGAATGGAGTGTTAAAAGAAGAGGTTTATGTTGAACAACCTCCGGGCTATGAAGTTGAAGGCCAAGAGCATAAAGTCTACAAACTGAAGAAGGCTCTTTATGGGCTGAAGCAAGCTCCAAGAGCATGGTACAGTAGGATAGATGGTTATCTAATTGAGAATGGGTTTGATAAGTGTGATGGTGAACCCACACTCTACATAAAGGAGAATGACGGTAAGATTCTTATTGTTGTTTTATATGTAGATGATTTGATTTTTACCAGCAATGGTGCTTCTCTCATTGTTGATTTTAAAGCAGTCATGAAAAGTGAATTTGAAATGACTAACTTGGGCTTCTTAAGATATTTTCTTGGAATTGCATTAGACCAAAGAGAAAATGATGTTTTCATTTCTCAAGGTAAATATGTAGAAGCAATGTTAAAAAGATTTAACATGCAGAACAACAAGGCAGCTGTGACTCCAACGGTAGTGGGGTTGAAATTGACCAAAGAAGACAGTAGCAAGGATTTTGATCCAAAATTGTACAAGAACATAGTTGGCAGCGTTATGTACTTAACTGCAACTAGGCCGGACATTATGCACGCTGTGAGTTTAATCTCCAGATTTATGGAAAGACCGAAAGAGACTCATTGGCAGGCAGCCAAGAGGATTCTAAGGTATGTGAATGGAATGAAGGGGTTTGGTATTTTATACTCCTCTTTTGAAAGTTTCATGTTGACAGGTTACACCGACAGTGATTGGGCTGGAATTGTTGATGATAGGAAAAGCACATCTGGATATGTGTTTCATATGGGATTGGGAGCCATCTCATGGGCTTCCAAGAAGCAACTAGTTGTGTCTTTATCAACAACAGAGGCAGAGTATGTGGTAGCAACAGCAGCAACATGCCAAGCAGTGTGGCTGAGAAGAGTTCTCAGAGACTTGTGTCATGAACAAGAAAAGGGCACAACCATTTACTGTGACAATAGCTCGGCAATAACATTGTCTAAACATTCTGTTTTTCATAAAAGGACAAAACACATAGACACCAAATTTCACTTCATACGTGAATTGGTTAACAATGGTGAGATTGTTTTGCAGCACTGCAGAACAGAGGATCAGTTAGCTGACATCTTGACAAAACCATTGGGAAAGAAAAGTTTTGATCATTTCAGGAAATGTCTAGGTATGATTGAACGCCCAACAATTGAAATTAAAGGGGAGTGTTGGAGTATTAATTCCAACTGCTGTGCAGCGACAGCGATTTGTTACTTCACGGAAATACTCTATCGGGAGGCAAAATCACTCAGAGCCATCAAAAATAAAAAATCGCATGCTTAAAGGTTCGATTCCTATCAGTCGTTGGATCTGGCCGATCAACCATCCAGATCGCGTCGGTAGATCGCAATTGGAGGAGGCATGCAGCAGCAGCGACGCGGGACATCGCCGATATCGCATCGGCGAGTCGCAATGGAGGACTTATAAAGGAGTCAGCATATCGGCAGTAACATTGCGATATCGCATCGCCGATATCGCATCGGCGCTTTCAAAAGGTGGTAGGCCCTTTGCACAGATATGTTTGCGATCCGATAAGCCAGACCCGAGGGGCATATAGCATTGTGCTGTATAATATTTCAGTTCCGCCAGCGGCCAAATTTCCCGTGTTTTTTGAAATGTTTCCAAGCATATGTTAAAATGCATCGCATCAATGGATATCGCATTGGCAAGTCGTAAATCGGCATTCCGTTATGCTATAGTGCAATATTGTGATAAGCCATGCATTGAATGTAGATAAGATATTTTCAGCCGAGTAATCAATGAAATTTACTGCGGTTGGTAAATCTAGATAGGATATTTTTTTTTCTATCTTATCGTTTAAAATCAGATATGATTTTAACCTATATAATGTGCAATGAACAGCAATTCTGTCCCCAAGTGAGTAAGAGAGAAGTTGTTGAAGAATCTGAGAGTTTTGTAATTATCTGTAAACGCATAGCAGTGCTATGATAGTTGAAAACAGATTCGGAACTGGAGCGTTCCTGTTGTAACCCCTCTGTAGAGGAAGACTATTTCTGTAACAGTTTTTTTTTATGATTAAGATCCTGTATTAAAAAATAGAGCGTTGTTCTCTCTGCAATTCCTTTGTGTTTGAAATTATCAGAAATTTCCAACAGCTTTTGTTCATAAGATTTTTGGAATATTCAAAATCTGTTTGACTTTGTTTTTGTTCATAAGAATTTTTGAATATTTCAGAATTTATAATGGAGTTATAGTGAGGTCATAGGTTAGGTTGAGCTGAACTTAATTGGATTGCAGATTTGAGCTATATTTTGAAATTTAAATGCGCATAAATGAAGTCAATTGTTTGACATTTCTCTTGTCAGAAAAATTCCAAAATATTCTCTAAATCTGCAACCAGGGGTCCCCATCTAGCTTGTATTGCATAAATTTGATGGCCAAGAATGAATCAACTAGTTGATTTTGCTTTTGTTCATAAATTTTTTGGAATATTTCAAAATCTGTAATGGAGTTAAGCTCAGGTCCTTAAGTTAGATTGAGCTCAAATTTTACTAAATTGCAGATTTTGAAAATATTTTGAAATCTAAAAACATAAATAAAATAAAAAATATAATCAATTTGATATTTCTCATTTCCAATATATTTTCTTTTTGGGCCCAAATCTACCGTCTAAATAAGAATCGCCGTTAAGTGGTTATTCAGGAATCTGCGATAGAGTTATAAATTGTTATTCAGGAATCTGCGATAGAGTTATGTTTGCAAGTTGTTAGTCGTAGTGTTACCTGTATGACTAGTATGCATCCATTGTCTTCTTCGAATCTAGGGAGATAATGTTGGCAACAGTTTGATGATCTGGACACAAACATTGGCTCTCCTATAAATGAACGCTTTCCAAGCTAAAACTGATTCTTCTTGCCAACTGTATCTTTCAATTTGACAAACTAATTCTTCTCGCCAACTGTATCTTTCAATTTGATAACTGTATTGAAAGGAAAGCGTTGTAAAGATTTTCTTTTGCTCGAGCATCCTCTTACATATAAATAGTTGTTTTTGTAACCATGTTTATTGATAGAAAGTGGCAGAATGTAATACTCTGTTTTTGGATATGGTCGAAATAAGACAGAATCTATCCATGGTATTTATCCATGGTATTTGTTCACGGTATTTCTTTTCGTTTTTCGAGGGAAAGTAATAAAATAAAACTTCTAAAGAGTCTATCAAGCTTATAAAAGGGGACAGGGGCTAGGCATTGAGATCATCCTGAGTTATTTATCTATTTTACTTTTGTTGAGAATTTGGCAAGTCCAGTTCTATTTCCATCCCAAGGACGAAAACCCGGTGGGAGTAACTTCTGCGGTGGGTCCATCTAGGGGGGAGTAACTTCTTTGGTGGGTCCATCTAGGGTCTATGATTGTGTTTCAGTATAGTTTGGTGAGCAGTCTTGCATGCCATTGGCAAAGGTTTCTTATGCTAATTATTCTGGCATGTATTATTTGTAGTAATTAATTAAATAAAGTGGTTGCAGTTCGAGATCCCTTATGTGTTAGAACACTATACTGTGCTAGATTGGTCAAATTTTTTAAAAGTTTATAATGGTATCAAAACTGGTTTTCTTGCCAGCTCAAGAGTTTTATTGCAAATCAACTTCAAGGAAAATAAAACATTTCAAAGAAACTAGCATCCGATGCCTTAAAAATCACCCTAGCTAAAATCTCAACAATTCCAATGGTTCTCAGTGTCCACCCTAATTGGGTTGTTACTCTTCGGGAGTTTATCATTTTGCAAAAAATTATTATTAAAAAATTCATTGTGCATTGCAGAGAAATATCTTTTAGTAAGGACGGCCAATAACACTTTGGCCAATTATTTATTATTTATTTTTTATTTTTTTTCTCAGTATGAAAAAAATCATGATTTATATTAATATAAGAGATATTTATATAATAGAGGTACTATAAAGAGCAATATCATGTTCTGTCGCTGGAGAATTTTGCTATAAGATAAGAAAAGATCAGGGCCATCATAAAAGTATAGAAAACTCAATTCTCTGGATTATGATTAAGATCAGAAAGATAGACAAATAGTGGGGAGCCAGAAAACACAAATATATACCGGAGCCATCACCCAATTATTATTCAAACAAAATTATTTAAAACTACATAGATTTAAATTTTATAGTTAAGCCAAAATTTAAAGACCCCATTAATATTTTTAGGCCGAAAGGAAACCATGGAGCTGAATCATTAACTTTTTTTTTAAAAGACAAATATGTCAAAATTCCAAGGTTTGAGAAAAAAAAAGGCCAGAGGACTATATTTTTTTAAGCCGTATACATATTCCAATTAGTGGAATTATTAAAGGAGCCAATTTCTTTAAGATGTTATGAAGATTATGAATTATTATTATAAAGGAGGATGAGCCACTGTATTAAATCTCAAAAGCCTTTAAAGGGCCGATTATTTGCAAGGAGTGGAAGAACAATGCTGATGCAAAACTTAATTCGTGGAAATTGTCTCAGTAGTACAGGTTGAGATTAGTTATAATTTCTGAACGAGTTGCGGGCCAAATCTGAAGACAAAAAGTTGCTTTTTCAGATTTCCAAAATAATTGCTTTTTCAGATTTCCACATTACAGGCACATTTCTTAAGCAGTGGCAGAATTGGTTTTTTTTTGCTCTTCTTATAGCTAGACATTTCAGAATCTTCAAGCAAATTGAAAAAGCTAACTAACTGAAAAATCGTGGTTTGATGCAGTTGTTGAGACAGTCCCTCATAAAAGCCAAATTTTTCTTACAAGAGAACAAAATTTTCTGAAGATCTAATCGCCATTGTTTGCAGGAAGCTTCAGTATTGTGATTTTAGTTGGTTGCAGGGCTATACTATCTTCAAGGGTCGAGTTCATCTCCTTCAGCAGGGCTGGATACCAAATATTGGGTGAACGATTTTCTGAAGTATTCCTCAAGGCCAAGTTTGTTGCCACATCCATTGCTAGAGGACGTGTTCAGAAATTATAGAAGGGCCGAGTTGAATATTGGATCAACACTATGAGGACCGAGTTTTGTAACAAGAGACCGAGTATATAGAGGGTCCAATACGCTCAGAAATTTAAATTACAATTGTTCCAGTACCGAGTTGAAATTATTTATGAAGAGAAGGAGACCGAATGCTCTTGTAACAAGAGTTGATCTGTGCAATTTCTAGAGAGCCCAAGACTGGTTTATTGGAGCTTGTATTAAGGCCGAGCTGCCCAATTTATTGCATCAGTCCATTCCATTATATCTTGTTGTCACTGGTCAGAGACTCAAGCGAGTTTGACTTGAGGGTTTAAAGCAAATACCTCACACTAGTTTCAGTGGATCTGTTGGGTCCCTATAATACTAGTGATTACCCCATTAATATTGTAGTTATACCACTTATTTATATTGTTGTGCCCCTATTACCCCCATGTTGTTATTTTTGTGCCCCATAGAATCCCTCTATTGTTATTTTTGTGGCTTTATATTATTATTGTTAGGTCGGCTGGATTATATTGTGACTCCTTAGACTCCTATATATAGAAAGGAGGTTTTGTCATTTGTATCATCCAAGAATTGTTCATTTATGTAATGTAAAGGAGGTTGCCCCCTCGAAGAGGCTGAATTCTAAGGCGTTGATCTATCTTTTCTATCTTTTCTTCAGCTAGTTCTATAACATTTGGTATCAGAGCTTTGGATTCTAGGGTTTCGCTGCTCCAAACAGGTCATCGTGGAATTTTCGCTATAACTTTTTTTCTGTGACGTTTTAGAAGTAGCAAAAAAAACCCATTTGAGAAGAAATCGCGCTAAACCTTGAATCCAAATTTCAGAGCTTTTCGCGTGATATTTGCGGAGATATGATCTGAGGAAGTTGGTCTTTTTGCAGACTCCTGAATTACATTCAAAACAGGTGACCTGGGGAAAATCGTCATAACTTTCTCTCTGGGGATCGGATTGAAATTTCGTCAGAAGGTACAGAAATAGAACGGACTGTAGTTTCTTCTTTGTGTGTTTCAGATTCAAAGGTTGAAACAGTGACGCGTGGCACGTCGTACAAGTTCACTCTACTGAACCAGTCTAAAACCAAGTCACTGTGGGAGATTTCACATAACTCTTCCTTGGAGAATCCAATTTGGCTCAGACTTGTGGCATTGGAAAGAGGACGTAGAATGCTACTACAGGTAGCCATTTCAAAACTGGATGATCCGAAATTACAGAGATACATCAGATTCAATATCAGGCTTCTATAAAGTGAAAAAAGGTGTGTAGTTTTTTTTTTAAATTTTTGTGTAAGCTTGGTTTAACAGAATTCAAAGGGCATAGTAAAGCATTATTATCGGTAACTGATGCCCCGAGGAAAGAAAATGCAAACACCTAGTAAGGAACCTGAAATCTCTATCATGACTCATGAAGAAGAGGAAGAAATGTTACATGATATATCAAAATTACAAGAACAAGTGCAACAAATGTCACGCTCACAAAAGCTAACAGAAGCTAAGATAAGTGGCGTGGAATCTAAGATAAATGGTGTGGAATCTAAGATAAAAGGCATGGAAGCTAAGATGGAGGATTCGATGGCAGATTTGAAGATAGATTTGAAGACAGACATGGAAGAATTGAAGAAGTTTCTACAAGAAAGGGTCACTAATGGTGAAAAGGTAGTAAAGGAAACTCATGATGAGAACAAAATAAATGTTAATCATGATTCCATAGATGCTAATATTGGATCGAAGAATCACCATATTCCAAAAATCGATATGAGGAATATTGATGGCAAGGATCCCGCCACATGGATATTACAGATGGAGCAATTCTTTGATCTCAATAATGTGCAAAACGCACAAAAGGTACATATGGCAACTGTATATTTGGAACCAAATCAGTTTGTATGGTATCAATGGCTTTGCTCTCGTAAACAATTTATCACTTGGACAATTTTTACGGAAGAATTGATAGCACATTATGAAGATACAAAAAGGAACACTTTTTTTAGCCAATTGATAAGTCTCAAACAAAAGGGTTCAGTAATGGAGCACATTGAGGAGTTCTAAAAATTGAACATAAGGGTAAAAGATATTCCAGAGGAGCATAGGATTGATGTGTTCATAGGGTCTTTAAAGGATAATATCCAACATGATGTTCGCCTTTGGGAACTTGATTCATTAGAGAAGGCATTCAGGTTAGCAAGAAAAATGAAAAGCAAAATTATGGCAACCAAGAAGCATACCACTCACAACTATAAAGACGGAAGTGTTGTTGCCCCTAGTCTTCTACAACCTATAAGGTTGACACCACAACAATTGGAAGAAAAAAGAGAAAAAGGGCTTTGTTATAGTTGTGATAGCAAATACTAAAGGTCATAAGTGCGCTGAGAAGAAATTATTCTACATAGATTGTGAAGAGGAAGAAGAAAAGGAGCAAGAAAGGTCAAAAGAAGAAGATATACTCCAGGAACAAAGCCTAGATGAAGAACAAATAAATCTGACCATATCTTGTAATGCATTGGCGGGAATTACCACTCCTCAAACCATCAAGATAGAAGGACAAATCAAGAAGAAAAAGGTAATAGTGTTGATTGATTCAGGAAGCACCCACAATTTTATTCATTGTAGGGTAGCAAAAGAATTGAATTGCTTCCTATATCCAGCACCAGAGTGTCAAGTGATGATTGCAAATGGAGGAACAATAAATTGCTCTGGAAAGTGCCATAATATCAAGCTATCCATGGGAGAATATGTATTGACTAGCCCAATGCTTTCCATTCCAATGGGAGGTGCTGATGTTGTACTAGGAGTCCAATGGCTACAATCCTTGGGTACAATAGCTTTTAATTTTCAAGAACTTTTCATCAAATTTTCTACAGAAGGAAAGGAAGTTGAATTAAGGGGTATTGCAGGGAAACCAGGAAAGATAATCAGCTCTAATGGCATGACTAAGCTTCTTAAAAAGGAGCAAAGAGGTGTAATTGCACAATTATGTTCGCTAGATGTTTCCACATTGGAATCATCTATTTCTCCAGATCTCCAAAATGTCTTGGACAATCATTCCAAGGTATTTGAGACTCCCAAAGGTCTCCCACCTATGCGTGATCATGATCATGCTATTCATCTGATTCTAGGAAGTGTTCCTCCAAACATCAGGCCGTACAGATATCCCTATGCCCAAAAAAGTGAAATTGAACGTATGGTTGCAGAAATGCTAGAGGCTGGTATAATTCAACCAAGTCAAAGTTCTTTCTCAGCTCCAGTAGTATTGGTGCACAAGAAGGATGGATCATGGCGCATGTGTCTGGATTATAGGGAGCTCAACAAGCTCACTATTAAAGATAAGTTCCCCATTCCTGTTATTGATGAATTATTGGATGAATTGCATGGATCAATTTACTTCACCAAGTTGGATCTTTGTTCGGGATATCATCAAATCAGAATGAAGATTGAAGACATTCCGAAAATGGCATTTAGAACTCATGAGGGTCATTATGAATTTTTGGTCATGCCTTTTGGCCTTACCAATGCACCTTCAACATTTCAAGGTTTGATGAATTCAATTTTCAAACCATTCCTTAGAAAATTTGTGTTAGTATTTTTTGATGATATACTAATCTACAGCAAGTCTTGGAAGGATCATGTTGAACATGTTGACAGGGTGCTACAACTATTGGAGGAGAAACAATTATATGCAAAAAGATCCAAATGTTTCTTTGGAGTCCAGGAGGTGGAATATTTGGGTCATATTGTATCTCATGAAGGAGTTAAGGTAGACCCTAGCAAAATTAAAGCCATTAAGGAATGGAAAATCCCCACATCCATAAAGCATCTGCGAGGATTTCTTGGGTTGACAGGGTATTATCACAAGTTTGTTAAGAATTATGGGAGAATAGTAGCACCTATAACAACATTATTGAAGAAAGATTCATTTTCATGGACTCCGGAAGCAACAAAGGCCTTTGAACATCTTAAAGAGGCAATGTGCCAAGCACCGGTCTTAGCTACGCCGGACTTCACAAAAACCTTTATTGTGGAATGTGATGCTTCAGGAAATGGAATTGGTGCTGTTCTAATGCAAGATGAAAGACCCATTGCTTTTGAAAGTCGTCCAATCAAGGGAAAGTTTTTAAGCAAAGCTATTTATGAGAAGGAAATGTTGGCAATACTCCATGCACTTAAGAAATGGCGACCCTACCTAATGGGAAGACACTTCAAGGTAAAAACGGATCATGATAGCCTTAAATACTTTTTAGAACAAAGATTATCCTCTGAAGAGAAACAAAAGTGGGTCACAAAGATGTTGGGTTATGACTTTGAAATCATCTACAAAAGAGGGAAGCAAAATGTGGTGGCAGATGCACTCTCAAGAAAGGATGAGGATGTGGAAGCATTGTTGTGTGCCATTTCTATTATCCAACCAGATTGGATAAACGAAGCAAGGGAGGAATGGAAGAACGACGAAGAAGTGTGGGCACTTATTCGAAAGCTACAACAAGATTCCAGTACTTCTGATACATTTAGCTGGCAAAATGATTCGTTATGGTACAAAGATTGCTTATACCTCTGTAAGAATTCCCAGCTAAAACAAAAGATTCTTATGGAATTGCACACTTCTCCCTTAGGAGGGCACTCAGGATTTTTAAAAACTTACCACAGGGTTAAGAAGGAATTTTTTTGGGATGGCCTTAAATCAGATATTCAAAAGTTTGTGGCGGAATGTTTGGTTTGCCAGCAAAATAAAGTTGAAACAATTAAGACACCGGGTCTATTACAACCTTTATCCATTCCAAGCCAACGTTGGGAGGAGGTTTCAATGGATTTTATCACAGGTTTACCCAAGTCTGAGGGAAAGAGTGTCATCATGGTGGTAGTTGACAAACTTACCAAGTATGCACACTTTTGTGCATTATCACATCCATTTAAAGCCAGTACAGTTTCTACTGCATTTATGGAAACAGTTCAAAAGCTACATGGAAACCCAAAGATTATTGTAAGTGACAGAGATCCCATTTTCACTGGAAATTTTTGGACAGAATTATTTTCTTGTCTTGGTACTCAGTTAGCTCATAGCTCATCTTATCATCCTCAATCTGATGGGCAAACTGAGATAGTAAACAAATGTTTGGAAGGATATCTTCGTTGCTTTGTATCTGATAAACAGACACAATGGGTCAAATGGTTGCCTCTGGCTGAATGGTGGTATAACACTTCCTTCCATACAGCAACAAAAATGACCCCATTTATGGCACTTTATGGGTATCAACCACCATCCATCACATCATATTTAAGAGAAAATTCTAAGGTTCAGGCAGTGGAACATCACATCGAACATCAACAACAAGTCCTCCAACTCTTAAAGGATAACCTCGTGTTGGCACAAAATAGAATGAAACAACAGGCAGATCAACATCGCAGTGAAAGAAGTTTTGATGTAGGTGATTGGGTATTCCTACGGCTACAACCATATAAGCAAATGTCCCTAAAGCAAGCTAAGAAGGATAATAAATTATCACCAAAGTATTATGGTCTGTACAAGGTGTTGCAAAAGATTGGTACTATGGCATACAAATTGGAGCTTCCTGCAGCGTCTCGATTTCACCCAATTTTCCATGTTTCATGTTTAAAGAAGGTTATAGGTGACAAGCTCCCAATTCAAACAATATTGCCAGAACTTGACGAGGAAGGAAAAATTATATTGGAACCGGAAGCAGTCACAGAAACAAGAACTTGACAGCTACGAAATCGATCAATTTCAAAGTATCTTATCAAGTGGAAGAACTTATCCGCTGAAGATTCCACATGGAAGGATGAGAATTTTATGCAGAAGTATCCAGAACTACTCAAGCGTTGAGGACAACACTTTTTTGAAGGAAAGGGGCATGTTGGGTCCCTATAATACTAGTGATTACCCCATTAATATTGTAGTTATACCCCTTATTTATATTGTTGTGCCCCTATTACCCCCATATTGTTATTTCTGTGCCCCATAGAATCCCTCTATTATTATTTTTGTGGCTTTATATTATTATTGTTAGGTCGGCTGGATTATATTGTGACTCCTTAGACTCCTATATATAGAAATGAGGTTTTTTCATTTGTATCATCCAAGAATTGTTCATTTATGTAATGTAAAGGAGGTTGCCCCCTCGAAGAGGCTGAATTCTAAGGCGTTGATCTATCTTTTCTATCTTTTCTTGAGCTGGTTCCATAACAGGATCTCTTGCCACCCTAGCTAATCCTACTCCTCCTTTGGTGGACACTATTTTACACCTTAGTTGGATTGTTTCAGGGCTTATTTCTGAAAATCTAATTGGGATTCTTTGCAGAGAAACTTCGGCGTTGTTTGCAAAGCTATATTAAACTTCAAGGGCCGAATTTATTTTCTTCAAGAGGGTCGATACCAAGTGACTGGAGGACTGATTTCAGGAGCTAATCATTAAGGGCCGAGTCACTTCATTTTCTGAGCATGATTATCACTGTGTGGCTGATCAAGAATAATTGCATTTCTGAACGTGTTCACCCTCATTTGGAAATCAATGACTTGTCACTTCCTGGGCGTGATTCTCATCAAGTGACAGGCTGCAAATTGAAGCATATCAGGGTGTGTTTCTCCCTTTAATTGGCAGATCGAAACATTCATATTAAGGGCCGAGAATCAACTAGGATATTCGCTCAGCCTAAAACACTGTTCCAAATCTGAATTGCATAATTGATTGTTGTCCTCAAAGCAGGGTTTGTGATTAGTCAACAAAGGCTGAGTTTTATCTTATCTTAAGGGAGGATGAAATTCCTGTCCAAGTTTTCTTAAGTTTGGCATGCAAATTTCTGGGGATTCTTCACTTAACAAAGGCCGAGTGTCCATTTGAGGGTATCAATTGTGACAAGGAGGCTGAATTGGCTTTGTGCCAAGACATACTTTCTCATTGATAGCCAAAGACACAGCCATATAGACACCTGTGTTGTTGATGTTTAATGGTTGAATATACATAATGAGGCTGATATACTATTAATACAATGTTGTAAACCCTAGGTTCTTCTATTGCTCTTAAAAATTGGAGATATAAGGGTTTTTGCTTATAGTATTCCTGCATATTTTCTTACTTTGGTATGGGACAAGATGGATCATCTTGAAGAGACATTGGAAAACACCCAAAAACTTTTTGATGAATTAGTGAGAATATATGCTCCTCTATGTAACAATGCCTCCTTAAACCATAATGATGGTCAAAACAACAAGCCATTCTCAAAAAGAGTCAATGTCATTCTACAGTGGAAGCACCCATGAGAAATTAAAGAAAAACAAGGAAGAGGGGCTAAGCTCTTCACACTTGGATTTGAATTGCAACAAACAAAGACAGACATAGACCTTCATAAGTTCAAGGAATTAGACACATGTTTGTCTAGGGTGGGGCAGCTAGAATGGAAGAAATTCAGTTGGGCTCTAAAGCCATCCATGCTTGCATTAATACAAGCTAAATTTTGGGAGCATCCTTGTGAAGAGGTTAGGCGAACAATTGCTTCTTGTCTCAGTAGGATTATAGCTTTAACATCGCCGCTATTGCCTTACAATAATGATATCATGAGAGAGATATTGCAACTGATAGTAGAAGCCCTTAAGGGGTTGAACAACATCATGTGTCCTACCTATCAGAAGCAACACAGAATCTTAGAACTCATGGCAAAGTTTAGCTTTGGCACATTCATGTTGAATCTGGAATGTGAGGACTTGATCTTTCAAATGTTCCAAAACTTTTAGACCAGCATTACACTAGCCCATCCAAACAATATCAAGACAAGCATGCAAAAGATTATATCCTTGTTTTTAAAAGGAAATGCTGACATCTACAAGATACTAAGATCCAGCTCCCTATGATCTTGTCGAGAAGTTGGTCAAGAAAAAAATAAAATTGCTCAGAAGGATGCTGACTAGGAAGGAGTTAAGAAGGATTGCTAGAGGAAGCAAGAAAAAAATCTGCAGCAAGAATGAACTAAGGAGGAAAAGACTATGCTTTATCTGCAAGGAACCTTGGGCCCTTAACCATTCATGTCCAGGTGATAAGGAGGCAACAAAGGTAGAATGGTTAGAGACTTCTTCAGATAATGGGGATTCATCCATAATTGGTGTTATGCTCCTATACCAATAGGTGTCATATTTCATGATTGACTTGATGAGCTATGAATATGTTCATACATTTCCTTGTTGCAAAGGTTTTCCATATTTTCAAAAAATCAAAAAATTTAAAAAATGTAAAGAGGGTATACCCTAAAAGAAAAATCAAGGGGTGAAAAGAATAAGATGGTCAAAAAAGTAAAAGAAAATGAACCCCACCAAAAGAAAGACCAAGGAAAGTGTGCAAGTCTAAATGCCACTACTTTTTACTCTTATGCAATAAACAAGTGTGTGCAGCTTGTAACTTATGTCACAATTGATGAACAGTCAAACAGTTTAAGCTTGACTATTTCATGTTTTCAATTTTATGTTTTAGAGATAGAAAATAAAAATCTGACCAAACTGTTTAATCTTGGTAGATAAGTAGATAGGTAGAGTGAATAAAAGGAGCTCAACAGTTTAATCTAAGCCCTTAGATGTAATAAAGTTAGACTTAGAGAGATTTCTCCATGTAAAAGAAAATAAAAGTTTGATAAAGGTTTGCCAGTTTAAGTGTACCCAAATAAAGAAGAAAAAAATGTTATGTTAAAGTAGGTAGGGTATGTAGATGATGTTGCAAAATTACATATGATGGATAATGACTCTAAATGTATTAATTTTCACTTTCATCACAAGTGCAAGGCAGACATTACACTGGAGGCATTTCAAGTAAGGCAAGGTCAAATAATTAACTCCCCTTATTATCTTTCCCTAAATTTTCATTAATTCCCCCTAAGTACTAAGGCATTTGCTAAAATTAGAGGGGTTCAGAGCATTTCTCTAACTTCTGGAGGGAATGGACCCTCGACCCAATAATTTAAAAGCCTAAGCACTTAAAACTATCCATAAGTCATTCATTTACTTTCATAAGTCTTTTCCTTAGTAAAATCCTATTTTACTTAGGAAAATTACACAACACCCCATAAAAACATTTTTTCATTCAAGCCTAAGTTAAATACACAATTCTAATGTTTTTACTTAGCTCTGTTCATTACATTACCATATTAATTTATAATTTATTTTATATAAATCCCTTATAAAATTACCCACGCCTGTATTATATTATTATACAAAATCCCGAAAAATTACATATCCTACCCCGATGGTTAAGTTATAACCATAAATACGTTTTAAAAATACATTTTAAACCGGGATTAACTAGTTAACCCGTAACAAGTTAACAGCCCTAATCCCCTCTGCATTAATAAGGGATTAATTAACCCTCATGGTTAATTAAGACCCTCCCCAACCTATCATACCGCCCCCGATATAATTAATTAAAACTTAATTGTGTTGGGCCCGCCATTACTAAAATTGATCTCGTCGCGCCTCCCGTCAGCCGTCCGATCATGCCTCTCACATCCAACGGCTATCCTCGATATCACGCACCCCTTAGTGACCCCGCATTAGCACATGATCACAAAGCGGTTTTCTCCCCTTACCTTTGCCACGCGTCACACTTCCTGTGGAATCGCTCGCTCCCGGCTAGTTACCGCCCATCCCCAAAAGTGGTGCGATATGAAACCGCTTACCACCTTCCCACATACGAAAAAAATGTCACTTCATTCCCTGTTGACGTCATTCATCCCGAAACCAAAAAACCCCGCCAACCTATGACTTTTTTAATAAAACAATCGAATGTCGTTTTTGTTGTTTTTTACCATATACCTGTGTTCCCGTGCAAATAACGTCGAGTCAACTATCCGAGGTTTTCAATTGCCAACTTGCTCAAAAACTTGCAGCCGATGCAACCCAAAACCTGTTAGCTACTACCAGCACTTGTTATTTCACTATCCATTCTCCAAACACAGGTATTTATCCAATTTTCGCATAAACCCTGCAAGTTCTCGTTTTCCACTATAATTTGACAGAAAAAGCCCAAATTAATTGCAATTCAGTTTTTGTTTTCATTATATAAGTTCCCAGACCCTCTGTTTGCCCATTTTTATAGAAAAACGTTATTTCCATCTGAATCCACAAGAACCAGACATGGAAACCCCTGTGGCCCTAAGTGTTGCACCCTTAAATGCTCCCCACAAAGATTTAGACTATTTGCCTTTAGCAAATAAGGACTTCCAGATAAAAGACCTCATCGCTGACAAAAATCACTTGAAAGTATTTCGCCAAAGCAGAGATAACTACCTAAATGGTTTTGATATCATAGGACTGTGGGAATCCAACCTTCCTATGTATTTTTTACCCTCAGTTCGTATTTTCCCAAAAATAATTCATCATTGTCATGCCAATTACGACCCTAATCACTGAGCAGTCATGTCCCCGAGCCAAATAGTCCTTTTTCCAATAACTGCTGAGTCAATTAATGAAATGTTATAGTTTCATCCCAATCAAACCCTGACTCCCCTTTCCATGGGAGATTTACTTGAGAAATCAGTGAAATTATCCCAAGAGGAACTCACTCGCCTTTGTCAAATCTTCATGTCACTAAAGCATCAGCCTGATGGCCCACCTCCTTACATGAAAACTTTCTTCACAACTATGGGACAACTCATAATTGACATGATATCATCAATAATGGGTTTCAATACTACTGAATTTGTTGATGAGTTAACCCTAGTACTGTTGTCAATTTTTACTCCTGAACAACTCCCTACTATCGAATATGACTTTGCCTCCTACATTGCTGACAAGATTCATGACCAGTTCATGAGACTGGAAAATGAAAGAGTTTTCAAGTACTCCACCTATATATACCATCTTATGCTCTTTTATCAGTCAGACAATTTCCCATTCCCTGTCTTGAAACTTGACACCAGAGGAAATCCAAGGTCTGTAATCTTTTGGTCTGCAGTCTTCCATGATTCCTTTGAAACCCCTTACTCCTATAATGAATTCATTGACCTATTTTTTCACCCAGCAACCACCTTGTTGATAGGGGTTTCCCCTCCTAGGATCAGTGGTGATATTAAAAAGACCCTTCAACTTTCCAAGCAGTACAAATTGGGAGACTAGTATCTATACCAGAACTTCACAAAATTTAGAATATATCGTTGTAAGCTTGCCCCCTTCAAGTTACCAAAGTATATTCCAATGCGACTGTTTGCATTGGAATACTATAGGTAGATATGTAATGCAGATTTGATCCATTTTAATAAAGCCAAAAAGAAAGCACAGCTAAGGATCAAACATCAAATAGGCCCTTTTGTCTGCAACGGTAGAGAAGCAGTAGAAAGAATTCTAGAAGACTATCTTAGATTACAAAATAGTTTTGGTTGGACTCCATATGACCCTCAGAGATTTATCTATGATAGAAGAATGAAGAATAGGTTGTCCCCTTGTATGCATCATAGGATCCCTGAAATTGAACAGTTTGCCAATATGGATGAATGGAGAGAGGGGACCTTAGTAGCTGCTGATAGTGAACAGGTTAATATTGAAAATGTAATGAGAGATCTTGAAAAGACTCTTGACTTAGATTATTTTGGGTAGGTACATGGTAATTCTCAAAGATCAGTATCAGGAATAAGTGCCTCAGCAGCTGGGACCTTAGAAAGGAACTCACAACGGACTAATACACTAGCCACCGAGACCTCCAAGGGCAAATAAATAGAGACTTGTACACAGGTCACTGAGCAATCTACAATGTCAAAGAAGCCAGAAATTCCCAAGGAACATGCCCAAATGCAAACTCCCCCAACTCAGGGCAATGTGGGAGAACCTCCAATTTTGCAAACTCCTCTGAATGAGGAGAGGAATAAGAAAAGAGACAGGGAATCAACTACCCTTGCCAGTGGACCCTCAGTGTAGCCTGGTGCAAAAAGACAAAGGTTAAACCCTCTTTTAGAGGAAGAATTTCTTGAAGAGACCCCTGATAGTCAAAGGAAAGAAGGAAAAGATAGTCATCAAACATTTCCAGTAGGTGGAACATCTACTAGCTCACAGAGAAAGGAGCTAGAAAGACAACAAAGTGCAGAGGTATCATCTTTTAGACCACCAGGAAAGGACTCTTTAGATATCAAGAAGACATTTATGGAAATAAAATCTAGAAATGATCCATTGAGGATTCAGGTTTATAATCAATATTTGAAAATGGCTCCTAATCAAAATAGATTGATGTCAGCCTATGACATCAAGGAAGGTAAGATGATCATGAGTTATTTTAAACCTAAAGTGCAACTGCCTCAATCAATAGCAGACTATCTTAGAACCAATTTTGAGGTCATGGCAAAGGATATTCATACTTTAGATCAAATTGAATTGCACAAACAAACTGGAGAAAGGATTTATTCCACCTTGACTGGTAAGGCCATGATGGCCCAAAGGTTGGAAAATTCTTTGAATAACACAACTACCCAACTACAGCTAGAGAAAGCCTCTTCGCGGGATAAAGACAACAAGATCAAAACATTAGAAGAATTGATCATTAGGTTGGGTCATGATCCCAAAGATGTGAAGGCTGCAGAGGTCTTAATAAAAAAGAAGGATGAAGACATTGTTGTTTTGAGAAAGAAACTGAAATTGCCACCTTCAAGACACCCACAGACAACTGAGGTGATACAACAGAGAAATGAAGAAGAGCTGATGGAATTAGTCCTGAAACTCAATGAGAAGCTAAAGGAAACTGAACAAGAATTGGAGAAACCATTGAAGGATAAGCAGGGAGAGTCGACCTCTCAGCCTCCTAATGTGATCCCAGTAGTTTCCAGTGCAGCCCCTTCCACCCTTGGAACAACTCTAACACCTAATGTTCCAGTAGTCACAGCAGAGGCAATAACAACAACAACAATAGCAGGTACAACACAAGTAGGAATTACAGGTCTTAGCCTAGATGAATTAGTAAAATCAATGGAGGAATTGAAGCTCCAAGTTACAAAGCTACAAAAGGTAAAAGAACAATATGCTACCTTGGAGCAAAGGTATGATCTCTCAAAGATAAATGTTGCAGAAAGGACAAGGGAAATCAAAGGATTAGAACAGAGAGTAAAATCATTAGAAAAGGATCTCACATTTGAGAAACCTTTGACAGAAATTAGGAAAAGTCTTTGGGCCAAAATCACTCAGTCAATAAATGATGTTTGGCCATCAGTCCAAATAATTTTTGAGCAAATTGATTTAGTAAAAGCAGCTCGAGAAGAGGTTCAAAAGACAAAGGCAGAGTTAGGAAATATGCCCGAGGAAGCCAGCAGGCTCATACAGTTTTTGAATACCAAGAATAAGTACCAGCTTGAAGAACTGGGCATTCAAGATAGAACATGAACAATTCTGGAAGTCAAAAGGGTTTTGACTAAAAGAACTCTAATGCAAAATTTAGAAAGAAGATGCCATGACATGCAGGAAGAAATCAATGCTTTTATGAAGAAATTTGATATTTTGCAGAGTAAGGGGTTTCCTAGTCCTTTAGTTATTAATGATAAACTAATGAGGCATATAGACTATGTGGAGAAATTGAATCAATATGCAAGCAACTAGGCAGGTCCATCAACAAGTGCATTAGCATCAAAAGCATTGCCTACAGGTAGAGTTCTCTATGACAATCTAGAGAACTTATTCTATGTTGAGCATGAGATAAAGCACTTGTTTCCAATTCAGCCTACCTTTTTTAGGTACACAGAAATTGATGAGATCCTGAGAAAACTTCAAAGAACTAGAATACCAAAAGCACAATTGTAGGAAGAGATGTTAGAAATTTTGTAAATTATCCTTGAGTAAATTTTGGTTATTTACTATAGTAAATAGTGGTAAAGAGGATAAAAATAGATCAAACAGGTCAAAGAGTATCAGAGCAGGTAAAAAGTATCAGTGAAAACAGGGCAGCTAGCACAGAATTACCAAAAAGACAACAACATGCCAAATCATAGGGCCTGCCTCCAGCACACTCACAAGAATAGGAACAACACAACATCAGTTTGCCTTTTCTTCTATCTATGAGACCATCTGTCTCTATTTTTTTTGTAACTTATTCATAGTCATCCTAGAATATATTTTACTCTGTTATGAGATATTTTTTGTAAATTTTTTTATATAAATACTCTCTCAATTGGAGTATTGAGTGTGGATTCTTTGACATTACTGTAATACTGATTATTTTGGAATAAAGTGTTGTTGGAAAAAAATTTGTATGGCAAGCTGGATGAAGAATTGATGCAAAGGACTTTTCACAAGATCCCTGAGTCAGACACCGGATCAATAAGTCTTCTATTACCTCATGTTTTAAAGTTTTCTTGTTTATTATATCAACTGCGTTTCATATCTGAATGATAAACGAAAAAGAATAATTCAGAAAGTCCTTGAGTGCAATATGTTTTCAATCATTTTTTTCCTTAATGTTATCCTCTAAACTAGAATAAACAGTGACTTCTTAATTGCTCCTATTTCCTAGTTTATTCACTTTGATTATTTAGTAAATAATTCTTAATTGATCTTTATTGGTAATCATTCAAGTTCCCTCTTTCGAATATGTTGAAGGATTCTTAATTTCCCTTCATCTCTTTTGAGTCCATTCCATCTATTTTATGTCTCTTTTTGTTCCCTGTTTAACTATCTTGCCCTGTGGAACCATCCCTTGTTAAGAAACCAAAACCAGTTAAGCCATCTTCTTTGACTCCATTCGCCCAATGGCCTAAACTACTCAGTTCTACCCCTCTGCTACTGAATTTCACCACCCAAACACAATCAAAACCCCTAAACTTGCATAACTATTCTAATATCTTTCAAAACAAAGCTAAAACTTAAAAAGAGAGCCCTCTCTCGGTATAGATTGGCCAGATTTTGTACGTAAAAGTTGGTTTGTGGTTACCTCGGACCTCTTTCCTCTTCCCAAAAACTTCAAGGAAAATCTGAGTGATAACAATTGGGTTCACTGATTTTCAGAAGAGAACCTACGAAGGATCCAAGCACTTGAGTACAGATGGTGAGCAGCAACACCATGCTTTTCAGAGAAACTTGCAAGACAAGCCGATGATAATCAGTCAGCTTGACAAAGTACATGGGGAAAGGAAGGAGGTAATTCCTCCTGATGATGTGGTAGTTGAGTCTATAGATATCCAAGAGAACATCCATAAAGAGTATGGGCCATTAGGTGTAGATAACAGTCCACCAATACATCCATGTTTGACAACCAGAGAGGGTGGACAACTTATCCCCACATGTGGAGAAGGTTAGGAAGAAGAAATTCAACGAAAATCAAATGAGAAGTCAGTTGTAATAAACTGACATGATGAGCATAATCATGCGGGGAAGCATGACAAATATAGTATGTAAGATGATACATTTTTGGAGGGTTAGTCAAAGCTTCAAGATGAAGCTGTGGTCGTGGTGCATGACAGATACAAAGACATTCAACAGGGCACCTGAATTTCCAGTAGAATACTTTTAGGAGAGGATCATGGATTTCAAGACAGATCTTATGATGTTGAAGCGAAGAGTTTGGACAGTCTGAGAGACTATCTTATAGGAGAATATAAAAATTGAGGAGCTCATAGGGGTATGTGCCGAAGCAACGACCAAGTTGTCTAGTGTTGAGGAACGACTCAGGTCCCTCACAAGGCAACAAGAGGAGTACAATTGGGAGTTCTAGAGTAACCCTCTATAGCGGTACATAGATAAGGCTTGCAACACTACTAACCCACTTTTATACATTGGGAAGAGTGGGGCACAGTTCTCCAAATGCATCATGTTGGGTGACCGAGTGGAGCAACATGAGTTGAGCATCGAACAATGTCAACATAGTAGATTTGCAGGTATTCATCCTTCCTAAGGCATGGATTGGTGAGAAATTATGAGTTGGTACTCTATTGATGGGTTGATTCCTAGGAGGGTACTCACAGCTAAGGGAATGCTGCGGGTTGGGCCCTTTGGCATGGGCAATGGTGGAGGGCCGAGATGGTATCATAACCCATAGGTCCTAAGACGTAGGTGACACTGGGATCTAGAAGAATCCATTGGGGGTAGGATGCGCTAGAGGATTGTTTGGGATCTAGGTGAATCTATCGAGGGAAGGATTGATCAGAGGATTGTTTGAGATCCAGATATCGGAGGATCCATTCAGGATCATTTAGCATGGAGGCATAGAATAACACACTGGGTTGTAGGGGATCCTAGTATTAATGTCCAGATGCTTCTATTGTGGATAGCAATGGATTGCTTAACGATAGGCAATCTTTGGGTGGGAGGATTTGCAATATTCCATTTTCTGGATATGGTCAAAATAGATGGAATCTACCCATGGTATTTACCCATGGTATCTTCCCACGGTATTCCCCTTCATTTTTCAAGGGAAAATAATAAAATAAAGCTTCTAGAGAGTCCATCAAGCCTATAAAAGGGGATAGGAGCTAGGCATTGAGATCATCCAGAGTTATTTATCTATTTTTCCTTTGTTGAGAACTTGGCAAGGCCAGTTCTAGTTTGATCCTAGGGACGAAAACCCCATGGGAGTAATTTGTCTGGTGGATCCATCTAGGGTCTACGATTGTGCTTCAGTATCATTTGATGAGAAACCTTGCATGCCATTGGTGAGGGTTTCTTATGTTAATTATTCTGGCATGTATTATTTGTAGTAATTAATTAAATAAAGTGGTTGCACTTCTAGATCCCTTATGTGTTACAACAGTATAGTGTGCTAGATCGGTCAAATTTTTTAAGGTTTAGGATATTACACAGAATGTTGTTCACCCTTTGAAAGATCTCACTTGTGAAGAGTAGCTAGTATTGTTATGATTGTGATTGATTTGTATTGATACTTGTACCAGATGAGGCATGCAGGGTTCTCTGTCCGGGGTGATGGAAGAATTATTCATATATCTCAGATCGAGTTGTTTGCGAGTCCAATCGTATCCTGCACAAGACTTGAATTTTGAGCATTACACTAAATATTTAATGAATAACCTAAGTAACAATAAAGGTTACATAAAGTGTGTTAAGGTAGTTTAAGTAAATTTGACTCCATTAAGTTATAGGCTATTTTCAAGCTCCATGTTTATGAGAATCTATTGTTATGTCCGATGATAATCTATCGTTTTGTTGGATGATATTGATGTGCAATATATCCTATTTAAAGATGGAAAGCCTCTAGGTAAATATGGCTTCGAGTATTTCTGACTTTAAATGGACATCCTTATGTCCATTGCTGATAGCAAGGAGAAAAGCCAAAATAGTAGGAAATAGATCAATTCTTTGGCCTCTCTCCTTACCTTCAGATTCCCAAAATATTCTCAAAATCTGCAATCCACTCAGCCTCTTTAAATAAACTATATTTCAACCATGTCAAAAACATGGTTCCAACCAACCATACACGAAACTGCCAATAACTTGACAAAACCTAATTTACATGAACTACACTAACAAAATGTAAAAGATCCTTACCAACATGTTTTGGAAAGAAAACCATGCATAAGAACATACAGAAGCCCGCACAACAGTCTGCCAGTTGCCTTTGTCGTGATCAATTTCTTCATACGCATTGGCAGTGTGTAACAAACAAAATTGCTTCTGTATTTGGATGAGAAGTCTCCAGTCTCGTTCTTCAGTTATTCCGTTGGAAAGGTGAGCCAGCAAATAGAGGAGAGTATTGGGATTGCTTGGGTTTGGACACAGAGTAGTAATCATGGGTGCGATTTCAGATATGGCAGCATAGGTTTAACCAAAACAAAATAAAAATAAAATACAATACAAAACATTTAACAAAATAAAAATAAAAATACAAAACAAAATTAAATGTTGCATCTGGAGAATTGGCAACCAAAAGAAAATATTAATACAATAAATGTTGCATCAGGAGACTTGGCTCGTAACGAATTACCACCAATGTCTAATTTGGTTCGATTTCCAAATATAATGTAGTGACTTTGGGTTAGGGCCCAGTCGTGAATAATCAAGTGATCATATATAACGAATTCATGGATGAGTCATATTCTGTAGCCAGATGTTATTTTAGTCAGAAACAACAAATATGCGTTGTTTTCCATAACTAACTGAAAAGAGAATGTTTCTTATCCACACTGGTAAAGATTGATAGTCCTGACAATTTGGAGGTGCATGTCAGTAGGTATATAAAGCACAGATTATAGATCTTTATCGTTATTAACGTAATCAAAATGCAAAGAAATTTCAAGTAACACTCACCATAAAATGAGAAGTTGCTCACAGGCAGCAACATGTCTTCCGCATGAGATGTGATGACAATCAAACGTTTCCTCTTGGCATCAATTTTGAATGTGACAACACACTTTCCATGTCTTCCGCATGAAATGTGATGACAATCCAACGTTTCCTCTTGGCATCAATTTTATAATGTGACAACACGCGTTCCCTGACCCTCTTAAATATGCCTGCATCATTGTTATACACACCACATGTTTTAATTTAATGTTATTGAATCCGTTCTTAATTATAGGGGAGGCAAGTTCAGTTTTCAAATAACTTCTACTTGTAAATTATAGTTAATGTTTAAGTGTCTATGTCTTATGTCTTAATGTGAGATGGAGTTGGGGATGAGCATTTATGGATTTGTTTGGAATTAAAGAATTAAATAAATTTTTATGGTCAGCTATGATTGTATTCTAAATAGAATTTATTAACATTTATGTGTTTAAGTGTTTATGTGCTAATGTGAGATATAGTTAGGGACAAATAGTTATGGATTTGCTTATAAAATAGTTAAATAATTTTTTATAATCACTTATAATTATATATGGAACCATCTGTACTCTAAATAGAACATAGGATGATATAATTTAGTAATTTTTTTTTTAGGAATTTCTTCATCATGTATGCAACAATTTGTATTCTAAATATAACATAAGATAATATAACTTAATAAATTTATCTTTGAAGAATTTCTTGATCCATATGTTCTTGTTTCATATTTGTTTGCATGTGTTTGTTACAAGTTATTAACGGAAAACACATAGTTCAACCAAAAATACCTGAAAGTATGCAATACAATACCCTTGCACTAAATTGGAGCAATAGGCAGAGTCCCATCAATAAGTATATCTTGAAGTACATTATGTTATCCTTCAGCCTTAAAACTATTCCTTTTTCACAATAATTCACTTTTTTTGTTATAATATGCTTAGTAAGAAAAGTAAAATGTGTTTGTCATAGTATGTGGCATAATGTGATTAAATTGCAGGAAAAAGAAGCATTTTTGAGGCATTTACCATGTAGGGGCTTGATGGAGAAAACCAGGAGGGAATCTAAGGAGGCTTGTCCACCCCCTTAGCTCTCTAACTCGGCAGATCACCAAATCCTCACTCAAAAGCTCCAATTCACTGACAACCGAGTAACTCCAAGTGCATGAGAATCTCAAGGAGGACAAGATCCATAATTTTCGAGATCAAGGGAGGAATCACTCCTATTTTCAAGGAAGTTGCTATCAACTACCCTTTTGTATAAATACACGAACTGAAAGGTTCATTAGGATTCATATTGTTTATTGACATAGGAGTAGCTATTGAGCCCAGGGCTTGACCTTGTTATTGTTAACTTTCATGTGATGTATGAGACTACTATTTTCTGCTAATGAGAAGTTTGTTATTGAGCTACATCTGAACTAGTTCTAGAGGGCTAAAACCATTGGGTTTGGGCCTAAACCAGAGGCTTTAGTCCCTCTTCTGAATTTCTATCTTGTTCCTGTTTCCAAGAATTTCATGTCTTTATTTTGTTGCAATAGATACTAAGCTATAAAAACTTGTGATTTCAGGCTTCTTTATCACCTCTCTTTTGGGAAACATGGTGGGAAACATTCATAATCTCAGCCCAAAAATAGTTATTTATGATTTCTTAGAAATAGGTAGATGTTATTTATCATTTTTTCATATTTACTTTCTGCAACCTAAGAGTTAGTTCATGTATTAGAGTAGCATTGTGAAATAGAATAAGGTTGTAGTCAAATTTAACTCATATTTTCCATGAAAATTTATGTCACTGTGTTATTGATCATTTAATGCATGTAGTGGGCTAGTTGTGGGGTTGTGTTGACCTGGAAGGGTGGCCATATCTTTCACCTCCACTTGGAATTTTCCATCTTCTCCCTTTACCTCTCACACTGCTCTCAAACTTTGTTTCCACAGTCATTTTGTTTAGGCAATTAAAGACACTATGGGCATCCATCTTGGTGCAAGACAGTGTTGAAAATAGCAACAAGAAATTCTAAAAATAGAAGTGCTAAAAATATCACTGCTATAAATAGTAGTTTGGGTACCAGTGCTGGATTGGGCAACATGGAATGAAAAATGGAAGTGTTAAAAATAGAATTGCTATTTTTAGCAGTTCAGGATGAATTCCTATTTTAATCAGACCATGGACTAAAAATAGGAAGTAAAATTCGAATTTGAACTTAACAGCTGTTTGAAAATAAATTAATCAATTCTCCATGAGTTAATTAGTTGTGAAAAATAAAACATGAAGTCTATGTGAGGACATGCAATAGTTTATCTATTAATTGAGGAATTTATCCTTCAGTTAAAGAGATAAGGATGAGTTCTAATTTGAGTAGTAATTAGTTGGCTCAGTTAACTGAGCCAAGTCCAGTTATAATTGATTTAAACAATTTGTTTAAATTAAGTAAGTTCAGTTAATTAATGCATTCTTGCATATAACTGTTGTGCTTCAGATAACTAAAGATTCTCTCATGAATAACTCATGCATGTCAGTTTAGATAGAGACCCAGTTGAGATCAAAAAAGGGACAATGTACTATCAGTTGGACAAAATTTTTCCTATAAAAGAAGCTCATCCATGGATGAGGATTTATCTCCTTCAAGACTGCGTAGTTGGATCAGAGGTTAGTGAGTGTGTGAAGAGGCCAATTCACACAAGTGGCTGCATTGGACCCCAATCATAATTGTGCAAAGAAATAGGAGGCTTGGAGGGCAGCCCAGAGGTTAGAGAGAGGCCTTTGACTATTTATGAGCGGAAGAGGTATTGCAGAGAGAGCAGGATAGCTTTTGAGCTGATTCTTTTTGTAATACTGGTTATATTTCCACTTGTATGGTAATACAGAGTTGGGGTTTTAGGCTGAGGCTTTCCCCGGGTTATATCTTCTGTGTTATGTGTGATTGATTTCTCCATATCAGTGATATGTGTTCTTATTGATGTTGCTCATGTTCAATTAAGCTTCCGCTAAATTGGTTGTAGAAGTAGATCAAGTATTTTGCTTTAGTATACTACATTATCAGGTGATTTACAGGTGGGAATTTCTACAGATAGATCTTCAAGAGCTCTTGGGCTTGGATAGGAGATTCACCCAAACCTAATTCACTCCCTCCTACCTTCATCCATCTCTTCCTTCCTTCAAGACACCCTCTCCACCCTTAAAAGACTCTCAGAACCCTGCCTGTAGCATTAGAGGGCCTCTTGTAGCAATATAAGACCTCATGCAGTGGCACCTATCAATGGCTTGTAGTGCCATTTTCCTCTACCTTTTTTTCTCCCCACTTCAACGTTAGCTTGGTTAGGATGAATAATGAACCCAAAATTGCGATTTGATAATCTCGAGAAGCTCTTAGGCTACTCCAACCTCCTTTTTTCCTCATTGCAAAACAAAGTAGAATTAGTGTTTTTAATTCACAAAATTTTTACAAGTTAGACTTATGTTTTTCAAACAATTGTAAAGAAGATCAATGATGCATGCAAGTAGTATATTGATTTGATGAAATGTGCAAAATAGAGTAGATTCACTTTTGCAAGTAGACTAGCCCTTTTTCTCATGTAATGTTAATTAGCATCTACAATTTGAATGAATGTAATTTTCACTTTCTTAGTTAAGATCAGTTTCATAAGGAGTTTTCACTATAGTTAAGTTGGAGCAATAGTCTCCGAGAACCTTGATCTGATGTTATGACTGAGGGTGGCATGAGTATAACTTAACCTACTATGCATAAAACACTGTCACCTCTAAGTTTGGACGAACCTATCATTGATAATTTAATTTGATGAGCCCTTAAGGGTTGCAACACTATTGGTGTAATACCAGGGCTCACCATTTTCGGTGTTGTTTCTACTTAAGCAATGTTTTTTTTCCTGTTTGCATCAGTCCTATTGCTTGAAAAAGTGAAAAAAAACTTTCATGCCTAGTAAGAGTAGGGATAACCAAGGAAAATTCTTACCAAAAACCCCCACCCCCTCAAGCAACCAATCTTCACTCTTCTTCGGTGGCTATGAAATTCCCTCTCTAGCTACAGGGGATTTAGAAGACTCTTTAGGTGATCCAATTGAAACTTTTAAAGAGTCTATTGGACAATAAGAACCTACCTCACCTAGTCAAACTATGGTTGAAAACAAAAACAATCATCTCTTCCCTATCAAAGAAACCAATGGAGAGGCTAGAAAAAAGTATATGCCCTGCTGGCCTTCCACATTTCCATGGCCTAACCTCTGAAGATCTTGACACCTTCATGTTTTAGTTTTTTGTTGTTTGTAGGACCTATGACTATGCCTCTAATGACCAGAAGCTGAAGTTATTTCTTTCTACCCTCAAAGATGTAGCCTTGCTCTAGTTTATGAGTCTACTTGGAGGCAACATCATTACTTGTGCCCAAAGACAATAAACCTTCAATGATAAATACCAAGACTGTAGGTCCAAATAAAAAAAGAGGAAATATTTAGGATGACCCTTGGACCTGATAAATATTTGGAAGACTATGAGGAAACGTTTCAAATCAATTATAGGAGTGCCAATTGTACCCTTGATGCTGAGTCACTCTAGCTAGTTCTTCTTCGAGGGATCAGGGAAGATGAATGGGAACCCTCAACATACTATCTGGAGGATATATCTACTAATGTCCTTATGATGGCATCAAAAATGTATTCAAGAATTACTCTAGGGCTATTAGGAAGAAGGGTAGGTCTAGCCAAAGCTTGGTCAGTTCCTCTCCCTCCAAAACATCCATCAAGCATGAAATAGGGAATATGTTGGAGGATTTTAAGAGTTAAATGTTGCACACATTTACCCTATAAATGGATACTATGCAAATCAAATGGAAACAAGAGGAAGTAGAAAGGGCACTAGCTATTTTCTGCTCTAGATGTACTAAAAGAAATATTAGGAATGAATCCCCATTGAATGTCATACAAGTTTTTCTAGTATGTGAAGAGAATCATGCAACAAAAAAATGTCACTCTCTCCCAGGCCTAAAGGATGTATACTAGGAAGGAGTAGAAAGTGGATCAGAATAGTTGTGCTTCATTAACCAAAGGAGACCCCCAAGACCTCGTCCATATCAAAGTGCATATTTTATTCACTACAATCCAAATCAGATTGAACCATTTTAACCTTGGTACCCTTCCACTCATCCATCATGGTCCACACCTCCTCCTTTGCCTTAATCGCCTCCATATCCTCCTCAACTTGTCAACCATCCTTTTCAGCCATATCCACCACAATATTCCCAATGGGGCAACCCCTCACAAGGGTGGAGGCCTCAAACAAACTAGCCTCCTTCTTTACTGCCTCCACCCCAACCTCAACCAAAACTAGATCATCGTACCCCGCCTAAGCAATCTCACATTTCCACTGAACCCAATTCGAACTGGAACAATAAGTAGACACAATAGGTCTATAGTGGGGAAACATCCTATCCTGCTTATGCTGTGGAAATCCAAGAAATCAACCTTCAATCTAGGAGGGTACTCTCAGATAATCACCCACCTCTCCACCTAAAGAGCCTGAACAAGAGAAGGAATAGAGTGTCCCTCAAGTCCATGCACCCCCCTATTCTGAAAGGTTGATCCCACCTAACCAGCACACTCCATAAGAGGTTGAACTTATGGGAGAATTAAAGAATTTGTTTTTCAATGATCGAGGTTCCTTCAGCTACCGGAATCATCCAGGATATTTTACTTCTATGATGTTGTTAGAATTTCATTTTAAAGAGCATAAAATAACATATGTGCATGCTTAAATGAGAGGAAACATGACAACGGTCAACACATCAAAACATGAGACATTTGATAATGGAGTTCGTCCAGTGTGGTTTACGTCTGTGGGCTCGGTGTCAAGGTGGTGTTGGCTGCTTAATATAATGCTAGAAATGATGATGATGTACATGGAAACTCTTTGTCATGTCAATAACACACACTCTCAAGAAAGAGTGGCTTGTCTCTCCACGAGACATTCTGCTTACAGGAATTCTCACTCAAGAAGGCTTCCTCTCAGCATGACAACTCAACATGATCTCACACAATGTGGCAATGAGTATCCCTTCAACACAGTTACATAGGGATCTCAACAACAATACATAGCATGACAAGTTAAATACATCTCACATAATTTGGAAAGAAGCGATCCCAAAACATAACATCAAGGAGGGATCTCAAAACATAATACATCATCTTAGCAATTATAGAGGAAAACATCACATGACTAATTCATGTACCTTCACCTTTGAAGTTGGATGAAAAATGGAAGGCTCAGCTGTAAAATCTGACTGCATCACTGAATTTTTATCATCGAGAGGTGTAAAATCGCCTATCCATTTGTCGAATTCTTACATTGTCAAAATCTGGGCCTGTAAGAATCTTTTAGATTCCCCTTGATTCTCCAAAGATTCCCTTCTCTGGGCTGACTGGAGATCTGCAACTCAGATCAAAAATTGTTCTCGCCGTCATGATCCTTGCGCGATTTTGAGAATTTTGAGTATAAAGTTGGCTACATTTTAACTCTGGTGAATTTCAACCTCCAAGGAATCTGGAAGATTCCCTCAAGATTCTTCGAAGATTTTACCCTACGGGGAATTTGTAAATCTACTGCTCAGATGGTGATTCTGATTTAACCATCATGTTCCCTATGAAATTCCAATTAAAATGACTATAAACTTCATATCATTATGACAAAATGAAAATTTACCTCCCAAGGAATCTGGAAGATTCCTCACAGCATCAAAAGATTCTCTACAAGAATTCCTATAGAATTGTTGAGGGAAATGTTCCGCTAGGGCTTTTGGGTTTAAACCCTAGCAGACTGAAAGTTGTCTATACACAGAAACACACATTCACACTGCCATCATGCGATTGTAAGCAAATTCTATGATAAGAGGGTGTACCTTAGGTCCTACGTTTGAGAAGACCCTTTAGGGTGCAAACCCTTCTTGGAGTTCCCTTTTTGCTCCTTTGATTTGAAAAACCACAAATTCCAAAGAACACAACAGTATATGGACAAAACCTTATAAATAAACCATCTTCATGTTATAAAGAAAGGTAGTTAGTTATGAAATATAAACAACCATTCACATATGTATTCTAACATGAATATCATAAACATAAAGAAGATTTATATTGGGAACCAAGACATGTGTTTCTTTTATTATAGACAAATAAAGTACAGAAAAGGAATAATTTCACCTGAGTCAGCTTTCACAGGCTCCAAGCAAAGCTTCCTTCAGGATCCGTCCAGCCTCAAACCTTTAACAAACTCCTTCCATGACTTACTCCATGATGTCATAAATAGTGGATGAACATCAACACACAAGGAAACAAGGGTTTCCTGTACAAATGGGGGAAGTGCAGAAGGCACAAGGGACTTCAGACCTGGTCAGGGGAAAAATCTCAGCTTAATAACCTTTCTCTCTCTTCTCTCCTCCTTTAGGCCTTCCCATTGAGGTCTTTTTATACCTCTTCCAAAGTAGTTTTTTAGTTGGGAGTTGGTTGGGAACAGTTGGGCCACGGGCACTAACAGGTGATCAGCAGGTAAAACCCGCGATCTCCGCCCAAAATTAAGGAGTTTTATATTTTTTTAAGTGTTTTAATACATATACGCGGGTTGGGTATATACCTACCCGCGTATACACACGTTTAACTCAGGGCAATGTCACGTATAAGGGATAAAACATTGTTTTTTAAATTTTAGGACCAGGTCTGGAAGGAGGGATTGCCCTAGGCCATGAGTGTAGCATCACAAACCATAAGAATGAGATTTGGAGCTATAACAGATGCCCCCTAATATATGAGGTCAGAAGGGGTACATGATGGCCAAAATGTATTAAGCAAGTACATGGAAAGGAAATTTGTCAAAAACCGAGGAGGACTTCACCAGAATTCAGCTTGCCAAGCCACAAAAGGAGATCAGAAAGAAACACTGTTTGAGGTGGGCATACCCATGCTCAAAAAAAGTAAAGTATGTCCGCATATCAAGTATAAGCGAATCAACTAAGTATACAAGTATAAATGACTGGAAGATACATAATGGATCATCTGATCATGATGAACAAGTACATGTCTGAATATCACATATAAGACTGTCAATGATGCTGAAAGATGTAACGGATCACTGATATCAAAGACTGATCCCAAAAGGTACCAACTGAACATGATGGAATAGGATGGTACTACACTGCAAACTCAGGTGCCAGCATATAGAATGTCACCATGACTGACTGCAACATATAAGGTGGAGTGGTATCAACTAGCAACAACAAGAGCAACTGTCAAGTGAACCAATGAATGCTGATACAACCTGAGGTCTTCACCGACCGCCGTGGTACATTTCTACACCATGGGAATAAATGATCTGAAGTCGACCATGTGAGAAATCATTTGATTACCGGTCATTGATGTATACCGTTAACAAACGCGAGACTACTCACCGATAATGATAATGAGCGTCAAGGTACCCAGTACAATCCAACAAGTGTGAATAGATGTGCTAGAGTCGAACACTTGTAAGAATCTATCGATCAGGAGACAATGATGGTTTCCCACTGTCGATAGCGAAGGATCTACCACTAATTACTGCAAACCCCAAGGTACTGCCAAATGGACTCTAGATCTTTGTCCCAGAGCAATGAGTCGGAGTCGATAGGGAAAGATCCGCTAGAAGGAAGGCATTAAGGCATCCTTCATCAATCTAGCACGAGTGTAACCTGTAGGCCAATAATGTGGAAGGAATCGGACGAAAGAGATGTAGTAACCCAATCTAAGTACGTTTCTGGCATACACAAGATGTGGGTAGCTCACGATAGAAACCCTCTAAACCAACCAATAATGGAAGCTGACACAGAGGCGAGGTATCCACCAATAGGGTCAAATGGAAACCAAGGTACTGAACGAATTCCAATGTGTGATAATGTAAGCTGATGTCGAACACAAGGGAAACCACTCAGTCAAAGACCCATGATACTGATCGATGCTGAGCACAAGGTGACCTATCAATAATGAAAATAGGGCCAGGGTTCAGCTCTAGGCTTGTCGTCAGAGCAAGGTGTCATCGTTGATAAGGACAAGACCTGCCAACAAGAAGTCAATGTGGACCTTCTCAAACCGACATGAGTAAAGGACCAATATAGCTGATGTGATGATAGACATGATACTGACAACCAGGGATGGCCGACTGAAAAATGAGTCAAGAGACACCGCAGAAAGGCCGACTCAGGCTAACTTCCCTTGAGCAAAAGCACGACTCAATGTGACTATGTGGTAGCATATGATGACTCTGTATAAGTTCGCCATGCAGGAGGCATGAACAAACCCTCCATATGATTGGAAGAGATAACCAATCGGGGGAGAACTGACTCAATAACAAGGTTAAGGCGTACCTAAGTCGAACTAAATCCCGCCCAAACGGAGGAGACTTTGCTGTGAGTGCTTTTTTCAAGGGCGACACAACTGACTCTAGCTGCCAACAATAAATGAAAATATTGTCCTGTTCCCGCTCTTTTTTTGGAATATTTATTTTTTTTGTCTTTTTCTGTTAAGCTGGAAAAAGAATAAAAGAATGCTATGGTACAGTGGAAAGAACGAGTGTCGGTGAAATAGATGATCTAGTTCCTGGGAATGGAACGTTCCTATGCTTAATGCAGAGAGGTGAAAACTGGCCAGTGACACTCAAAGGTGTGTTCCTTCCATGGGTCAAGGTGTGTCAAGCTGCAGAAGTCAAAGGTATGCAAGGTTGATTTTGCAGTCGTCATGGTAAAAAGTTGGCTTAAACACGAGTCCAAGTGAAGCCGGCTCTAGGCCAAAAGGTGCAAGTGGTCAACATGCAATGCAGTAGTACAACTCAACACAAAGGAGCCTCTAGGGAATAAGGCCAGAACAAAGTGAAGAAGCTAAGAGGAATGAGTCTTCAACGCATAAGTCATGGCGGGACTATAGAGGACTCCCGAGCCTACTCAAATCGGAGCAGCATTGGAAACAAATGTTAGTGAGGTGCTAACTATGATGCCCATGTAAAGGATGGCTCTACCATCGTGTCATGATTTAAAGAATCGGCGAGTGAAGATGGTTTGTGAACCATAACACGATGGGGTCGACCCTATGGCAGATGTATCGGCAAATGGAGGCTAGTATGCATAATGCAACGGAAAAATGGTGTCCCTAACCTATATGCCAGTGAGAAAACGATCCCTGCCATGACGGGTCAACAGTCATGGAACCATCTCGAAACTGTCGAAAAACGTCCAAAATGTCCTGAAAAACAAACCATTCTCGACATTCCAAGCTCCCAAGTTAAAAGTTACATGAGGCCAAACAAAATAAAATTTTGAAAAAATTTTGCATTTTCAAAACTTATAAAAGGGATTTTGGACTCACCATTTTCACCATTTGAGTTTGAGAGCAAAGAGTTGGAGCAAAAGGAGCAAACTTCCCATACGCCAAATTCAACCATTCAAATTCTTCAAAAACCTCCAGGTAACTCTTATACTTAGCTTGCAATTGATTGTGATTGGTTTTAAGATTTTTAATTAATGTTTCACCGTTGAATTTTTTGCCCAAAATTTCACTGCGGCGTATATGCGGGTTAGTAATATGAAACCTGCGTACACGCGGGCCCTATACGCGACTGTGTGCGCAGGGACCCACGTATACACCGCGAACAATTTTTAAACAAAAACTAACGGTTGCAAATCATTTTTTTCTCAGAATGCCAATCACCTGGTGAGAAAGAGAGCACGCAGCGGTGGATAATGAAGTCATGAATGATCCTGAAGCTTTGGATGCCCTACGGGGATGCGGTTTGCTTAAATTCTTCAAACTGTCGAATATGAAAGCAAACACACGTCTGCTTTAGATTCTCATATATTATTGGGACGTCGAGGAGGAAGCCTTTATGATTGACCAGATGCCGCTCAGGGTAGAAGTGGAGGATATCTATTTTATCACGGGCCTTTCCCAAAGGGGAGAGGTAGTACATTCCCGGGGCAGGACACGAAGCAGTCTCACGATAGAGGACTACGTACAGATATATTGACCAAGACATCCCAAGAAGGTTGGGAGCTAGATTTCTATCACACATGTGGCAAGTTTATCACTGAGGATAATCCTGTTCACTATAGCTCGAGTGAACGGATCGTCCTCTTTGCATCAGGCATCACGGCTAACCATGAGCGTGGCAGTTGATTGTCTCACTACTGTGTTCGACTGGTGTACTCCTCTCCTGGCCAACATGAAGAGCTAGCTCACTTCTATCAAGAGGGGACAAACCAAAATTTTTGGATATGGGACTATCCTGTGTACTTTCTTTTTCGAGAAGGTTCCCACACTCCGCCCCAGGGTAGCAGTTTCCATCGGCACCCCACGAGATCCACGCATGGGCTGCTGGGCTGATCTGATGAAACGTCTGGGGGGTGGGGAGGTCCCAAGGACTGCCTTCGATGATGACTTCTTCACCTGGTGCGATCAGCAGATCATCATCATAGATTACTACCCCTATGCTGGGCTGGATTTCCGAGGAGATCCTGATCTAGCATTACCACCAAACGCAGCATGGGGCGAGATTGGTAAGAATTTTTAATTTTATGATTTTTTTTGGATTTTTCAAATATAATGATGAATTTTGAAAAATATTTTTGATGAGATTCAAATGACTGATATGATGATCATGTTCTAGACATTGGGCCGATATGACTAGATGGGTTCCCGCGGCATGGACCATGCAGCTGAGGAGCCGAAGAGGCGGCTGCTGATACAGAGCAGACTCTACATAACGTCCAGCGACACTTGGCGAGACTGAGCTACCGAGTACCGATGGCTGCCATAGAGGACCTTCCTGAGGATATGCAGCGTCATGTGGTTGGCATGCCACGTGACTGGGTTCGCACTTTTCGGTGTGTGGCCAATGCGATAGTTACCTACTTAGCCGCTCATCCTGAGCTGGGGCATTAGATATGTCGGACATGATTATGGGCATTTGAGTCCCAATTTTGTATATTTTTGGACAAACATATGTACACTCGAGACGCTTTATGATATATATATATATCTATATATATATATATATATATATATATATATATATATATATATATATATATATATATATATATATATATATATATATATATATATATATATATATATATATATATATATATATATATATATACAGTTCGACTTTTTGATGCTTGATTTTATTGTGATGAATGATTGATGTGCCAGTCTAATGCTTGATTAGCGATAGAATCAACTAACCAATTATGAGATCTTGGAATGTGCAAATAATTAATATAAGTAAATGATCTTTTCAACAACCTCACCCTTAAATACTGGCGATATAAACATGGATCCCGTACCCGATAAATGTTGTTTAATTGTGACACTATCAATTGAGAATCAAGATAAACTACCAACGAGTTGATCCCATGAGAGATTGCCTCGGATAATAAATTAATAACGGCAGTATACTCAACCATATTGTTTGAAGCAGGACCGATGCATACGCCTCTTGATACCATCAATTGACTAGTTGGATAATAGAGTACCCAAGCTGCGGAAGCGAGATTCCGAGTGTGCCAACTAGCACCATCGACAAACCCAAAATAGACCAAATCATCCATCAACACCTACCACAGCAGACCAAAAAGTGTTGATATAAAAAAAAAAACTCTCGATGATATATGTACAAATATACATAATGTACAAAGAAGCCATTTCCTAATTCCTACTTAAGCAAAGTACTTCTTTAGGTAGAGCCTGTTTCGGGGCTCTGCCAGCTTGTTTCCCTCAAAATTGATTAACTTATATGACCCTTTTTCTAAAACTCGTTTAATAATGAAAGGACCGTACTACATAGGCTTAAACTTGCCTACCCCCAAGGTGTCTTTATCTTGGTCATAGACCAAGACAAGGTCACCTTCAGAAAAGACTCGAGGATGGACAGATTTATCGTACTGTGTTTTAACCCTTTTCTTATGAGCCTCATTCATCATGGCAGCATCTCGACGCTGCTCATCAAGATGTTCCAAGTGAAGTAGGCGCTCTTCGAGACTCAAAGTCTCTGGAAGGAGCTCAACAGCTAACTTAAGAGTTGGAATTTCACATTCAACAAGAAAGATAGATTCCATCCCATAAACCAACTGAAAAGGTGTAAAACCAGTAGCAATCTTCATGGAGGTCCAGTATGCCCAAAGAGCCGAATACAACATAATGTGCCAATTGGACCGATTTTTATCGATTGTCCATTGGAGGATCGTCTTAAGAGTTTTATTGACTGCCTCGACCTATCCATTGGCCTGAGGATAATAAGGAGATGAATGCTCCTGCTGAAAACCCAATTTGAGAGCCAATTGAGACATCAGTTGATTCTGGAAATGACTGCCATGATCAGTGACAATCTCTCTCGGGATACCGAATCTTGAGATAACCTGATTAAAAAGGAACAACGCTTCCGTGTCACTATCATTCTTATAAGTAGGCATGGCCTCGGCCCACTTTGTAAAGTAGTCTATAGCCACGATAATGTACCTGTGATTCGTCGTTGAAGGCGGATTACAAGTCGTAAAATCAATACCCCACTTAGTAAAGGGACTGACGGTGACAACGGGAAAAAGAGTTGGATGTGCACGCATATTTTGAGTAAAAATTTGACAGGGGTGGCAGCGTTTGACCACTTCCACACAGTCTTTAAGGAGTGAAGGCCAAAAATAACCGGCACGTAAGATGCGTTGGGCTGTAGCAAGCCCTGATAGATGACCACCACAAGCTCCACTGTGGCAGTCGTTTAGTACTGACTCTGCTTCCTCTAAGGTCAAACAGCACCGAAGGAATTAATCAACCCCTCGACGGTATAATGTATCACCAATGATAACATAATTTTTAGCCAGGTGACGTAATTTTCGACGTTCATCCTTGGAGAAAGTAGAGGGACACTTCGAAGTCTGGAGATAAACAATTATATCTCCATACCAAGGGTCGAGTGAAGAGATGAGGAATAAATGTTCGTCGGGAAAACTTTCCTCATAAATAGTATCTTCTCCACAAGGCATCTCAGAAATTAGCTTAGCAAAAACCATGGATTTCTTAGACTTGGTAGACAAGAATTCGAGATCAAATTCTTGCAAAATGACTATCCATCGGTTATATTTGCCCCCAATCACTCGCCTACTGAGGACAAATTGAAATGGATTGACCACAGCTAAGACAAAAGTTTTGCATAGCAAGATATAATGACGGAGCCGCTAGACAGCATGGACAGCTGCCAAGGCCAATTTCTCAACCGGAGAATAGCGAAGTTCAGGACCTATTAAGCCTCAGCTCAAATAATAAATCACATGCTCGGTGAGAGCATCGTCCTCCTGAACGAGAACCATACCAATGGTTGATTTTGGTGCAGCGAGATATAAAAGGAAGTCTCTACCATAATCCGGTGGACTCAAAAGCGGGGCAGGGACTAATGCTTTTTTCAAAGCATCAAACGATTGTTGCGCAAAGTCATCCCATACAAAATGGAACTCCTTTCCGTAGCAAACGCATGAACCCTTTAGTGATCTCAGCATAGTTCGCTATAAACCGTCTTAAGAAATTAGCCTTCCCTTGAATACTTTGAAGTTGTCGAATTGAGGACGAGGGAGGCAACTGAACTATTGCCTCAACCTTGAAGGGATCAACGCGAATCCCTTCATTTGACACAATGAACCCTAACAACCGACCGGACGTAACCGCGAAAACGCACTTGTTGGGATTCAACCGGATTTTATAAAAATGACATCACTCAAAAACCATTCGAAGATGACTAGGGTGATCAGTTCTCTTTTGAGAACGAGCAGCGAGATCATCCAAGTATGCTTCGATGACATGTTTGATGTCATGGAAAGCATATGACATGGCCCGCTGAAAAGTGGCTCTAGCATTTTTAAGACCAAAAGGCATCTTTCTATATGCAAAGGTACCCCAAGGACATATAAAGGTTGTCTTATGTTGATCTTCAGGACGGATAGAAATTTGATTATAACCAGAAAAACCATCCATGAAGGAAAAAATCTCATTACCCGCACACTCGTCGATAATCTGATCAATGAATGGCGTGGGGTAATTATCTTTCGGACAAGCCTTGTTTAGGTCCCTAAAATCGATGCATACTCGGATTTTTCCTTGCTTTTTATCCATAGGGACTGGATTAGAAACCCAATCAGTAAGAGGAACAGGGTATATGAAACCCGCCTTTAGCAGCTTCCCAACTTCAGCTTTGATAGTTGCTTCTTTCCTAGGGTTAACGGGCTGAAGCCTTTGACGAACCGGTTTGGCATTCTCATACATCTTGATCTCATGTTGAACTATAGAATGATCAATGCTAGGCATTTCCTCATAAGACCAAGCAAATACATCTCAAAATTCCTTGAACAAGTCGGTGTAAACTTGAATTTATTAAGGGGAACACTCAATTCCGATGAAGAGATTCTCGATTACGTTAGGGTCCCTAGAGATGTTTATAGGTATCATTTTTGAAATCACCGACATATTATCTTCAGCACAAACGTGTGTTGGAGCCAAAGGATTTGACACCGTACAAACATCACTAATAAAGAGCTCGAAGAATCTAGATTCTATTTCCTGCAATGGAGGAAGAAAGTATGAACGATGGTGTAAGTCTTCCCAAGGTCGATCTATACCCATCATTGCTTCAAGGATTACTTCTTCAGAAGGTAAAACTGAATCTAAGCAGTCCAAGGCAGAGGTAGAATCAAGGCTCCAGGCCGGGGCCACATCACCATCTAACTCCTCTTCGGAAAAAGGAGTAGAGTGGTCGTCTGCAGAGTTAATGATAGACTGATATCTAAGCTCAGCTGCAGATATAGGGAATGCCATTCCATTTACTTGTCCTTCAACTAATGTGGTCGTAGGTGAAGCCAAGGTCCAAGGGTCTGAAAAATAACAAGTCCAGAAGAACTCTTCTCGAGGAGACTCCTTAGATGATGAAACGGCATTGATTTTAGCGAAAGGAGAGGGAAGGTCAAAGGTACCCATCAATGAGGAATACATCCCCACTCCTAAATTCTCAGTAAGCGGACGAGGGTTATCCACTAAAGGAACAGTAGAGTCAGAGCTTGCTTGAGGATTGACTGGACAATAATCCAATTGATCAACCTTAACAATTTTCCCCTCATGAGGAAATCAAATGACACGAAACAGAGTCGAAACAACGGCGTCCATTTCGTATACCCAGTTCCTTCCTAAGAGGAGATTATAGTCTAGGTTAGCATCTATGACTTCTACTTCAATATTGACGACCTTCCCCCCAACACATATAGGAAAGGCTGGGATAATCCCATGCGGCTTATGAGAATGACCATCAAATGCAGTCAAGACGGTAGGTGAAGGAACAGCTGAAGGTGATCCAATAGCCTTCCAACATGACATCGACATGACACATGTGGAAGCTCCTTCATCGATAACGGTACAAAAAATTGTTGATTTTCCGGTATGTAGACTTTATTTGGAAAGCCATATGATGCGGGAGTCGCTTTTTGACATTTAACATGTCGAAAGTGAGCACTAAAGAGTTAGTTGGATCGAATGCCCCAATTGCAGAAAGTAAAGCACTTCGCTGAGCCGGACATGACTGGAGAACCTCTAAAGCAGACATGGCGCACGGACTTTGAGCCAGATCCTCAACAATGGAGTAATTCTGGGCGGCCCTAGCATTAGGATTAATAGTCGCGCGTTTAGCGGAACCTTTCGGTATCTGTGGTATAGTCTCGACAGGGGGTCGCTCAATATGAAGGTCGGTATTTCTGGGAGCAGTCTTGTCCTTGGAAGTTTTGGCTTCACCATAATCACGTGACCGAGTAGCCACATGGACATTAGAACCCATCATGAAAACATTTGATGATTTTTCCCCTTCCTGGTTGCCTCCATCGGAGGTACCAGGATTTGAACTCGCGCCAGCAAGAAGTTGCTTCCCTTGGGGAAAAGGGTTGGTTAACACAACCTGAGAACTAGAAGTTCCTTGCTGTCCTAACAAGCACTGAGCGTCTTCAATCTTAGGGCAGAGATGAGTTAAATGGTCTCCACTGCACAACTTGCATGGAAACTTGACTTTCTTTCTACCACCACCAGCATTATTGCTGGATTTATTTGCATTGGCCTTCCCATCCTGGTTCTTTTTCTTACCTCGTCCTTTCTTTTTCCCATTGGAATTTTAATTTCCTTTGGGATTACCAGATTGGATAGCATTAATCGAAGAGGTTTGGGATGCCAGAGGGTTAGACGATGTGACTTGGTTGTTAGAAGCAGTTTGTAAAGACAACTGTTGCAATTGGTTCAACAAGTTCACCGCATTTGTGTCTACCGACCCAACAATACCATTCGTGTGGGGACCTGGCTTTGACTTAGCTATGTGTTGTGGCCAGCAACAACCCCCCCCTCAGTTCATTTAAGTTTTAACCAAAATACTTAAATGAATGGGGACCCTTAGTTAATTTTTAGAAAAAACAAGAGTTTCCTTCCCTCAAGATAAGGTTACCATCATGGGCTTAGGTAAGTCTTTTGAACATTTTAAAACCTAAGTCTATGAAAAAGAGAAAATCTTTAAAGTTGCGTTGCAAAAGATAGGAAATACCTCCATTTCTCTTTAAATATCGATATGCGCAAAATCCTCGTGTTAAGAATGTCATCGCGTCGCAACAAAGCGACCCTCATAAAGAAAAACTTAAAGATTCGCTGATCTGCGATCACGCCGATCGCAAGATCGCATATCGTAGAAATGAACCAACATGATTTGGCAAACATCAAAGTTCTGTGATCTGCGATGTTGCGATCACTGCGATATTACACCCGTGCGATTTGCGATGGTGCGGTATACGAGCTTACGTAAGCAAATCATAAATCACTTAATTACGAATCCTTCGGGCACGTTATTCAAAGAAAAGCCACTTACCATAATCTGACTCGAAATCATGCGCTTTTAATGATAGTAAATGAATTAGTTGTCAGTTATTAAGTGAATTAAAGATGCGTGCCTTTGTAAAGATTTACTTCACGTAAGGTGGCATATTCGATAGATCTGTTGCATTTAAAACTCTCCCATCACCTTTCTGGATCAGTCATTTCCATTTCACTCGTAATCTGCAGGAACGAAGAGCTAAGATGATTCAAACACAGACGCAGGAAGAAATGGGAAAGAAACACAAAGCTCAAAGCTCCGAAGCAAAGGAAAAGACGAAGGAGATGGCGCCTTTGTATACAGACACAGCCTGTAACAAAGACGTGGGAATATCAACATGGGAAAGCATGTACAGGCTGCTGGAAGAGGAAAATCCTAGAATAATGAAGGTTGCTGCTTCCGCGGGCTCGCACCGCTCTTCTGAGGCATCCTTAGAGGACCTAGCATGTTCATTTCTTCACAGAATAGCGGCAAGACCCAAAATCCTACCATATACGGATATGATCAAATGGATACTGGATGATGCAGACATGAACAACAGACAATTCAAAGTTCAAGGACACGGGCTCATCGGATCGTTTGCTGCGCAAGACTTGAAGCTTATGTATCATCTTCCTGAACCACAAATGACCTATAATGCTCAATTAGTTAAGAAGTTCGCGGCGGAGAACCCAGACCTATCAGACACCACCAAAGATTGGTCTAGGAAAGAGGAGCCACTCAAAAAGGACAAAAACGGTATGTACAACACTGGTTCCCTCACCTCTCCATATTGTTTTGCTGCGGCCATGCTCTGTAGGTTATTTGGGATGCCGGATATCAACAAGTTTTCATCTGAATGGCTACCATTAATTGATGCTGCCACAAGCGCTGATATTGTAGATTGGGCCAAAATTCTTTCTGATAATCTTTACACGGCTATTATCAATTACCGGTCTAAAAGATCCTTGTCTCAAAGGGTCTATCCTCCTTTTTATCTGTCTGCATATGTTATGGATTCTGTTTGTCTTGTGTCTAAATTCCCTATTATGGGTTGGAAGTGGACCATCCAAGACCCATTGCCTATCCATGTTTATCATAAGGTGTTATGGGATTCTCAGTTTGCCCCTCACTTCTATCAGATTTGCCACGAGCTTATTTTTCCCTTGTATAGAATAATGTATGATAAAGACCCCCCGAGGTGCTCTCCCGAGGCACAAATCGACATCATCCCCATCGCGAGATTGTTCGGGGAAGAATGGTTTACTTATGTTAGAGTTTTTGGAAGCACTGTACCTCCACATGTCCTACCTCTATATATCCCTGATAAACTTTTGGCTCAAGAAATTGCTTATCAAACTTGTTTAGAAGGTGGCCTGACCAAAGACTTAAAAGACAAAAAGAAGGCCATATGGCCTCAATTTCCTATAGCTTGTGGGGCCTTCTCATTGTTCGATGTAGGACACACTGTCGGCAAAGTGGAGAATGTGACGTGTCTTCAATTATTTAAATTCCGAGCAAGGCCATTTGACCCAAATGATATTGCCCAAGAGTTCACAACGAACGTCAAAATAAGAGTGTTCTCTGGGAAGAAAGATTTGTTTGATGATATATTTCAGAATAAAAGTTCGCTCCAAGAAATTTTGCGAGAAGCTTGGTCGAGGTTGTCTCCAGATGACCTCCAAAGATTCATGTTATACAGGGAAAGAAGGCTGGCCAGTATTCCGCTAGAGAAGCTGCGACTGCCTGCTAGAGAACCAACTCCGAGCATTAGCCTCAGCGAAAACTCTAACACTTCCAGATCTAAATCCAACACTACGCAAGAAGTGCCTGAACATCCTAAAGGGTCTGGATACGACCAAGAGAAAAGCGAAGAAACAACTAAAGATACAGCTCAGTCAAGTGCAATGTCTCAACAACAAGTTATCGCCTCCCCGCTAAGACATGTCCCCCCTCCTGTCATCGAAGCACCGCTCGTCACAACAGAACTGGACAAAGAATGGGAAACCTTCAATGAATTTATCAATATTGAAGGGCAAGCCCCGAAAACACCTGTGAACAATACACAGGTAGTGCAAGAAGTGGTCCCGACCATAGTCAGCAGTGTCACAGAAACGGAACATATTCCTATCGCTCCACCTTCTGAGCTTCTACTTAGTGTAGAAGAAATTCCCCCACTGGATGTATTCTATAGTCCCCAACACAAAGCAGTTGTAAGGAGGCAGAGGAAGAAAAGAAAACTAGAAAATACACTGCCACAGGATGCCGAACAGTTGGATGTCTTATGGAAAGACCCCAATAATAACCCAACTGAAAACCTCACTAAGTTGTCTCCGATCGCAGGAGCATATGCTCCTGCAACTATTGATAAGGCATCAGAAGTCCAGCAGCTATTGAAAGAACAAGAAGACCAGATACAACTACTACAACAACAGTTGCAACAAGCCAATGCTAACACTGAATCTTCCAAACAGCTCGAGAAGCTGCAGGAATACTTTCAACAGATGCAGATACGCTATCAAAGAAGTCTCGACGAAAAAGGAAAACAATTGCAGACTTTACAAGAAATGCATAAAGATGAGCCTAAGCTGGCATAATTTGTTTCAGAAACTATTGGCTTAAATGAGAAACTACTGTAGCAACAGGAAGAGTTGGGACGTAAAATAGCACAGTGGAGTCACTACTGCGAGCTGAGCGATAAAATCACCAATCAGGTGGTAGATTTGCGGAGTGACTATGATCAGAGTGACAAAAGGGTGACGGAATATCTAACTTGCAGGATGATGATGAAGGAAGAAGAGCAGGTGCACCCAGGATAAACGAAAACCATAAAGAACTTATCTTTAATAAATGGGATGATCAAATCAGGCAGGCGGAGCAAGCAGCGGAGACAGCGGCTACACAGGCAAGCATTCTCATCGACTGTGTAAATGAGAATTTACACAGGGCCAATTTAATCGCAGAGACCACCCCGGGGTATCTACCAAAGAGGTTACAACTGGAAGCAGAATGGAAGCAGAAAGCACAGGCAAAGGAGAGAGCAATCCACGCATTAGCTAGGTTGAATTGGGAATGTTACTGGACGTACTTTGTCAAGCCGCACAGCTAATGGATGACGGTGAAATGCATCACAAACGCGGCCGAAAAAATAGCGCCAGCTCTCATGGATGCTGTTTTCGCAGCATAGCTCAGTGCCGAAATCAGTCAACCGACTCTTCTTAAGCCTATGTTGGATACTTGCAACTTTAAGGACCAAGTTCAGAAGTAGCCTTACTTAGAATGTTGTTTTTTCTTTTTAACTAGATTAGAAAAAAGACGGTCATTTGAAAACCACATCCTAAATTTTGTAATAATACTATTATTAGAATTAGGAAGTAGTATTTTGACCCTTCTCATGCATTTAGAGAAGGGTCAAGAAATTTGTCAAAAACTTGTCCTCAGAACATGCACTTCTGCACCCTCAGAGGAGGTTTTGATGAATGGATGGATCGAGATTTATCAATGTTTGCATTTAATGTCTGCTACTGATGTTGCACTTTTGTACTCTTAGTAGATGTTAGAACAAGTAGAGGTAAATCGTTATTGCTTGAAGCTTATGAGTGGAACCAGTCATAAATGGTACTTTTATCTCTTGACTTGTTTCTGTTCATATTCTTAAAATGATATGCAGTTTTCAGTTGTTTATATGTTAATGCATGAATGTGTGGGTTACCATTTGGCACTTCTGTATGGTGGAGTCATTTATTTGTGCTTGATATATGAATAACTTATTATGCGATATGCTGTTCACAACTGTTTTGCCTAACTTTTTATGCAGAATGGTTTATCTTGATTGGTTTCTATTCTTATGATAGCTGAATGATCTTTATTACCAGTTATTGTTCGAAATCTTTTTAGATCGCATAATAGAAGAAATACACCCCGGGTTAGTGTAGATTAGATGTGTTGTTTCTCATTAGATTACAACAGCATAGAGTTAGTTTAGAAGTTTGATTTAAATTAGATTAAAATACTCTTAGATCAACAACATCCAACTCTACACACACACATACCCCCCTTAGATTGGGAAACTGGTCCCATTATCCCCAGTCGGACCCGCTATACCAAACGGATAAGGAGCTGCCAACCAAGGTCCGGACCGGGTGGGTATCCCCCTTGTTGTCGACTCGATTTTCGGGGCTTCAACACTATGTCAACCTTAGACCCAGGAGCATCTGGCAAGTATTTTTGTAGGATCCCAGACTGAGAGTAGATCAATTCTAATTGCTGGGCCCTAAAAATAGCTTGCTCCTTAGAATAGACTCCAGACATGGAGACATCCTTGGAGATCTCAGGTTGTAAAGATTTCAAAAACCATTCGATACGGTACTTCAGAGGGATTTCGGCTTTAATGAGCCTCTTTCTCCGTCTCCATTCCTGAATATGGTCAGAAATGTGAGTTGCCTTATCCTGACGAAAAGTGGCCAGAAGTTCAGTTTCGGCATCATAACGGACAGGCAATTGGAAATGATTTAAGAAAATATTAGCTAAGTCAGCGAAAGATGTAAAGCTACCCGCTGGCAACTCTATATACCATTTGGCCGCATTACCAGTCAAGGTGTGTTGAAACAGTCTCAACCTAATCGAGTCATCGATAAGGAAGTTAGATGAGCACCACAAATGGAATGTGGTTATATGGTCGCCTGGGTCTTCACCACTCTTCCCTTCGAATTTTGGAATGTCCGAAGGGAGTTTGGTTGGGACCGAAGGCCAGGTCAGATTGTACTTGATTGGATCGTTTGTTAACTTAGTGAGATCTGGCAAGTTCAACGTTGCCAGAAACGGAAGCCTAGGAGGACCTTGGGGATTCCACCCAGACTAGGCAGAACTCACAAAGTTCTGAAAAGATTGGCCTGGATTTTGGAAGGCACCAGGCTGCCCGAAGTAACCAGCAGTACCGGCTAAACCAAAAGGCAAGCCTTGTGATCCAGCAAAATTCGAAGTTTGACCAACTCCGGCCGTAAAGCCTCCATAACCAGCAAAGTTTCCTCCTAAAGGATTATAAGGAGTTGATAACCCCTGATACAGATTCCAAGCTGAAGCTAAGGGAGGAATACTTTGAAATGAACTAACTGTGGAGTATGGCCTATTCCCTTGTTGGCCGAAAGACGGATTCCCAGTTCCCGTGCCACTAACCCCAGGGTTAGTCCAACATTGGAAAGGATTATTGCTTTGTCCTATAGAAGAAAAAGGCATGGATCCTATTGTCGGGTTGGAATGTGGTATATGACCACTTTCGAAAGGAAAACCCTGGAATGAAGCCGATCCACCCATCATGGATGTAGCGCACTAAACGGAACTGATGGAATACCCTGTGAGTGGGTGCCAAATGGGAAAAATCCAGAACCAAAAGCATTGGTTTGGGCATTTCCACTCGTGGACGGAATGGAGGTAGACCCAACTAAAGATGTGCTAGCAAAAGATCCAAACAAAGAAGCAGAGGAGATGGAAATCGTTCCTCCCCCTTGCACCGATGTTGGAGTGTGCATAGTTGTAGCACTTGTAGTAGAAGCCATGCTTCCAGAAGTGGTCATCGATGGTAAGCGCATAGCGTAACCTGGACTTGACGGTCTATGCGTCGGAGTCCCGATGTATTGTAATACGTCTGGATGACTAGATGGTAGTGGAGAATTCAGAGTCGCTAATGACTCTGAGAGTTCTTCTACCTCTATGTTATTCTTCGCTTGAAAGAGAACTCGAGAAAGAACTGGAGTGTCTCTCTCTTGTTCTGCGGAAGTGCCAGGCCTTGCTTGAGCACTCATGTCCCTGGGTGGAGGATCAACCCCCGATGCGTCAATTGCCGTGGGACGAAACCCACTAGCAGTATTACCTCTGCGCCTTCTAGGAGAAGGCTCTAAACTTGGTGGTGAAAGACCACGAAGTCTTCGAGACCGTCTAGGAGATCGGTCAGCCACTTTGAATTTTTTGTTATGATCTAACTAAAGACTCAAAAAATTGAAAGCTAGGCCAACTAAGATCACAGAGCACACACTATAAAGTCCCTAAAGATAACAGCCAGTCAAACAACTTCCAAGTATTTCCGCTTCCGGTGATTAGGACCGGACACCAAAATACAAGAAAGTGAATTAAGGGGCCTTCCGAAGATACTCTAGGATGATGAGGTCCCAGTCCTATCAGCGAAGGTATCAGAGGAAGTTATGCTGACCTCCTAACAATAGCCCGCGCTGGTGCAAGCCCCCAAGCTTCGCAAGGGTGCCCTCCAGTAGTACTGTCGAGAGTGATGCAACGTCGACCTCAGGTGCCACGGGATTCCCCTCCGCAGCCACCTATGTAGATCCCTAGGAGTAGCAACTATGGATACCAACTCGTAGCAGAAGCCAGGCGGAACAGTCGTGAGGTAAGTTCAGACAAGTAGGAGAGGGGGTATCTCTCTTCCCTGTCTTCACAGACCCTCGTGCTTAACTCCCAGATCCGGAGCTTTCCTGGCCTTCCTAACGCTATTGGATTTTCACTTGCTATTCAGACTCATACGTTTGACGTTTAAATGGCCTTGGAGAGTTAACTCTCCACTCGCCTAATCGAAGGCCCTAAAATCCTAAAACTTGTTGGTGTATCGAATCTTAAAAAAAAAGTTTTTGTGAATTTTAATTAGCGCTTGATTTTAAAATAGGTTGTTCTTTAAGTCACGGGATAATGGAAGTGAAACTAGTGGTGTTTTTTGATGCAAAAGAAATTAATAAAAACCTAACTACATGCACATGCACTTGTTTTCATTTTTCGATGAAAAGCAATTTCTATAGGGTTCAGAGGAACTTCAAATAAAACAAATTTTTCTTTTCTTTTCGTTAATTCACGCTTCACACTCACAAAAGTTAACAAAGCTATGTATGCCTAAAAAGATATGCAAATCTATCCTAATGCAACAAATATATGCTGATGCAAGATTCAAAACTACTCTAAAACAAGAAATGAAAGTTGCTTGCTTATCAATTTCTATTTTGCCACTTAAAATGTCTAGATGGAATATGAGATGTTACCATTCATTTCGTCTAAACACTAAAAACAAGTTTCAAGACAAACATAGAGCACTTTCATTCACTGAAAGGAAACCAAATGAAAACCAAGTTCAAGAAAGCAAAACGAAATTTTTCAAAATGTTTTCTTCAAAGCAACAACAAGAAAGTCTTTTCAAAAATGCTCTCAACAAAACTGAAACTTTGTGATTGAAGAATAGGCAACAAACACTTTTGCAAGTTGACACCACACAATGGATGAAAACTCAACAAAAAGAAACGTGTTTAAGGATGCTCTTAACAATCAAAAGCAGCAATGAAAGCTTTGGCAACAAAAACCAAAAGATCAAAAAGACAAATTTCAAGAAAGTATCAATCAACAACTTTCATGAAACAAAGAAGTAGATGGTCACAAAAAGCGGTTTTGTCAAGCAAACAAAAAGTCACCAAAAGCAAGATCTAACACAAAGATTGAGATCAATCTTTCTGCCTTGATGAATCAGAGCAGCCAAGATTCCAGCAAGAAATCTTGCGTGCTTAAACAAGAAAGGATGATGCTTGCAACAACAAAAACAAGACCAATACCCCTTACAATCAGAGAGAATTTGGAACAAGATGCTCGCTGTAAAACAAAAAACTGATACTGGAAAGTGACTGTTTCAGACTGACTCAAACCATTAGATAGATCTTCAGAGGTAAAAAGATTTAAAAATCTTGAAAATTGCAAGATATACGCGACTCTACTGATGTATAGATTGCATGTATACGCGACTGTAACTAAGGAAACCTGCGTATACGTGGGTTCAATTAAAGAAACATGTGTATATACGCCTCTGTAACTAAGAAAAACAACGTATATAAAAGGTTTCAAGAAAAATAAAAAACAAACTGAAGAAACTGGCAAAATTTAAAGTTCAAAACAGACAACAAAGCAACAGCAAGCAAACAGGCAGTTGAGCCCTGATTGGCTTGAAAAACACCCAAACTATGAACAACAAGAGTGTTGTCCCCAGTGGAGTTGCAAATTCTGTTGAGGGAAATGTTCCCCTAGGGATTTTGGGTTGAAACCCTAGCAGACTGAAAGTTGTCTGTACAGAGAAACACACATTCACACAACCATCATGCTATTGTAAGCAAATTCTATGATAAGAGGGCGTACCTTAGGTCCTACGTTTGAGAAGACCCTTTAGGGTGAAAACCCTTCTTGGAGTTCCCTTTTTGCTCCTTTGATCTGCAAAACCACAAATTCCAAAGAACACAGCAGTATATGGACAAAACCTTATAAAGAAACCATCTTCATGTTATAAAGAAAGGTAGTTAGTTATGAAATATAAACAACCATTCACATATGTATTCTAACGTGAATATCATAAACATAAAGAAGATTTATATCAGGAACCAAGACATGTGTTTCTTTTATTATAGACAAATAAAGTACAGAAAAGGAATAATTTCACCTGAGTCACCTTTCGCAGGCTCTAAGCAAAGCTTCCTTCCGGATTCATCCAACCTCAAGCCTTTAACAAACTCCTTCCATAACTTACTCCATGATGTCATAAATAGTGGAAGAACATCAACACACAAGGAAACAAGGGTTTCCTGTACAAATGGGGGAAGTGCAGAAGGCACAAGGGACTTCAGACCTGGTTAGGGGAAAAATCTCAGCATAATAACATTTCTCTCTCTTCTCTCCTCCTTTAGGCCTTCCCACTAATGTCCTTTTATACCTCTCCCAAAGTAGTTTTTTAGTTGGGAGTTGGTTGGGAACAGTTGGGCCACGGGCACTAACAGGTGATCAGCAAGTATAACTCGCGATCTCCGCCCGAAATTAAGGAGTTTTATATTTTTTTAAGTGTTTTAATACATATACACGGGTTGGGTATATACCTACCCGCGTATACACGTGTTTAACTCAGGGCAATGTCGCGTATAAGGTATAAAACACTGTTTTTTAAATTTTAGGACCAGGTTTGGAAGGAGGGGTTGCCCTAGGCCATGAGTGCAGCATCAAAAACCATAAGAGTGAGATTTGGAGCTATAACAAGAATATTCTTGTCTCAAAATCTTTGCCACATGATTCCGGCCTCCTAGTTCAGCCTCACAGTTCTACCTCTATCATCAAAAATTCATTTGGTTTCTCTCCATTCCGTTGTGCGCTCCCTCGTGCCTTTGTAGAATGCGAGGTTATGTATTAGTTTGTGGGTAGAGCTATCAAAGCCGAGCTCCGTGGCCCAACGGTGGCGGAGGAGACGAGGAGGGTGGATGTTAAGGTTTTGAATCCCTCCACCTCCAAAAATGGTCGTTTGTTTTTATAAATGTGGCAATTTGTTTTTACCACTGAAACCATTGGTGGTCAATACAACAAACGGTTGGCAGATATGGTATAACCGTTTTGGAGTTTGATTTGGTGAGGGCACTCGAGATGAAGGATGACCGAGCTAGCTGGGTGGGTTGAAGCCCTTCCACCCTCATATCATAAAAGTTTCCAACTAGAGGAGGGCTGTGGGTCGGGCCCATAGGCAGCGACCCACCCAACATAATACATTTTATTAATAATACAATGGTCGTTGGGTGTGGCGGGGTTGGTGGCTCGCCACCCCATAAATTTAATTTGTTTTTTTTTCAAACAATAATGAGTAATTTTTTATTTTGTCTAAAATAAGGGTTATTAGACAAATTAAATAGGCCACAATTTCTCCCGCTCGGTGGCCGAATTCTGTGCATCGGGTCTCAGTAAATTTGTAGGACCATTAAACTTGCCACTTGTCCAACTTTGACCAAACCTTTGACTGGCTTTATCTTCTTCATACGAGCTCGGATTTGAGTTCCATTCACACCATTGGAATTAGGATGACGCGCTCTTAGATTTGGCGCTAGTTTGAGAGCAATCTAACCACGTTGAATTTTGACCATTTCTAAGCCCTCTTGGACTCCTCAGGGTGTCTGGAGCCACTTGGATCCATCCTCCCCAATGAGGAGATTTTGGTCCTATAAAGTCACGAACATAATCTTCAGCTGCCATGTGCATTTTCTGCCCCACAAATGTCTTGACAGGTTACCCTCCTTCTCCTTCACCTTTGTTCTTTAGAGCCATAAGCGACGAGCCGACACCTCCATCCCCTGCAAACCTGTAGTACATTTTCTTTTTTTTTTTGCAAATTCCATTCTTATCAACATGACCAACTAATGACCTAAGAATCCCGTACTTTCCACGAGTTCATAACACATAATATGTGGTCAAGTTTACATCAAAATGGAAATAATACCTTAGCTATGAAAACAAGGCCAAAATATCATTATTGCTTCAACAAGTGATGGAAAACACGTCATCACTTTTACAATGTAAACTACAACACATGATTTACAAAAATATGGCCATGATAAGCTACCTAATTTAGAAAAACCATTTCTTACTCAACAAAGTGAACCATGATGAATGTGATGGATTTGCTTGTTGAACGTTTTCACTGACTGGTTTCTGCATGGGTGCTTTGTCCTTAAGGCGATGCTCCAGATGGAGCCTCCAACATGTGGCTCTTTGATGACCACCTCTATTGCAATGAGTACAGAAAGTCTTGTTCCTCCAGATCTTCTTAACATGCTTCTTCTCCTACTATGGAGAAGGCCTTTCATGCGTCATCCTCTTTTGTGTTGCCATTCTCTTTTAGCACTCATCAGATACATGGTTATGTAAACCACAAAAAGTACATGTTTTTCAATTCCATGAATTACGTTCATCATTAACAACATGATTGTAATTGAAATGAACATTAGAATACTGAGACTGTTTATACCTTTCCTGGTTGTCTCTGGTGTAATTATGGTGATGAGAGCTTGCCTCAGCCCTTTCCCTACAATGGGCACTGCCACGGGATGATGGTGATGTGTTCCCATCATTCTCTTTCCCCGATGATTTGAAAAATGTCTCGGAAGCATCTGACACCTTTGGGAATTCTCCTTCGGCGTATCCCAAGCCTGTGAATCAAGGTCTCTGCAAAACCTCCAATGGCTGAGTTATTCCTTGGCCATTAACACCAAGTCCTTCTCCCTTGTACCTCATCTTTGTGAGGAGTCTCATGCCATTCCGTGTAATTGGTATCTCCACATTTCTAGCAGAAATAACAACATGTGAAGATGAAACTAAAGAAAGATCAACACTGTTTACCTCCACTGTTGGTTTAGAAATAGGTGATTAGGGCTTCTCTAAGACTTCATTACTCTTCAACTCCTCCAAGGCCTTTGTCGTGGCTTGTAGCTGAAGCTACAATCTCTGCTTCTCCTCTTTCTCTTCTTGTAGATGCCTCCTTAATTCAACATCCTCTGCTTGAATACTTTGGTCATTATGCTTCAATTCTTCCAAGGCTGCCTCAACAACTTGCAACTGAATCTACAATCGATGCTTCTCCTCTTTCTCTTCTCGTAGAAGCATCTTCAATTTAGTGTTATTTTCTTGAATACTCTGGTTGATCTCCTCATTCGAATGATAAGAAGACGATGAAGGCAATAAGTGTACACTCGAATATGTGGATGAAGCATTGCTTTCGGCTTCTTCTTTCTCTTATCTCTCATAAGCTTCATAAAACATGTTCACCATTTTGGACATCCTAAGCAGGGTCTCGTAAATGTCTTTGTCATCCTCCATTGTTGCACGTTCAATCATTATTCATGCTCGCAAATCACATCAGCGAGAAGACCACTCTCATACCAAACTTGATCTAGGTTCCTTCAGCTACCGGAATCATCCAAGATATTTTACTTCTGTGATTTTCTTATAATTTCATTTTAAAGAGCATAAAATAAGATATGTGCATGCTTAAACGAAAGGAAACATGACAACAATCAGCAAATCAAAACAAGAGACATTTGATAACGAAGTTCGTCCAGTGTGGAGTACATCTCCAGGCCCGGTGTAAAGGTGGTGTTGGGCGCTTCATATAATTCTAGAAATGATGATGATGTACATGTTGGCCGCTTCATAATCTCTATCATATCAAGGATATATACCCTCAACCAAGAATGGCTTGTATCTCCACGAGCCATTCCACTTACAAGAAGTATCACTCAAAAAGGTTTCCTCTCCACATGACAGCTCAACATGATCTCACACAATGTGGCAATGAGTATCCCTTCAACATAGTTACATAGGGATATCAACAAGAATACATAGCATGAAAAGCTAAATACATCTCACATAATGTGGCAAAATAAATCCCACAACATAACATCAAGCAGGGATCTCAAAACATAATACATCATCTCAATAGTTATGAAGGAAAACATGACATGACTAATTCATGTACCTTCCCCTCTGAAGTTTACCGAAAAATGGAAGGCTCATCTGCAAAAGCTGACTGCACCACTAAATTTTTGTCATCGAGAGGTGTAAAATCGACTACCCATTTGTTAAATTCCGACACCATCAAAATATGGACCTGTAGGAATCTTTTAGATTCCCCGTGATTCTCCAATGGTTCCCTTCTTTGGGATGAATGGAGATCTGTAACTCAGATCAGAAATCTTATCTTGCCATTATGATCCTTGTGAGATTTTGATACTTTTGAGTATAAAGTTGGATGTATTATGACTTTGACGAATTTCAGCCTCCAAGGAATCTGGAAGATTCCCTCAAGATTCTTCAAAGATTCCCTTATTTGGGCTAAATGGAGATCTGCAATTCAGATCAAAAATCTGATCTCGCCGTAATGATCCTTGTGTGGTTTTCAGACTTTTGAGTATAAAGTTGGCTACATTATGACTTTGGCGAATTTCAGCCTCCAAGGAATCTAGAAGATTCCCTCAAGATTCTTCAAAGGTTCTGCCCTACTGGGAATATGAAAATCTGCTACTCAGATGGTGATTTTGATTTCACCATCGCGTTCCCTGCGAAATTCTGGTTAAAATGGATGTAGATTTCATATTATTCTGACAAAATGAAAATTTACCTCCCAAGGAATCTCAAAGATTCCTCACAGCGTCAAAAGATTCTTTGCAAAGATTCATGCAGAATATTCTCATCTCTAAATCCATGCCACATGATTCTGGCCTCCTATTTTGTTCTTTGTCATCCAAACTCTATTTGGTCACTCTCCATTCTGCTATGCTCTCCCTTGTGCCTCTGCGAAATGAGAGGTTATGTATTAGTTTGTGTGCAGAGCTATCAAAGTTGAGCTCTGTGGCCCAATGGTGGCGGAGGAGACGAGGAGGGTGGAGGTTAAGGTTTTGAATCCCTCCACCTCCAAAAATGATTATTTGTTTTTATAAATGTGGCAATTTGTTTTTACCACTGAAACCATCGGCGGTCAATACAGCAAACGGTTGGTGGTCATACGGTATAATAGTTTTGGAGTTTGATTTGGTGAGGGCACCTAGGAGGCGGGCTGACCAAGTTGGCCAGGTAGGTTCGAGCCCAGTGGCCCTTGGATCATAACAGTTGGCAATCGGAGGAGGGTGTGGGCTGGGTCTCCAGGCAATGACCCGTCCAACATAATACATTTTATTAATAATACAATGGTCATTGGGTGTGGCGGGGTTGGTGGCCTGTCACCCCATAAATTTAATTTATTTTTATTTTCAAACAATAATCAGTTATTTTTTATTTTGTCTAAAATAGGGTTATTAGACAAATTAAGTGGGCAACAATTTTTCCCGCCCGGTGGCCGGATTCCGTGCATCAGGTCTCGGTCAATTTGTAGGACCATTAAACTTGCCACTTGTCCAACTTTGACCAAAACTTTGACTAGCTCTATCTTCTTCATACAAGCTCAAATTTGAGTTCCGTTCACACCATTGGAATCAAGATGACTAGCACTTCGATCTGGTGCTGGTTCGAGAGCAATATGAACACTTTGAATTTTGACCATTTTTGTGCCCTCTTGGACCCTTGAGGGTGTTTAGAGCCACCTGGATCAGTCAAGATACCCGTTCTCGAGGCCATTGAAGGTGTTCCCATCTACAACAAGTTTATTAAAGAAAAATGTTTCGAAAGGATTGAGATAAGAAGAAGAGATACCTCTACCATCAATGTTGTTGGAAAACTATCTGATCTGATGCTTGGGAGGGTGATCTCCCCAAAATACCTAGTCCCTGGTAGCCGAGTAGTGAATGTGCACATTGATGGAATTATGGTCCATAATACCTATAACAGACCTAGTAAAAATTCCATGTAAAAATATATAAATACCATGGGTTATGGGACACGTATTCCAAGCTGAATGTTGGGCAAGATATCTTAGGGGGTGTTCATTTGGTTGTTTATGGCTAAAGAAATTGGAAAAGGCAATGGCTAAGGCTTTGGAAATGTAACATGACATTTTTGGGATATTTATTTATGAAAATAATGGAATTAGGAGAAAAAGGACGTGAAAGGTCATAGGTTGCATGTGAGGAGGAAAATGAAGGAAAATAATGGAAAATGAAGAAAATATAGGCCTCATCCATAAAAAAGGCTTCCAATGATCAGTTGGAAACCTTTTGTCAGTTTAGCTTTGGAGCTCTTTCATTATTCTCTCTCTCTCATACTTTTGGACACTTAGTGTTTTTCTTGGAGCACTTTCGCATTGGAGAAAGAAAGGAAAAGAAGGCAAGAGGAAGTAAAGATCAAACTGGGAAAGGGAGGATCAACTAGCTACAACAGGTTTCATTGCAGGTATCAACTTTCATGTGTATTTTCCTTGATAGATTTTGCATGTATGGGATTTCATGTGTTTCTTTTCTTCCATAGCATGGGTTTTTCCAGGTGTGATAGTATTTTCATCCTAGCGTTGTCATTTCTTGATAGTTTTGATGAGATGGGTTCTCTCATTCGGTTTATGTGGGATGGATGGATTGGAATCGAAGCTGAGTGGGGTGGATCTCTGAATTAACATACACATGGTGTAGTTGGTCCTTGAACCAAACTAAGGATACACAAATCCACTGGCCTAGTAACCCCTAAACCATATTGTGGGTTGTAGTAAAGCCAAATTGTATGCCTTGGTTGGCCTGGGAATCCTTCTCGGCGAATGGCAGGATATACAGTAAAGCCAAGAGGTGGATTTTCTCTTCATTGGGCCTAGAAATTCCAAGATGGAATGCACGACAAAACCTGGAGATTATGTCTCGGTGTAGGGCCTAGTGATCCCTGGATCAGACTGTGGATGCATGATAATGCCCAAGAGACTAGGAGGCACCTAAATTCCTCACGTGTAGGGAGAGAACTCTGGTGGCATCCACATTGATTGGTGTTTTTGATGTGTTCTATGAGTCCCACATTCAAGATTGGAATATGGCATGGGAGTGATTGGTTGAAGAGAGACTTGGCTCAACCAATCTATGGTCAGGTGGAATGTGGTAGTCCCATCACTAGTTGGTTCATTGCACTGATTAATGAGAAATTCATTCCATTGATTTTCATGTGTGAATTTATTGGTGTATATATGGATTTTGATGGCTGATATGTTTATTGTATTTATGTCCCTATTATGCTGGTTATATGCACATTTTATGATAGTAACTATGTATGGCTCTCAGCATCTTTTTACTTGTATATGAATGGATAATGTGTCTATGGCCTAATAGATGAATATGCAACAAATGACATGAGGGAAAAATGGTTCATGGCAATTCTCAGATAAGTATGAGATCCCCAAACTTAATTCTGTTGTTTACACCTGTAAGTTACATGTTGACAATATGTTTGATTAAGTGCCTGTCATGGCTAGTGATGATCTAGTTAAGGTCTTGCTCAGTTTATTGTTTTTTCTTCCTTATTTCCCTGTACCTTTCTTGATTTCAATATTTCATTCCATTCTGGGCAGTGGCTTGGGCTCTGGGACTGAAAAAGTGTCTTAAATCCGAGGGTTGTTGACACAAAATTGGCAAGTTTGGGCAATAGTTGCTAGCATGGAGGCCTGTGAGAGCGACTTTGGGTTTCTAGTCGCTCCCTTGCCCATAGCATGAGAGAGAATATGGCCTAAGAGGTCCAAAACAATAGTGGGACCCAGGGATAGGTTGTTTGAGTGGTTGACTTGTCTCCTGAGGGTTTTGTTGTGGATGTTGGGTGACTATGTGTGATGTTCCGTCAATTCCACTTCCTTAAGGTCACATAGAAGGTTGAATCTGAGCATAGTAGCCTCTTTTCTCATGTTTACCCTAGTTGGCATGGTTAATTGGGTATATGTGGGAGGAGGGTGTTACAATACCCTTATTTATCTTGGGGCTATAATTAATGTGATGACTACGGAAAACATGCTGAAGCTCAATCTACAGGTGGCTTTGAGAAATACAACCATAGTACTGCATCTTGCAAACAAATCCACAGTAGCTCCTAAGGGAATTATTGAGGATTTCATGGTATCCATTGACTCTTTGGAGCACTCTACTGATTTCTTGGTCCTCCAGCCCAAAACCAAGTTTGATAGCTATCCTCTGATCTTAGGAATACCTTGGTTGGCCACTGCTGATGCCTACATTAGTTGTAGGGCTGGGATCATGACTATTAAGAATGGAAATTTATCAAAACAACTTGTATTGTATCCTCCTTCTCAACCTTCTATTGAACATGACTTACCCTTGTGGATAGAGGATGAGGAAGAGGGTGAATTGTATCACACAACCCCCTACTCAATCTATACTCTAGATACTATTATAGGAGGGGGGAAACCTGATGAAGATGACCTAATTGACCATATCTTATAGAACTAACCTCATACTACCATGCCAATTGATGAGTTGATGAAAGAATAAGGGAGTAGTCCTTCGACTAACTTTTTCTCTATTGAATCAATTCTAAAACATGTCAAGATGTAGAGTTTGGCCCATCTAGAACTTTAAAGACAACTCCCTGTATCTTAGCCAAACATGAAGAAGAGTTGTGCAATATACTGAGGCAACACCTGAATGCTTTTTCTTGGGATTATAAGGAAATAAAAGGTGTACATCCCTAAGTTTGTACTCATCATATTTACATTAAAGAGGGATGCAAGCCTATGCACCAACCCCAGATAAGGATGAACCCAAATCTTAAGGGCATTGTGAAAGAAGAATTACAAAAGATATTGGATGTAGGGTACATATACCCCATTTCATATAGTGAGTGGGTTTCACCTCTTGTTTCAGTTTCCAAGAAGAATGGGAAGTGAAGAATCTGTGTTGATTACCAAGAAATTAACAAGGCTACAAAGAAGGACCATTTTCCTTTTCCCTTCATTGACCATGTCCTAGATGGCCTTGCAGGAAATAAATTATTCTCCTTCCTTGATGGATTAAGTGGACACAACCAAATCTATGTCAACCTTGAAGACCAAGATAAGCCCAAATTTACATGTCCTTGGGGTACCTTTGCCTATAGAGTTCTTCCATTCGATATGTGCAATTCCCATACTATTTTTCAGAGAGAAGCTCAGTGTATTTTTTTTGAACTTTTTCATGACTCTGTTGAGATATACATGGATGATTTCACTCCTTATGGATCTAGCTTCCACGAAGCTCTCTCCAATCTGTGCAAAGTCTTGAAGAAATGTATTGAAATTAATCTATCATTGATCCCTAATAAATGTGACTTTTTTATGAATGCAGGGATTGTCCTTGGTCATTCCATATCCAAGGAAGGAATACAAGTTGACCAAAACAATTTTCCATTATCAAAAGGGTCCCTATCCCTCAAAATCAAAGAGATTTCAAGAGTTTCCTTATATTATCTGAGTATTATAGAAGGTTCATTAAATATTTTAGCAAACTAGCTTCACCCTTGTTTGGACCGCTGGCTAAAGATTCAAATTTTTGTTGGACAAACAACTATCAAGAAGCCTTTGAAATACTAAAACAAAAGTTGACCACTGCACCCATCCATAGGGGCCCCAACTGGGCATTACCTTTCCATATACACACAGATGCCTCAAACAAAGTTGTAGGGGTTTCCTTAGAACAAATGGAATATAAATTGCCTGATGCTATCTATTTCATTAGTAATAATCTATCTAGAGATGAGTTGAATTATATTGTCACTGAAAAATAACTCTTAGTTGTAGTACATTCTTTAAACAAGTTTAGGCATTATATCAATGATTATCAAATTTGGTTCACACTAATCATGTAGCCAATAAGTATTTAATGAATACATATGATTTCAATGCTAGGATAATTGGATGGTTGTTATTATTACAACAATTTGATTTGACTATTGTTGATAAACTAAGGAAAGAGAATGCGGTTGCATATTTCTTGTCAAGACTAATCCTTCTTGCAGGAAAGGAAGAAATGATAGATGATTGAATTTGAGATGAACATATCGTTTCCATCCCAATGCTTTCTCCTTGGTTTGTTGACATAGGCAACTATTTGGTTGCTGGGAGGTTCCCTCCTAAGCTCTCCTTTAGGGAGAAAACTAAGATTGTCAGGAAGAGTGTTGTATTCACTTGGATTGGGGGAAACCTTTTCAGATTGGGGGAAAGATAATATCCTAGGAAGATGTGTGAGGGAAGAAGAGGTCTTTGGCATCCTTTCAGCATGCCATGATGGACCCTATGGGGGCCACTTTTTTGCTATGAGGACAAACTTCAAAGTTTTAGGATCAGGTTATTATTAGCCCACTTTACATCAGGATGCAAGGAGGTACACCTCCAGGCGTGGTCAGTGTTAAAGAATGGGTAAGCCAACACCCAAGGATGAAATGTGCTTACAACCTAAAGTGACTCTAGAGCCATTTGAAAAGTGGGACATGGATTTCATTGGACATATTGATTCGCCACAAGGAACAAAAAGGTATATCATTGTTTGCACTAATTACTTGACCAAATGGGCTAAAACAAAATCAGTAAAAGAAACAAGTGAGTTGAAGGTGGTTGAATTTACGAGGGATAACATCTTCTACAAATTTTGTTTTCTAAGGGCAATCGTCATTGATCAAGGAGCATAATTTACATCAAGTTTGATTAAAGACCTTATGAACCAGCACCACATCAAGCATAGGACATCTACTACCTATCACCCTTAATAAAATGGGCAGGTGGAAGTAACAAACATAGTATTCGAGAAAATTCTTACCAAATTTGTCAACAAAAACATAAAATATTGGGAAAATGGACTTGTGGAAGCCACTTATGCCTACAACACCACTTGGAAGGCCACCACTGGATTCACTCCATTTAAGTTGGTCTATGGGAAGACGGCCTTGTTTTCTATTGAATTTGAGTAGAACACTTTGAGGATGGGAACTCAATTAGACTTGAACCTCACTACGACACAACAAGAAAGGCTACTCCAACTCAATCGTCTAGATGAATTCAGAATGCAAGTTCTCCTACACACTTAAGTAATCCAGTTACAAAGGAAGATTTGGCATGATAAGCACATGAAGGAAATGAATTTTTAAGGATATTGGGCCCTGATGTATTATTCTAGATTCAAGGGTTTCAAGGGGAATTGGATGAAAATTTGGCTAGGTCCCCATCTGGTAGAGAAGTGTCATGAGAATGGGTCTATCCAAATCAAAACAATTTATGAGGAAGGGATTCCCTTACTTGTCAATGGTCATAGGTTGAAGTTACAAGAAACCTTTGTCCAAGGAATAATTTTTTATTTTAGTTAGCAAAGAGTTAAATGTGATTAGGAGGCTCATAACCCTCAGTCCACCAAATTTCTAAGAGAAAAAAAATTAAATAGTAAGAGGGCCTAGATGAAAACCTCCATGAGGCATCTAAGGCCAACTCCTGAGTTGAAAACCTCTATGAAGTAACCCAGGAGCACAAAAAAAGGGGAAAAAGAAAAATAAAATATCCCTAGATGAAAAGCTCCTCTGAGGCACCTAGGGTAGGCATGAAAGTTGAAAACCTCTACAGAGGCATCCTGCTTGCATAAAAAAAAACAAGAAAAAAGACAAAAGAGAAAAAGAGAAATACAAGGAAGGAGTTCTTACACCATTTTTTCTAACATTTTCTTTTTGCAGGACTCCAAATAGTGACAAAATCATCATTACAAAGAAGAATCTACAAGTGTATTCCTGCATTCTTCCACCTATACATTTCAATTCCACACTCTCCACCCACATACCCACCTCTCTCCATAATCCAATCAACAAAAGACTCCAAGTTTTCCTCCTTGTTGTGATGCTACAGGAGGAACCTATAATGCTACAGGAGGAGCCTATAAAGATACAGGAGGAGCCTATAAGGCTACAAGAGGAGCCTATAAGGATACATGAGGAGGATCCAATGGAAAAAGAAACTAGAAGTCCATGTTGTCCCTAGGAAATTCTAAGAGGGTTCCTACAATGCTAACCCCATCACCCATCCACTCCATCTAGCCAAACATTTTCTCAAAAATTCCACTCTGTCATGGATCTAAAAAAAGCACAAAAAAATCCCTGTTTTCTATTCTTCTATCACCTACACCACTTCCTCATGATCCTAATCATGTTCTCATGCCTTTCATCACTTTCCCTCAACTTGGAATGAAAAATGAATACTTAAAGGGAGGATTAAATGACTGCTACAGGAAGGAGACTCCTCCTATAGCAGCCTGTAGAGTTGTTGAGCCTCAAACTTGCATCTTTCCTATAAACCTTTCTAGCCTTTTTCCATTTACCTGGTCTTCCTAAGCTATCAAATCATTGCATATTAGTTTAAAAAGAGCATATAAAGTGGTTTCCTAACTATGTCTTGTGTCTGCTGTTTGAATTAGATTTTTTCTCATTCGGCTGCGGAATCTTGTCACTTTCCGCAGCGTTTTTTTTAAAGTCTATGTTACAGGTGTCTTCAGGAAAATCCGGCCACATGGGCAAGTTGCAAATGACTTGGACATGGACCATGTCCTATTGGCTCAGTCAAATCCATCAAAGAAGGCCGTGGTCAAAGATAGTCAAGCGGTGGTCAACTTAAGAGTCCTACGGTGATAGAACTCTGTTTTTCACCACGTGAAGACTTGCATGGCCATTTCTAAATCTCAGGAAACGTGTTAACACCCGTGGAATACTCCATGAACCGAATCCAACAGCCACCCTCCTTAGATTTAATCTTCACGGCTACCATAATGCTAGATTCCTAGACGTGGTTGCTTCACGTGTCTTTTATCAGCGCAGATTTTAGAAAAGTAGTTATGTGATCCTCTGTTATAAATAAAGCATTCTCATACGCATAGTAGCTAGCTTTTGTAATGTAATTTTGACTGTTAACGAGCCCACTGTGCCGTAACTTTATTTATGTGTTATGACTACATTTTAATACATGAGAAGACTCTGTTTATAAGCTCAATTCGTGGTTGATTGCTGACTGCTCGAGGTTGTGCAGAGGGCCCCTGTACACACCGAGGTTTTGTTAATTGCTATATAGTTTTATGCTTTATTTCTTTACGTTCCTGATGCCATAATCATTTACTTGTATATATTGCACTGCTCATGGCATTCACGTTGATTGCTGTCCATAGTTTTTATGCTTTCTAATGCTGTTAACTGATCAGTGTCTTTGTTTCGGATTACAATAGGTAGTCCGGGCATTTTCACATAGCTTTATAATGACTAATGACATGGAATTATTCTTGTCCTTCTGCTGATTTATTTTCCTAGTTTTTAGTTCCAGCACTGTCTTATTTATTTGAGTTTTGCTCATTTACTCTTCTGCAAGATAGATATTAAATTACTCATGTCATTTTCAGTTACCTCCGAAAGTCAGAGCGAGATGAATGGTGAGGGATTGAAGTATGAATGCATAGTTTGATATTATTTTATTTTTCTGCAAGTTAGTTATTGAATTGCTCATGTCATTTTCAGTTACCACCGAAAGCCAGAGCGAGACGAATGGTGAGGGATTGAAGTATGAGTGTGTAGTTTAATATTAGTTTTATTTTCTGCAAATTAGATATCAGATTGCTCAAGTATTTTATGATTACCTCCGAAAGCCAGAGCGAGTCGAATGGTGAGGGGTCAGAATATGAGTTGATGTAATGTGATTTTAGTTTACTTTGCTTGCAATTTTTGAATTTATTTGAGTTTAGTTTCTTTTATATTTATACAACAGCAAGGATACTGGGTTTCATGGTCACTAGCTCACTATTTGTTTAATTAGAATAGTGGTAAATTTTCATTCTCTTTTAGGAATTAATTTCATCATTGCAAGTTTTAAAACCTTTTTGAAAATTTTGAAGTTTGGAAATCATTTTAAAGGACACCATTGCCTTGAACACTTATATCCATACTTTACTTTTAGAATTGCCATCTCACATTAGGGAATCAACGAAGATAAACCCAAAAACAAACTAAAAATAAAAAATGACAAAAAGTAAGAAATCGGTTATCTTGCATATATAGTGCACCTCACTTCAGTAGTTTACGACCCCCATATTGACAATTAAGATAGCAATTTAGGACACTCTACATTGACCAAACAAGAGTCACAAAAAAACTCCTTGTTTTTTTTTTTTCACCCATAGAGAGAATCATGGAGCCATTTCTACAATAGAGAGGAGGCACATCATCCTTAGGAAGAAGGCCTTCTACTCCACCAATAGTAGCTTGGAAATAGGGAAGGAACCTACACAAAAAACAAGGTTATTAGTGAGAATATCATCAAGTTATGAAAGCCTGAATAGAAACAAGCCAAGGAAATAAACTCCCTCAAGATCACGATGTTATGAGGCCCAACTCCAACATGTGACCATCTCTAGCAATTCAATCCATAGGTAAGCTCAAGTATGACAACGCTTACCTCTTCCCCATGCATAAAATGCCAAAAATTGTTAATAGTCAAGAAAGAAGTTTTAATAGGGTGTAGGTGGTCAGTGAACATGGCCACCGTTGGCTAGTAAGCTAAATTTTATCTTAGTCACCCTTTCAACATGGAAATGTAAACTTAAGTGACGTGGTGCTTACAAGAAGTGGAGTGATTATCACAAGGAGGAGGGTAATGATTGCAAGGAGTGGGGACAACAGTTCAAGAAAAGGAAAATTGTGTATGTGCCATGCCACCAAAGTGCTCCAAGCTCTTACCACAAAGGGAATATTATGTACTAGGTTTGACTTCACTTGCACCATCACTCATTTCTAAAAAATAGTTGGAGGAAGGACGAGCTAGTGTTATCAAACTGCCTAGGGTGCCACCGAAGTGTTTCAAATTCTATTTGCATGTGGTACAAGACGAAGCTACAAGAAGGTCTGAATTGCTATAGGAGGGTTGAGAAGAAGCTACATGAGGAATTTAAGGGTGAGAGAATGCCACACTTACCTAAAATTGTCTTCAAACCCTCATGCATATAAAAGCTATTTTAGAAAAAGGAGTAAGTGGTTTCCTCCCTCCTTGATTTACATACAATTGCATGAGAAAATTTGCCTAAACTTGGTATCCTATAATAGACAATTGAGAGGTAAGTCTTGTTGGATATTATTGTGTAAGGAAAGATAGGGGCAGAGAAAAATAATTTTTCTTGATATCAATTCTATCATACTTCTCCCTCACTAATAAGAAGGAGGTTTAACACTATTTTTACCACTGACATTTCTCTTAAGAAAATTGAATTCCACACATAAGTAATACCAAGAAGGGTAAGTAGAAGAAATGGGGGGAGGATTTAATATAGGAGAACCCATAGACACCAAGAGAATTCACCAACACTTGCTTGTAGTGAACATTTTCAGAAGGCATAAATTCTTGGGTTTCTTTGAACTCTTGAAAGGGTATGATGATGATATCACTCATGAATTTTCCATGGCGGTGCATCCTCAAGGGGGAGATAGTGCCACTACTTTTGTTAGAGGATCTCCTTAAGTCTTGAAACCATAAGTAGAGTAACCACCTTACCCTTAGGGGTTTGATGTAGAAAGGAGGCAAAGGAAGTAAGTGTTACAACTAGAAGAACATCTTCATTCAGAAAGAGAAGCCCATAGAAGATAGGAATGGAGTAAGAAGAGAAAGCCTACCTTACTCGTGGGATGAGGTGGATTATCACATCATCAAATATATATCTTGTGAATGGAGATTGAGTGTGGTATATGCCTATCATTTTAGGTTACTTCATGAGTTAAGATTCAAATAAGAATTTCCTCTCTCAAAGACTTAGTGTTCCCCATTTCCTCCTACAGTCAATCATTGAAATGAGCCAAAAGGTGAGGGAATGAAAGAATCAACACATATCACACCATGGCCTCATCAAGTTAATTATGATGGATGTTTTGAGCCACTTAAGGAACCATGTCCTTTGGACTGATTTTGTGGACATGGACAAGGTGGTCTTCATTGAAACCAAATCCATCACACCTGGAGAAACACCAACCTCTAGCAATGGAGGTAGGAGAAGAAAAACAGAGGAAGAAGAAGCAGGAAAAACAGAGGAAGAAGAAGCAACATGAACAAAGGAAGAAGAAGCATGATGACCAGAGGAAGAAGAAGTAGTAGGAACAAAGGAAGAAGAATTACAAAGAACATAGGAAGAAGAAGTGGATCTGATGGAAGAGGAAGAAGAAAAACAAGTAGAAGAAAAAGAAAGCCCTAAGAAGACTTCTAAACCCTAAGGAAAAGAGAATCAAGGACATCAAACAAGTGTTTCTGCAGAGAATACAAAGCAAGAAGTGGCTACCACATTGGCTACATGGAGAACACATGTCAAGCCCAAAAGGAGGAAACCAAGGTAAGGTCCCCTATATTTTAAAATAGGGAAGAGCACCAAGATCATGTTGGGGAAACAATAACCTCCTTTATAGGTCCCTATCAGTATGGAGCAGTCACCTAGTAAAAAGGGAGAAGTGGTGCCTAGTTAAGGAAAAATCGAGAAGATTACCTTTCTTAAGGGAAAAACCAAACCACCTATGAAATATGAGAGAAGGCCCACGACCAGGGAAGTGACCTTCAAGAGACCCAAGACACAAGTTTCCCTTGAGAAAGAATAAAATAGGAGGTACAGGAGAAAGAGGGGCAACTACAACAGAAATAGGGGATGCTATAGGAGAAGAAAAAAGAGCTATAGGAAGGAGAAACCACCTGAAAAGCAGATGAAAAAGGTCTCCAAGATCTTCAAGAGCCTGATCCACAACCTAGATTAGAATCCTACTACATGTTTGTTGAAGGAGGTAGGATTATAACCCAGACGTTCACTACCCCACTCTTTTTTGAATTAGAAAAGGAAAGAGGAAGGACACATAGATGGATGTAAATTTCCAAATCAAAAAATGTAGAAGATGTGGGCCTAATGGTAGAAAAGGTCAAAGAAATTAAGTGACCTAAAACTAAGGTAGTCAACCATGAGGGAGCAGCTATAGGCAGAAAATACAAGATTGAAAGAACAATTGCAAGAGAAGGAAACACAACTTTCCACTATGCCAAGTCTCTCTATTGAGGCCATACAATGTAGGCATCCATCAAAATCATATGCTCTTTTCCTTAAGGAGAAATGGTTGCAATTGCAAATTAACACACTAGCACGATATCGGTCTTTTCCTTTCCAAGGCTACAAGCATTCATTGAGTTTATCAAAACGGTAAGTATGGAGGAGAGGGGAAAACTAGATGAGTTTTATATGCATAATCTGATCCTAAAAAATCTAAATTTTTGGGACCCCAATTAAATATTGGGAGACATGCAGCATATTGGTTAACACATGAGGAGATAAGGGCTAAAGAGGTAAAGAAAGTGATGAAAAAGGAAGAAAATGAGCCCTTATACATCAGATCAGAATTGGTAAGACTTGTAGCTATCATCAGCAATCACAACCTCATCTCCTTTGATTTTGATCTAGCATCTAAGTACATAGCAACCCAATAAAAAAGGAGAAGTGGGGCCTAGTTAAGGAAAAATCGAGGAGATTACCTCTACTAAGGGCAAAACCAAACCACCTGTGAGATATGAGAGAAGGCCCATGACTAGGGAAGTGACCTTCAAGAGACCCAAGACACAAGTTTCCCTTGAGAAAGTAGAAAACAAGAGCTACAAGAGAAATATGGGCAGCTAAAGGAGAAATAGGGGATGCTATAGGAGCAAAAAAAGGAGCTACAGGAAGGAGCAACCACCTGAAAAGTAGATGAAAAGGCCTCCAAGAGCTTCAAGAGCCTGATCCACAGCCTATATTAAAATCCTACTACACATTTTTTGAAGGAGGTAGGATTATAACCCAAACATTTGCCATCCCACTCTTTTTTGAATTAGAAAAGGAAAGTGGAAGGACACATAGATGGAACGAAATTGCCAAATAAAAAAATGTAGAAGATGTGGGCCTAATGGCGGAAAATATCAAGTAAACGGGAAAGAAATTAAGTGACCTAAAACTGAGGGAGTCAACCATGAGGGAGCAACTACAGGCAGAAAATACGATATTGAAAGAGCAACTGCAAGAGAAGGAAACACAACTTGCCACTACGAAAAGTCTCTCTATGGAGGCCATTCAATGTAGGCATCCATGAAAATCTTATGCTCTTTCCCTTAAGGAGCAATGGCTACAATTTCAAATTAAGAGACTAGCACAATATGGGCCTTTGCCTTTCTAAGACTACATGCAATTCATTGAGTTTTGCAAAAGGGTAAGTATCAAGGAGAGCGGAAAACTAGATGAGTTTTATATGCATAATCTGATCGTAACAGGTATGAATTTTTGGGACCCCAATTAAATATTGGGAGACATGAAACTCATGTCATTAGCATATTGTTTAACATATGAGGAGATAAGGGCTGAAGAGGTAAAGAAAGTGATCACAAAGGAAGAAAAAGAGCCCTTATACATCAAAGTAGAATTGGTAAGACTTGTAGCTCTTGTCAGAAATCACAACCTCATCTCCTTTGATTCTGGTCTAGCATCTAAGTACACAACAACCCAAGAGAAAGCCATTCTAGACTTTGAGGACCCTTCTAGGATGTCAGGAACAAAGAGTCTACAAGCTTGTCAGAGAAGGTGGCATGCCTTACCCACAATCTACAAATCAGAGAGTATCACTCTCTTGAAAGGCTAAGGAATGCCTTGGAAAGAACTCCATTGTATAAAATAATCATGCAAAGACTGAAAATCAAATGGATATGACTCAAACCAAGTCCACCTTTTCTGTTGGGATTATAAGAAGAAAAAGCCAAGAAGAAGAACAAAAGGTATGAACAGAGATAAAGAGAAATGAAATTTTTTATCCACAGGAGGGAACACCATCTGAGGTGCCTTTGGATTTCATAGAGGCCACCAGGGCCATGAATGAGCTTCATATGGATGACTAAGTTGCTCAGAGGATGAGAAACACCTTCAACACGGGGGTGATGATGAGTCCCATCAATAAGTATATCATGAAGTTCATAATTCTATCCTCCAACTTTAAAATTATCCTTTTCTCACATTAATTCACATTTTTGGTTACAATATGCTTAGTAAGAAGAGTAAAAGGTGTTTTTCATAGTATGTGGCCTAATGTGATTAAATTTTAGGAAAAATAAGCATTTTTGAGGAATTTACTATGTAGGGGCTTGATGGAGACAACCATGAGAGAATCTAGGGATGCTTCTCCACCCCCTTAACTCTCTAACTCAGATTGAGATCACCAAATCCTCACTCACAATATCGAATTCACTAACAACCGAGTAACTCCAAGTGCATGAGAAGCTCAAGGAGGGCAAGATCCAAAATTTTTGAGATCAAGGGGGGAATCACTCCTAATTTCAAGGGAGTTCTTATCAACTACCCTTTTGTATAAATGAATGATCTGAAAGGCTCATTAGGATTCAATTTTTTGATTCACATAGGAGTAGCTATTGAGCCTAGGGCTTGACCTTGCTATTATTAACTTTCATGTGATGTATAAGACTGCTATTTTCTGATAATGAGAAGTTTGTTATTGAGCTACATCTGATCTAGTTATAGAGGGATGAAACCCTTAGGTTTGGGTCCAACCCAGAGGCTTTATTCCCTCTTTTGTATTTATGTCTTCTTCTTGTTCCCAATCATTTCATGTCCTTCTTTTTTTGCAGTAGATGTTAATCTATAGAAAACTTGTGATTGCAGGCTTCCTTATCACCTCTCTTTTGGGAAAAGTGGTGGGAAAGATTCACAATCTTAGTCCAAAAATATTTGTTTATGATTTCTTGGAAATAGGTAGATGTTTGCTATTATTTTTTCATATTTACTTTCTACAACCTAGGAGTTAGTTCAATGATTAGAGTAGCCTTGTGAAATAGAATAAGATTGTAGTCAAATTCAACTCATCTTTTCCATGATAGTTTATGTCACTGTGTTATTGATAATTTAATGCATGTAGTGGGCTAGTTGAAGGGTTATGTTGAACTATAGGGGTGGCCAAATATTTCACCTCCACTTGTAATTTTCTATATTCTCCCTTTACCTCTCACACTACTCTCAAGCTTTGTTTCTACAGTCATTTTGTTTAGGCAATTAGAGATACCATGGGCATCCATGTTGGTGCAAGACAAACCTCTGAGAGGTACTGGGCTTGGCTAGGAGGTTTCCCCAATCCTAATTCATGCCCACCTCTCTTAATCCATATCTTCCTACCCTCAAGACACCATATCCACGCTCAAAATACTCTCGTAACCACTCCTATAGCATTACAGGGCCTCCTGTAGCAATACATGATCTCCTATAGTAGCACCTGTAGCTGACCTATAGCAACATTTTCCTCTACCTGTTTTTCTCCCCACTTCAACCTTATCTTGGTTAAGATGAATAATGACCCCCAACTTATGATTTGATGATCTAGATAAGCTCTTAGACCACTCCAACCTCCTCTTTTCCTCACTACAAGACATAGTAGAATTAGTGTTTTTAATTCACAAGCATGTTACAAGTTATATTTCTGATTTTCAAGCAATTTTAAAGTAGATCAATGATACATGAAAGTAGGTTATTGATTTGATGAAATGTGCAAAATAGAGTAGAATCACTTCTACAAGTAGACTATCCCTTTTTCACATGTAATGTTAATTAGCATCTACAAGTTGAATGAATGGAATTTTCACTTTCTTAATTAAAATATATTTCATCGGGAGTTTTCACTATAATTAAGTTGGAGCAATGGTATCTGAACACCTTGATATGATGTCATGACTTAGGGTGGCATGAGTAGAACTTAACCTAATGTGCATACAACACTATCACCTGTAATTTTGTATGAATCTCAGGTTTATAATTTAAGTTGAGAATCCCTTGGGAGTTGTAACACTCTTCATGCAATACCAAGGTTCACTACATAACTTAAAGAAATCACTTAAGTTTGATCTTTCATGGAATCTAGTCTTTGAATCTCATATATTGTTTTTTCAATATTTTTCATCCTACCGAGAGTCATTAATATACAAGCAGATTACGAAAACATTAATAAAATTTAATATTCAAATATATATAACTTATCTCAATTACTTATTCCAAGAATATATCAAAATTTGACACACCAAAGCCAAGTACCATATTGAAATATGGATGAGGATGCCTAACCTTAGAAGCCCGATTGCATGTATAGATTGAGAATCTAGTTCGTAGGGTTGTCTGCCTTCCCATAAACACATTAGTCAACCTACCCAACTCAAAATGCTCATATTAATGACATTTTTTGTCACTTTAAGGTTTCCAATTCGCTTTCTCCCTCTCAATATCGAGAAAGGGCCACGATGTGTGAAACACTAATTTTTTTCTCTTCGTTGTACTCCTCTTTCCGAGATTTTGTGTCAATATATCTACATCATTATCATTTACATTTTATTAGTGTTGAAATCAGGAATAGAATTGGAAATCAACTATGTTCAGGTGGCTTAGGTAAATTTGACTTGGCCAAGTTTCAAGTTATCATTTCTAGCTTCATATTTATGAGAACTCATGGTTTTTCTCACTAGTATTAATATCTAATGTAGCCTATTTAAATTTCAAAACACAACATAGTAATACTAGTATTCCAACAATGATGTCTTTAAACACAACCACTTCTCTCAGCATTTCATGATCCTAACAAACTAAACACTAGTAAATTCAAAACTAAGAAAGACTACTACCTAGATGAGTAGGAAATAGATCTTGCTTGTATGTGGAATATTATGAGGTATCCATGCCCATGCAAAGGATGAATAGAGGAGCCATCATTACCTACAAATATTCCTTGTCCTCCCAGATAGTAAGTTCCTTCCAGATGAGGTGGCACTTTTCCTTCTACCACCGCCAATTCAGTTGCTTCTACAGATTCTAACCATTGGGACATAAACAAAAATTGATAATCTGAAAATGCATGTATATCTAAAGCACTATTATCCTCCTCCACATTTGGACTAGAGACCATAAATTTCAGTAATGCAGAATTTGTCCCTGGATGTGTGCTTTTATGTCCAACTGCAACATTCATGAAAATGTTGGTTTAGTTATACATTTGAAACATGTAATACATACAACAACATACACCTAAAGATGTAGGGTTTTTGTAGGAAAGCATAAGGGGACAACATGATCAACAACTATAATGATATGTCCTTGAAGGTATCAAGTTTCAGGTATGATTTCCTTGTTAGTTTTTTAATGGATAGTATATGCATTTGGTTATTTGGTTATGATTTGTCATTGGCATGGAGGACTTCCTAGATTCACAGTGTTTTTGCCTAGCCTTGCCATTTCTTGGATAGCCATGGTATTGTGGGTTTCCCATTTGATTATTTTTATTGGTTCTCATGTTCCTTATAGTTGTGGATTGAGTTACTAGTTCCTAGAGCCTTAGTTGGACAAACACACTGGATGCCCTGGAACAGCATGGATTGAGTTACTAGTTTTAGAAGCCTTAGTTGGACAAACACTCTGGAGCCCTTGGTGGTTTGAGTTACTAGTCTTGGAGCCTTGGTTGGAAAAATTCTCTGGAGCCCTTGGTGGTTTGAGTTACTCGTCTTGGAGCCTTGGTTGGAAAAATTCTTTGGAGCCCTTGGTGGTTTGAGTTACTAGTCTTGGAGCCTTGGTTGGAAAAATTCTTTGGAGCCCTATGATAGTTGTGGGTTGAGTTACTTATCCCAGAGTCGTGTTGGAACAAACACTATGTAGCATTGGGAAACTTAGGTAGAGACCCATATGGTGATGGTTAGTGATGTCTGACCATGAGGTGGAATAATTGGTTGAGGGTTGAGGTGGTTTGGCCTCTAGAAGGCCTGGTCTGGTTTTCTTTTGTTTATTCCATGATATCCCACATTCATTCTTGGAATATAGAGCAAGGGTGATTGGATGAAAGAGATATTTGGTTCAACCAAATTTATGTCAAGTGGTATGTGGAAGTCCCTGACTTGGTTGGATTTGCATATGTTAATACAAGATATTTTCCTCTTGTATTTCATGAATAAATTTACTTGTTACTATGTGGTTTTGATGATTTTTCTATCACTTTTATTATTCTAGTTATATGTTGGTTATAAGCATGGTTTTACGACATGGTCTAGTTATGGATTTTGACATGTTTGCATTTATCAATGAATGGTTATTGAATGCATGACCTAATAGATGTTATTGTAGCTACTATGAGAGGGAATTAGACCTTGATGATTCTCACATAAGTATAAGACCCCTATGTTCAGATATGTTTTTAGGACCTCTAGATTACATATTTTTGATGTGTTTAACGAAATCACTGTTATGGTTGGACTTGGTTAGGTCAATTACTTGATCAACTTTTGTGTTAAAGGATGTGAATTTATGTCATTTACTATTTTGGAAAGTCTCATCAAGTTCTAGGCAGTGGTTGGGAGTCACGCCCTAAAAAGGTGGCTCAGATTCCGAGGTCGCATGCTCAAAACTAGGAAATCAAGATTGCAGTCGCTAAGAAGTAGGGTTATCAGAGCAACTGGAGGGCCACATTCACTATTTTACCTTGTTGTGCATGCGAATGGGAGACCAAATCACATAGAAAAAAAAGTTAGCTCAAGGTTTGGGCACCTGGAGTGGTTGTTAGCTCCTACAAGTCCTATAGCTCCTGAGGAAAGTCAGTAAAGTTCTAGTTTTTCAATTCCACTTCGTTAATTGTACTTAGGAGGTTGATTCATGTCATATTATCTCCTCCTCTCATGTTTACCTTGGAAGCCCAGTGAAATTGGGTAGATATGGGAGGGGTGGTTACATATATGGGGGAATGTTTGGATTCCAAACAATCCCCCGAGAATAAATATATCATTTTACTCCTTAATCCACCATAAAATACTAATAACAAATAATTTGGAAACTCATGGCATAAGTGTACCATTTAAATGTCCTCTTTGTTTTCCTTAAGAAGATTTTGTTCATTATTTATTCCTTGAAGCTCCTTTCATTAATTAAGTTTGGAATTTTGTCTTGAATTATTTGGTAGTAAGATTAATATTTCCCTATTTTGTGAGTATTTTATCTCATGGGATTGACATTATTTAGGTTCTTTTCTTGGTAATTTTATTTTTAACTATATCTAGGTTGATTTACAAAAATATATTTGATGGAAAGTTTGAGCTCACAACAAAAGTATCTTCCAAGATCAAAAATACCACCCCTAAAGTGTGGTTTCCAATGCCATATATTTATTCTTGGAGTTCTAGTCTCATAAAACTTAGCAGACTTGTTCTTATCAACTATTGGGTGATTTTGAATTAGAGTGGATAGATAAAATATTCTCAATTCTTCCACCTAAAATTTCCCCTTATCTCCATAATGAGGATTGCAAGTTGCAGTTTCCTAAAGAATAAATTTTCACTTTTCTTAAAGCTCAACCTACTCACACTCTTTGTTTTGATGGTGCATTAAAGAATAATAAATGGGTGGTAGGAGAAAGGGGGAAGTGAGGTGATATTTTTCCCTAAATGAAATAAAGAATTAGTTTTTGATTAGGGCATGGGCTCCAATAATCTAGCATAATCATATGTGTTACTGCAATTTCTATTGATAACAAAGGATAGGCATATTTCTTCCCTAATAGTGTGGGGAGACTAAAAAATAATCATCCAATATATCATTTCCAAGAACCTTCCCCATGACAAAAAGTTGAGGAATGTCATAATTAATATCCAAGATATTATCCCTTATTTCACATTTTCCAAATTCTTCCATGTTCTAAACATTAATAATCAAGAGGTAGATGTTATGGCTAATCAAGGAGTTCGTTTGAAGCTTGGTGAAATGTTTTTTAATGGGAAATCTTAATTTTTCCAACTACCTTGTTTAATTAGATATGAAATATTATAAAATAAGTCCCGAAAGGCCAAAATAATTTTCAAAGATAAGAGAAATGTGGAAAGTGTAAGGATAATGAATCATGCAGGGTTGGCGTTTAAACTACAATAAGCCTTAGGATTATCTCATCTTTTCATCACCATTGTAAGTATGATGTGAAAAATTAGTGGAGTGATAATGTAGGCGAGTGAAAACCTTTGTCTTTGCTTTCGTAAAATTCCTTCTTACTTTGGGGAAAATTTTAATCATGAGGTAGGGTTTAGTTTCACATTCTAATGAGGATGTTGGAAGGATATATGCATATACTTTCCACCACCTCTAATCCCAATTTCTTTGGGGTGAAATTACAAGGACTTGCACATAGTTGGAATGGAAATTCATGGGATATTAATTGGGGTCACTTTGAATTTTGAGAGAAAATGGTTTGAATGCACCAATACTGTGACTGACCCCTATTTTGTGGCTCTTTACATATCAACAACATTGTGATTGGGGAATCTAACTCTTTATTTGGAAAATTTTGAATTAAATTAGACCTGTGTGAATAGTGAGAGGTACATACTTGTCCACAAAGGTACTTTAAAATTAGAATATCAATAGGATCAGTACAAATGGATGGTGTTTTTAACTCCAATAAATATGGAGGAATATGGAATTATGGCTTATTCTCTCCTCCATATGCCATTTCAACGGGCTCATTATTTGACGTCTATTCAATATCATTTTAGTGTATTTTGGTATTTCTTTTATAGCCAGTCATTTATGTCTTCAAGATTCCAAGGTGATCTAAAGGTGGATTCACTCTTTACCTTCTCTTCTCTCTCTCCAACGTCATTCTCAACTTTGGTTTCCTCTTCACTCCCAAGTATGATTTTATGATTTATATAAAAAGGTATAAGATAAACAATCATTATGTATACACTCTTGGTCATCAATTAACTTTGGCTTGCTTGCTGGGATTTGATATCACCATAGTTCAATTAAATGATTTCTTTTTTCACATAGTTTCTATTTGTATCTCTATGTTTTCAAACACATGGAATGCTATATTCAATTGTGTTTAGGATAACTTATATTGGAGAAAGGATAGCTTTCAATCCTATATTGTCTTTATAAAAGAGTTTGTCTTGCAATCTAAAGGTTGGTTGCATTTTATTGAGTGTTGTTTATGGCAGGAGTTTCTTGGTTGATCGTGGAAATTCATACAAATTGAATTCCATTAGAATTGAGAAAGAGCCATTAATATCTCCCAGTGTAATGGTTTCCTAATAGTAGGCACAATTGAAAATTTTGGAAGAAGAAGTTCATGCTTTACAATTAAAACATAATAAAATGGTATCCAATTTAACACTCTTAATGTAAATTTTGTTTGAACACAAACTTTGACTAAAAAATGTAAGGATAATAAGGATTTAGGTTGGATACTAAGCACACACCTTCTTATCAATCCTTAGTATTTAGTTCTTCCTCATATTTTTTAAGTCATGTGGAGTTTAAATTATTTCAAAATTTTGAGTCTTTTGGAAAGTGTTTGCTTTCTAGTGGCCTTGTATAGTGATTATAAATAACTCACATCTAGTAGCAATATATTTGATAGAGGTCCCTTTTATTTTTTCTTAAGCTAGTCAAAAATATGATTTATTGTGCTTGATGTAACTATTACACTCTAAATGCATATTTTTATAATATAAAATTATTGTTTCAATTAAAAAAAGAACAACAATGTACTAGTCTCTCATAATTTGTTTGTAATTAACATATTTTCTTGTAGGAAGATAAAGTTTTGAGAATTTTGAGCCTCATGTGGAATCCTTTGTCACTGGTCATGGAAATTGTAGTAATGGCGCTCATCTCCTTAGGAAAATGGATGAGTAAATATTGCGTCATTTAAATTGTATGCATTTCGATGAGTTGCATAGGAAAATACAATGACATTTTTGTGAATAAAACTATGATTATTAATTTTATGGCTAAGGGGTTTATCCATTAATTTTTCATTTCACCATGCCATAGGAAGGGTTCCTTACTATTCCAAGTTATTTGAGCTTAATATTTAATTTTAAATATTAAATATTCCTTAATGATATAGGTTTAGCATTGAGATATTTCTTTTTGTAAAATATTAGTTGAGTCAACTTTAAAAACTAGATCTTAGAGTACTATTAAGATCATGTTTGGGACTCATGTTCTTAATAATATATTTCAATATGCATTATGTATTATTTGATAATTTTGTGTTTTGATAATGCAAGTTACTAAAAATACTAGCTAGAATATTTATTATTACTAGCATAGATCCATCTTAACTCTAGATGTATCATGCATCAAGAGGATCAAATCATTCGAGGTGTAGTCATTTTTTAGAGTACAAAACTTGAGCAAATTATTGCACCTTGAAATAATTAATCCCATTTGATGGATTGCACCATTATAATTTTTTTACTTTGTATTTACACACACATACACCTTAGTTTTTTTACTTTCTATATATATTATATATATATATATATATATATATATATATATATATATACATTCTTATCAAATAAATCCTTTTCCCCATTTATATCATGATCATGATCAATTATCTGATGCATAAGAAGATGTTAAACAAAATGGAATATAAGAGGCCAAAACCACCTTCTACTCAAGGAGCGATGTGATAAGGATGACCAATCTTGGCTAGACTGTTTGGTGGTAAAGGATGAAATCGCTTTTAAAAATATGAATAATACATGGAGTTAGAGAGAAAAAGGAAATTATGATATTATAAGAAGGTGATTTATTTGTATCTAGAAAATCAAAAGTATCCCTTAGTCTTGACTAGTGTAAAAATTAAAATATGTTGAAAATTGCAACAAGAAATGTTGGAAATAACATCAAGAAGATCCTAATTTAATTTTGTCCTTGAATTAAATTGGGAATAAAATTGTAATTCCAATCTCATGACAAGCCTTATTAGTTAACTAAGTTAATTTGACCTAGTTAGCTCAGTTAATTCGAGTTGAGGGTCTAACTAGAGTCATGTAGAGTGTCTCCTACATTATAGGATCCCTCATTATGTTTATCTTGAGTTGTAATTAATTAATACAGTTTAATTGAGTTAAAGTCATTTAGAGTAGTTCCAACTATTGGAGGAACTAGTGGGAGGTCTAGTAGTGTGGTTCTTCCTGTAGTGGAATGTGGTGTTTCCTGTAGTGATCAACTAGTAAAATGATGATTCACTCATAAATAACTCATGTATGTCAAATCTGAGAAAGACCCACTTGAGATTGGAGTCTAGGGACAGTGTAGTATTAGTTGTATAATCATTTGAATTGTACAGGTGGTGCATGTAGTCAGAGGAATGCCTATGAGGATCGTACAATTCATATTGAGGAATTTCCCTAATTAATAGGGGCTAATTCCTTGAGGAACAACACAAGGAAATAGGGACTTGGGCAAGCATAAAATTGGTTAAGTATTGGCCTGAGCTTATCTAGGAAGTAATGAGACAGATAGAGATAGTGCACTTGTTGCTCAGACTTGAGAAAATCATTGTAACCTTTTCATATTTTCTGACTAATGAAATATACATATAGCAGGGGTTTTTAGTTGTGGCTATCCCCATGAAATCATTGTTTAATGTGTTGATTGAATTCTTTCTCTTGTATGCTTCGTGATTTCGCAATCGTTTAATTTTTTCCGCTAATGAGTAGAGTAGATTAAATTCTATTGTTTTGAATATTACAATTATCACTTTGAAATCGAATACAAGTTTTTATTTTGCAGGTGAAATCGAATTTGCAAGTATCATACTTTAGAGCTAGTATGATATCGTTCTACGGATTGAGACTCAAATATTCCCTTGGGTAGTTCGAACTATATTTCTTGGAAGGAAAGGATGGATTCAGTGCTGGAAGACAATAAGCTTAAGGAATTCATAGACAAAGATATTCCTAAGCCTCCAACAATTGATGCTCAGGATTTGGCAGAGTGGAGAAAATGTGTTGCAAAGGCAAGAAGGATTATCCTAGAAGGAGTTTGAGATCATTTTATCGTGAACCTCCATGGTAAGGAAAATCCATATGAAATGTGGAGGGCCTTTATAAACTTGTTTCGAAACAATAGTGACCACATGAAGCTGGCACTAAAGGACAAGTTTAGAAAAATCAAGATGGAGAAGGGCGACACAATACCAAAGTACTTGACCAAGTTCACCCAATGCTTGGATGAGTTTGGATGTGTTGGTGTGATAGTTTCCAAAGATGATCTAGTCAGTCTAAGACTTATAGGCCATCCCAAGAGATGGTACAATGAAAAGGACTCAGTAAATGGGAGGGAGAAGCCACTAGGGTGGGAGCATTTGTGGTCCGACTTGGTGCAAGAAGAGATCTGACAGAACAATAGAGATGGGACCTCATCCAAAGAAGTGGAAGAGGAATTTTCATTAGTCAACAAAGAAAATAAATCCAAGGGAAAGAAGTGCTAAGGCGAGGAGGGTAACAATAAATACTTATCTAATATCAAGTGTTTTCACTATCATGAGTTCAGGCACTATGCCACGAAATGTCCACAGAAGAAACCAAGCATGAAGAATTTTGTAGTAGTAGCAATAGGTGAAACTCTCACTTCACAATTCAAACTTTATTATACTCTCATTGCATGCATGCCAAGCACTGTAATGGGAATAATGTGGTATCTCAACAATGGTGTATCATTCCATATGATGAGGAGTAAAGATCTCTTCAGTGACTTGGAGGAGAAATACCTTAAGCATAAAATAGAGTTTGGATATGATGGGAAGTATAACATGACAGATATTGGTACAATTACATTTCAGAGGGACCCTGATTCCCCTCTCAGACTCACAGATGTGATGTATGTTCTAGGACTAAAGAATAATCTTGTTTCCATCGCGGTATTGGAAGACCACATCTACGATGTGATATTTAACAAAGCAAAGGTTTTCCTTAGGCAGATCACCATGGGACAGGTGAAACAAATCGCTTTGCGAGTCAATAACCTGTATGCACTTGAGGAAAAATATGTATGAAAATACTTGAGGAGAAAGTAAAAGGTTAGAGATTTGGTGGTTGAGAGGGAGCATGAATTACCTCCCAACATGCAGCCTCAGGAGAAGCCTCAACAAGCTATGGAGTAGCCACAATTAGAGAAGCAAAGAGGAGGTTGAGTGGAGACATCGACTTAAGCAAAGACCTCTAGTAGGGGGAAAGTTCGAGCCAAGTGGTAAGAGGGAGCACATGCAATGATACCTCTAGGTGAGAGTTCGAGAAATGTGAAGCAATAGTCTCAAGAGTGTAGAAATTTGGGCAGGGTCCATTGAGCTATGTTTGTCTCATAGATCATTACCTTGCTTTGGGGGCCCATAGTATTTAGTAGCAAAAGGATTAATGTTCATCGAATACTGAGGAGTGAATAACATTGATGACAATAGAGAAGGAGTTTCAGTAGCAGAGTGAGCAGTAACACACTTTTCCCAGTAGACAGTTGCAAACATAGTTCATTTAGTTTATTTTGTTTGGATGTTTTTTTGTTGTTGTAGTAGCAACAACAAGAGTAACAAGAGTTGCATGCAGAACATTCCAAAGGTATTGGATTGGAATATATGTGACTTCCTTTCTTCTTGAGAGGGAGTGTTGAAAATTGCATCAAGAAATTTTGAAAATAACATCAAGGAAATCCTAATTTAATTTTGTTCTTGAATTAAATTGGGAATAAAATTGTAATTCCACATCTCATGACAACTTCTATTAGTAAAATAATTTAATTTGAATTAGCTAACTTAGTTAATTCGAGTTGAGGGTCTAACTAGGGTCATGTAGAGAATCTCCTACTTTATAGGAGCTCCGGTTGAGTTTATTTCGAGTTGTAATTAATTAATTCAATTTAACTAATTTAAAGACATTTAAACTAGTTCCAACTATTGGAGGAACTAGTGGGAGGTCTAGTAGTGTGGTACTACCTACATTGGAGTGTGGTGCTGCCTGTAGTAAACAACCAAAAAACTGATGATTCACTCATAAATAACTCATGCATGTCAAATTCGAGAAAGACCCAGTTGAGAATGGAGTTCAGGGAAAGTGTATTATTAGTTGTATAATCATCCGAAATGTACAAGGGGTGCATGCAGTTAGAGGAAGGCCTATGAGGATTGCACAATTCATATTGAAGAATTTTCCTAATTAATATGGGGCTAATTCTTTGAGGAACAATGCAGGGAATAGGGACTTGGGAAAGTAGAACATTGGTTAAGTATTGGCCTGGGCTTGTCTAGGAAGTAGTGAGACGTATAGAGATAGTGCAAAGGTTTCTCAGGCTTGACCAAAGCATTGTAATATTCTCATATTTTCTTACTAATACAATATATGGATAGCAGGGGTTTTTAGCTGTGGCTTTCCCTAGGAAATCATTGTGTAATGTGTTGATTGAATTCTTTCTCTTGTATGCTTCATGATTTCACATTTGTTTATTTATTTTCATTGATGAGTAGAGTAGATTCAAGTCTATTGTTTTAACATTTACAATTAGCAGTTTGAATCTACAAGGAATTTCTACAAAATAAACATTGTTAAAATAAGAAAAAATTCTTATGAGATCTATAGTGAAACTAGGTGTTGGGCAATTCCCAAAACTCTTTGGAATGAAATAGTCCAAACATTAAGAGGGTTAAAGATGAAAAATATTTTTACTTAGATTTCTCTTATTTTTTTCCTAGCATAGAAATGAACTTGTAAATAATTCCAAATAATATCTTAACTTCTTAAGGTGAGGTAGACCAATTTTGGACATAGCATAGTCATCATTATTATATATGTGATATCCATATATTTTATTTATGACCAATATTGAAATATTTTTTTAATAATGTGTGTGTGTTTAAATACCAGTTGCCAAATCCACATTGAGCACCCATGGAATTACACATCACCCTCATACTCAAATGTGAAAAGCACATATTTAGGAAATAATATTTGTTTACTTTCAATGTCCACTTTGAGCATCAAAGGAATTATAGACATATCCCTCTTATAGCCTTACAATAAAAGTTTCTTACTTTCAATTGCTTTACATAAAACATATAAAATTGACATTAGAATATTTAATTAAAGAGAACACATACATATGAACATCCGTGAAAAATATTAATAACAAACTTATATTTTAATGTTGTCATAAATAAAAAAATTCAATATCCATCTCAATTAGAGTATTAATATATCCATCTCAATTATAAGAACCTTAATATCTCCAAATGAGAGGGGGTCCTTACAACTAAGATGGATATTCAAACCAAATGAGTAAATCACTTATAGTGTCTTAATTTCTTTTTAGAACATAAACCAAACTTTATCCAAGTTGAATTCTATAAAGTAATAAAAAAAAAATTTAGTTGTTTTATGTAATATACATATATTTAAAAATATATATAATATGTCATCATTGAAACCAAATTTCATCCAAATTAGATTCTATAAAGTAATATCAAAATTAGTTGAGATGTTAGTAAAATAAATATATACATTGTGTTACAACAAATTTCATTTTGCTACTTGGAGGAATTGAACAAAAGTGTTGAGAATAACAATCATTCTTCTTAATCGCCTAAAATAAACCTAATTGACTATCATATCATTTTGCTCTAGAAAACTATAATATCAACTGGCCAATTTAAAATCATGCTCCCTAATCATTTCCAAAGTAAATGACGAGAGTGAGTTTAATGGATTACTGTTGTAAAGCATGTATCTCATGATTACATGAGAGTTTCCTAACAAAGCCCAATTTTTAATTTAAATGCTATTAGCCAAAAAAATAACTCATGGTTAGAAAGTGTAAACTTCACCTTTGTTATTGATCATACAGTCAAGATTCTATTCTTACCAGTAAACTCTTTTCCTTTTAAAAATACAAATAAACCGGCTACACATACTTCCAATTAAAACAAATTATTACTCATTAATTAAATCAATAACATTAACCATATTGGTTGGTTCGAAACAAGGTCATACACTATCATAAATATTATAGATCACAAAAGTCTAAATTCATAATTCAATAACATTAAATTGTTTTTACTTTCTCACAGAATAATAATCAAAATATTTTATCATTTAAAAAATAAAAACTAATTTAAAATATAATATTAACATTATATTAATATTCAGGAATATTAAAAATAAAAAATAAAAACTAACTTAAAATATAATATTAACATCATATTAATATTCAGAAATATTAAAAATAATAATAATAAAAAACAGTGCATTCCTTTCATAAATTATTATATTTTAATAATAATAATACAGAGGGACGACGAACGACATGGAAAATGGAGGACAACTTTTCTATTTATTATTAGTTTCCGAAAAAAATACGAAACACTTGTGGAGGGAGCCTGAAAATATCTAAACTTGAATTAAATAACAGGAAAGATATGAAACCTGGAAATATATAAATTTGATTGAATTAAATAACAGGAAAGGAGAGCCAGATGGTAACTAAAATATGTTCTTGGCAGGGAAAAGTGTCTTCTACTATTCGTATCACTCTCTTACGTGTCAATAAAAAGTGTATGTTACAGGTGAATAAAACCTTTGTGTTAACAATCACATATAACAGAATAAAACCTTTGTGTTAACAATCAGATGTCGAAGATACATATAACAGAATAAAACCTTTGTGTTAACAATCAGATGTCTAAGAAGCTACTGTTTCTATTCTACATTTCCTCCTCCCTTGTTTGAACCCAGAAGCCATGGAATCCCAATGGAAACTTGAACTCTTCAGGAACCTCCAGCTTGGCTACCAATGCATCTTTCTCTCCTATACGCTTTGCGTCTAGAATCACCAAGTAACACCTCCGCTTCCAAGCTGCGAACTGAAACCCATCAACGTGAAATATCAGTTACACGCGTGCATTCAAAGAGGAAGAACACTTCATTTCTTTGTATCTATATATTGTTACACGACCGAGAGAAGCAGAATTTCAGTGTACAGTTTGGGTGGAGGAGAAAAAGCTACTGAAATAGCTTAAAAACAATCAGAATATGTCCATAAAAATCAAAATCTTAAAACTGCATTGAAGACTAGTTAAGATGGAGCTACTTTAGTTGGACACGTCTCTATGGATGGGCTATGCTAAGACACATTTTTATTTAGATTGCATATTCTAGAAATTTGATGGCTTTGGTTCGTAAGATTTTTGGAATATTTAAGAATTTGTATTAGAGTTATCCTCAGGTTATTAGGTTAGGAGGATTTTCACTAATATTTTGAAATATTCTCGAACTAAATGGTAGATTTCAGAAATTTGATGACCATAAGCCAATCAATTATTTGACTTTTAATGGCAGAAGTGTCTTCAGAGAGGTAATTTTATTAATCAGAAAAAATAATTACATAATTTGATTTTGCAAGAGTTTACACCTGAACATCCAAACACTCTTGCAATGAGCTATTTATAAGCTCAATGTCCTAACTATCTCTAATTATGGATCACTTATTAAATAACAAGTGTCCATTTACAATAAATGCTATTTAAACCAACTAGTTAACAAATCTCCTAAAATAGAGCCCAAGATACGACACATTTGGAGAGTCATATCTAGTTACAACAATATACTAATTCTAAATAATTAAAAATTCTAGAATAATACTTATTAATTTAATATCTTAAATTAATAATTTTATTTTAATTTTATAACCTATGATAAAATTGTATTTTTGGATCATCTAACATTCCCCCCTATGATCTAAAGATACATTACAACACATACCATGTTCATCCCTGAACTTAGTAAATTTTATTCTGCCAAGTGGTTTTGTGAAAATGTCGGAGATCTGATCTTCGGAAGGACAATAAATTGGCTTGAGGACATCTTTGGCAATGAGAGATCTGATATGATGATACTTGGTGTCCACATGCTTTGTCTTTGAATGAAAAACTGGGTTCTTGGCAAGTTTGATGGCTGACTCGCTGTCAATGAATAATGATGTAGCTTCTGCCTGAGAAATGCCCAATTCCAACAAAATTCTGCGCAACCAAACAATTTCACATGCTGCTTTCCATGCTGAAATGTACTTTGCTTCTGCGGAAGAAGTGGCCACTATAGCTTGTTTCTTACAACTCCAAGATACTGCTGTTGACCCCATGTTCATTAAATAACCTGATGTTGATGCTCGATTATCAATACTTCTAGCAAAGTCGGTATCAGAATATCCACCAAGTACAAAATTTTTTGTCTGTGTAAAGAAGACCAAAATCTTTTGTTCCTTGGATATATCGAAGAACTCTTTTCGCTGCATTCCAGTGGTTGTCTCGTGGTTCCTGCATAAAATGTGAAAGAATACTGACTGCATAAGATAGATCAGGATGAGTATTTGTCAAATAAATCAAGTTGCCAATCAACTGTCTGTAAGTTGTACTGTCCACCTTCCCCCCCTTCAAAATTTTGAAAGTTTCAAGTTTTGCTCCATGGGGGTGAGAACGGGCTTGCAATCCTACATGCCAAATCACTGAAGAACCTCTGCTGCATACTTACTCTGAGAAATGAAAATATGATGTGGACGTTGGAAGACTTCAACTCCAAGATAGTAGTGAAGTAATCCCAAATCTGTCATCTTAAAACCTGCATGTAACTCCTTTTTCACCTGTGCAATATGATCATCATGGTTGCCAGCAATGATCAAGTCATCGACATATATAACAAGAATTACTAGATATTTTCCCTGTTGTTGTACATACAAAGTATCATCAGATTCACTTCGTTGAAAACCAACTTTTTTAAGGTATTCATCCATCTTTGCATACCAAGCTCAGGGAGCTTGTTTTAACGCATATAAAGCCTTAATCAATTTGCAGAATTTATGTACTTGTCTTTCAATTTCAAAACCTGGTGGTTGGGTCATATACACTTCCTCCTATAAATCTCCGTTGAGAAAAACACTTTTCACATCCATTTGATGAACTTTCCATCCTTTCTGAGCGACCAATACAAGTGTTAATCGGATGGTGTTCCATTTAGCTGTAGGAGCAAACATCTCCTCATAATCAATGCCTTCGTGCTGCGCAAAACCTTTTGCGACAAGTCGTGCTTTATACTTTTCGAGTTCTCCCTTTTGATTATACTTAATTCTGTAAACCCATTTGCATTCTATGGGTTTAAAATTTGATGGACAATCAACAAGTTTCCAAGTGTTGTTATCAATTACTACTTGATATTCTTCAACCATAGCCTATTGCCATTCTTTATGTTTTATTGTTTCTTTGTATGTGGAAGGTTCAGTAAAATCGTTTGCTATCAAGGCAAAATTGCCTTCACTTCTATGTGCCCTTCTGGTGCTTGTTTTATTTTTCTCATCAGGCTTTACATCTTTCAAAAGTTGAACTGCCCATTTCGGTAGTTGGTGCTCACTTGTTTGCGCTTCTGTAAAATCTCCATCATTGTAAATAGGATTAATATAAATTGATGTTCTTCGTTCAGGTGAAGAATCTAGAGAATCAATGTCAGAAGAACTGCTGCTGCTTGGTGATGCGGATGCACTGCTAGAAGACCCAGATGATGTTGTTGATGTAGACGGACTGGATGACTCATTTTCAGAGGAAGGAAAATCAAGTTCATACCAATTTGTTGAAGTTGGTTGACTTTGCATTTTTCCATTTCTTTTACTTCCCTTAGTTTCTAACTTGTGATGAAGATTTTCAATCTTTTCAGCACTTTTACTCTTAGTTTCATCAAAAATGACATCCCTGCTCACAATGAATTTTCGATTGGTCAAAATACGATACCCTTTCTTCTCATCAGAATAGCCAATCATTGCGCATTTTAAACTTCTTGAGTCAAGCTTAGTTCATTTTTCTTTCGGAACTAAGGCATAACATACTGATCCAAAAACTCTAAGATGTTTAACTTGAGGTTTGAAACCAAACCAAGCTTCATAAGGTGTGATTTTGTCTAAGGAAGTAGTTGGAGATTTGTTTCTTAAGTAGACAACTGTATGTATTGCTTCTGCCCAATATGTTGGACTTAACCTCTTGAAAGTTAACATGGATCTCGCCATTCCTAACAAGGTGCAATTCATTCTTTTGACTACTCCATTTTGCTGTGGAGAGTAAACATTAGTAAGATGTCGTCTTATGCCATTTTCACTGCAATAAGTTTTGAATTCATTAGAAGTGAATTCTTCCCCATTATCCATCCTGAGAGTACCTATCTTTTCTTTGACTTCATTTTCAACAAGTTGGCAAAAAATTTTAAACTTCTCAAATACTTCTGACTTGTTCTTCAAAAAGTAAACCCAAGTCATTCTACTAAAATCATCGATGAATAGTAAGAAATATTTGCAACCACCAAATGAAGTTTGTAGTGGTACACAAACATCACTGTGAACTAGTTGTAGCCGCCTGTTTGCACGCCGTGAACTTGTTGGAAAACTTTCTCGACTTTGTTTACCATAAATGCAAGCTTCACATTTGCATTTTCCCTTTTGAAAGTGGGAAGTCCTTTAACCATTCCTTGTTTCTGCAATTGAGAAAGACTCTCAAAATTCAAATGCCCATATCTTACATGCCATAGTCTTACAGGTGAAATACCTGTAGTCACTGCCCCTGCAAAATCAGAATGCCTTGGGATAACTGTCCTATTCATCCGTAATAGTTTTCCATCTTCATAACCTGTCATCATTGTTTTCAAGTTCTGTTTGACTGAATTAATCTTGACTAAACCATCTTCCATAATCACCTGATGTCCTGCTTGTCGAATCGTGACTAAAGAGAGAAAATTTTTCTTAAAACTTGGTACATACCATACATTGGAAATCATTTTTTTCCAATTCCAGGGAGAAAAACTTTAACTGCTCCTTTCCCATAAGGAGTATGTTTTGTATCATCAGCAAGAAAAATGGAATTAAGTTGGCAATCTTGAAAATTCCAAAAAAATTACGTCGACAAGTCTTGTGCTGAGTTGCCCCTGAATCCAAGATCCAGGCATCTTCATAGTCACTTCTAAGATGGGATGAAAGTTGTGATGTTGGCGAGGAAGTAAAAACATATTCTGAGTTATCATCATCTTGAGCATTTGTAAATTGTGCTGAATGCTGCTGAAACTTGGGAAATTTATTAATTGAAGTTCGACAATCTTCAGCATAATGGCCAACTTTGTTACAACTTCGACACACAATTTGACTTAAGTCTCTTCCTCTGCCTGAAGATTGTCCTCTGCCTTTGCTTTGACTTCTATGTTGAGATTGTCCTCTACTTTATTATTATTTCCTTGTCCTTGAAAATTGCCTCTTCCTTGGTTGTTTCCTCTACCTTGAAGATTACTCCTTCCTGAGCTGTTGCCTCTATTAAAGTTGTTTCCTCTGCTTTGGCTTCGACCTCGACTTTGCACATTATGTGCTGCTTGATTCTGATTCCCTCTGCCTCTGCCTTGAGAATTGTCTGCTGATGATTTACTAGTGCTAGCCTCCATGAGAAAAACATCTTCACCTACTTTCTTCTTCTTCCCAAAAGTTTTATCATGTTGGGTCAAAATTTCACAGAGCTCATCAAACTTTAGTTTCTCTAATTTCCTAGTTAATTGTAGAGTCTCCAAAAAATGTGTGTAGGAGGAAGGAAGTCCAACAATTACAATTGTGACCATAAAGCTATCATCAATTGCTGGAAAACCAACATTAATGATTTCCTGCCTAATATTCTTAAGTCTTGAGATATATTCAAGTACATCACCTCCTTCAGTCAATTTTTGTTGTAACAATTTTAATTGTCAATCAACTTTCTTTGATTCAGGCTGAGTATCAAAGAGGTCTTAAAAAGTTTTCAAAGCAGACCATGCATCTGTAGCATTTTCTATATGGACATACATTTCATCATTCACAGAAGATTTAATAAGAGCTAAGGCTTTGGCATTTTTAACTTCCCATTTTGCTAGTGCAGCTGCATGTGGGTTTATTCAGCTTAATATCTCCATCACATATACCCTGCCATAATTCATTGTAAATGAGAGTGCTTTCAATGAGACAGTGGCATGTTTTGTAAGATTTTGTGCGTTCAAGTTTGTCGGTATCAGAAAACAAATTAATCAACTTAGACATTGTAGCGTTGAAGCTTCGCTCCAAGAATCAGAATAGAAATAACAAGATGGACAACACAACACACCACACAAAAAACATGATCTATCGGGGCCTGGCCTTGACCCTCGTATAGTCGTTGAAGCTGGAGAAAAATGATTGAGCTTTGCACTTGGCTCTAGTCAATTTCTCAAAAAAATACAAGGTAACTTTCAAAATTTGACTTTTACAATGATGCTCTTGCAAAACTTGGTAAAAAAATTTGTTACCCCCCCTCAAAGTAAAATTACTTTGAGTTACAATGCCACTCTTATCTTCCAAAAAACAAATCTCCTTATTACTCCAAAAAATTTACTGCCCTAAACATTTACAAATAACCCCTCACACCTTATTTCTTCAAAAATATTATTTTACAAATAAGAGAAAATTCCTTATCTCTCCAAATTACAAATTACAAAATATAAAAAACCTTATCTCTCCAAAAGTATTTTATCCCTCCATTATTTTTACAAATAAACTTTCCAAAACTTTTCTCTTATACCTTCATTGAAAATACACTTAAGTAACATGCTTTTTATAACCATGAAAATTTTATGTGCAAATAATATTCATGTGAGTTTAAATGAATAGCTTCATGATTTAATATCAAAACTCACCTGCAATATAAATGTGCACTTTTCAAATGCATTGAGGGATTAATAAATAACACCAAATATTGTGCCTCAATTCCGTTAGCATTGCACCTTTATTAAAAAAAACTTTTCATTGTTCCACACAGGCTCTGCTCCATGGCAATTCTCAAAACGACAACTCCATACAGGCAGGTCTTTCTTCAGCACTGTTTCACACGATGCCTGTTTCGGTCAATCCTTCCAGTTTGATGGTTTGTTGATGTAGATTTGATGCGGGTTTTTTTTAAGAGTCGGCTACTGCTTCCTTTGTCAAGTCTGAATATTAATTCCGCCAACAGAATCTCCTCTTACCACCGCAATGCTATCATTCAAACGCTCCTTTTCGTAGAATCACCTGCTGGAGTTGGTTGGTCATATTCAAATACCACTGCAGACTACACATGCGGTGATGGATCTACAACGAAGAATATGCTTGTGTTTCTTTCTAGGTGGATTAAAAGGTTACCTGAATATGCATCCAAAGATTTATTCTTAACTGGCGAAAGCTACGCAGGGCATTATATACCACGGTTAGCCAGCAAATTGCAACAAAGTGGCCAAAAGATATAAATTCAACCTTTACGGGAAAACTGTGAAGGAATTCCGTCGGTAAAATACAAAGAGCAGTCTTCAGTCATAGCTTTGAAATTGGGTTCTAAGATATAGGCTACAGTACTGATTGTCGCGTAGAGGCTGCAAATAGCGTTCTGCGGAGTAGGGATGCAAATAGCATTCTGCGAAGAGAGTTTTGAAGCTGACACAAGGAGTAATATGTTTAGCAGCAATGATGCTAGAGAAAATACGAGGAGTTTAGCCAGTAGGAGGCAAAAGAGCAAACACAAGCCATAATTGTAAATCACTGATATAAATTTTCATGAAAAGTAGGGGGCATAATAAAGAAAATGATTTTTAGATTTAAAAATCTAAAATCAATTATATAATGAAAGTTCTTTTCCAGAAAAACATAGATACCAAATCAACAGATTGCATACCAAATATTAACTGACCAAATTAATGGAGTTTTCCATGTGCCTGTAGAGCTGGAATCTCCTCTTCACATCCACTGCAGCATTACTGAAGCTCTAATACCACAATAATGGCAGAAGTGTCCTCAGACATGTAATTTTATTAATTAGAAAAAATAATTACATAATTTGATTTTGCAAGAGTTTACACCCGAACATCCAAACACTCTTGTAATGAGCTATTTATAAGCTCAATGTCCTAACTACCTCTAATTATGGATCACTTATTAAATAACAAGTGTCCATTTACAATAAATTCTATTCAAACCAACTAGCTAACAAATCTCCTAAAATAGAGCCTAAGATACGACACATTTGGAGAGTCATATCTAGTTACAACAATATACTAATTCTAAATTATTAAACATTCTAGAATAATAATTATTAATTTAATATCTTAAATTAATAATTTTATTCTAATTTTATAACCTATGATAAAATTGTATTTTTGGGTCATCTAACAACTTTTCTTTTCTTCATCAGATTTTTAGAATATTGCAAAATATATAAAGTTTAGTTAGAATAGGTTAAACTAAAATTAACTCCAATACAGATTCCGAAGATATTTTGAAATCTAACCCACAATTAGATTAGGTTCCATTAAATTTCACTTCAATGTACATTCCAGAAATATTTTGAAATCTAGAAAGTGAAGTCAAATTTTAGACATTACTTCTGTCCAGAAGATTTCCTAAAATTCCAGAAATATGCAATACAAAAGATATGCATTAAGTTGTTATTATGAAATCTGCAATACTTACGTTGTTAGTCTTAGATTGCTAGTCATATTGTTAACTATATGACTAGTATGTATCCATTGTCTTCTTCGAATCCAGGGAGATAAGGTTGGCGAAATCCTGATGATTAGGACACAAACATTGGCTCTCCTATAAATGAACGCCTTCCTGCCCACCAAGTTGACACTGATTTTTCTTCTGTACCTTTCAATTTGACAACTATATCGAAAGGAAAGTGCTGTAAAGATTTGCGTCCGCCTGAGCATCCTCTCACATATAAATATCTGTTTTTGTAACCAGAGACCGCCATGTTTATTGATGGAAAATCGCAGGACTTTGTCCACCCTTTGAAAGAAGTCAGTTGTGAAGAGTAGCTGGTGTTATTATGCTTGTGATCGATTTGTGTTGATACTTGTACCAGGTGAGGCGTGCAGGGTTCTTCGGCCGGGTTGATGGAAGAACTATTCATACATGCCGGATCGAGTTGTGTGCGAGTCCACTCGTATCCTGCACGACATTTGATTTCTCAGTGTTATACTAAACATTTAAGGAATAAGGCCAGTTATAGTAAAGTGCGTTATGGTAGTTTAATAATTTGAATTTTCATCATTACACTAAATATTTAATGACTAAGGGCAGTAACAGTAAAGTGTGAATAAGGCCAATAATAGTAATGTGTGTTAGGGTAGTTTAGGTAATTTTGACTATGTCAAATTATGAGTTATTTCAAGTTTTATGTTTATGAGAATTTATGGTTTTATGATGTGCAATATAATTTATTTAAAAATGGAAAGGTTTAGGTAAATTTGGCTTTCAGTCTTTCTCTTTTTAAATGGACATCTTTATGTACATTACAGTTTAAATGGTCATCCTTGCAGAAGGTCAGGAGAGAGGTCAAACAGGTCAATCGTTTGAGTCCTTAGTTTCCTAGAATATTCTCAATCTACAATCCACAGAAGTTTAGCTTTTTTAAATAGACTATATTTTAACTTTGGTAAACACATGATTCCAATCCGCCTTACATGAAAACTGTTGGGAATTTTCTGTTTAATTCCAAAATGTTAGGATATTCCGACACATAGGAAATAGTTAAGTATAACTTGGTCTAGTATAGAGTTAGGTAAAGTGTGTTTCTTTACTATGTACATTTTGTAACTTACAATCCGACGGTCACGATATGTAGTGATCCGACGGTTCATTCTCTCCTCGGCATTATCGACACTTGATCCGTGGCTTAACACCCGATTGGTCCATGATCTCTATTTAAAGAGCATGGAGGGTCATTTGTAGGTTAACTGTTCATGAGAGAAGCTTATGTACATTTTTATTCTTTTATTAATAAATTGCCTGAAGTGGCCGCGTTGGCTCAGGCCGTGGACTGTTTCCCTCTTTGAGGGTTTTAACCACGTCAAAAGTACTGGTGTATTGATTTGTGATCTGTTTGTGAGCGGTGTCCTTTGGTGTTATGTCTGAGGAACTTACCCTGTAAATTCCTACATGGTATCAGAGCTATTTGAGGGCCGCGTCCGTTGGTGATCCAAATCTGGTGTTGGGAAAAGTATCCAATACGGAATGACCCTATCCCACTCTAAGGGTGATAGTACCTCAGCAACAACCGAATGCAAAGCTATTCAAGATTACTTCTTTATGAGATGTAAGAGAGGGAAGAAAGAGATCCACTAACCGTTGTCTTCCGCTAATGTTTGATCCAATCTTCTCTCCTTGCTGCTTGCTCCCAGCTCCTTGCTCTTTCACTGGCCCAGCTACACAAAGATCCTGCAAAAGCACAAGAAAGGGAAACTACAAGAAGCATACATCCATAATTGATTCAAGGATTAGAATAAATCAAATATACAAGCATCAATACGCCACAAAGACACATGCATATAGAAGAACCTCAAATGCTTTATTAATGGAAGAAGTAAAGTTCTGAGAGTGTTACAACCATAAAAGGCCCAATCCAGCAACACCTCCCAGCAGAAAGAAATCTCCTCTTCACCTCCTTCAAAGCAATCACCCAATAGTTCTGTACTCAAACCAACAGCACTTCCTTACATTCACAAGATTCCAGCCCCCCTAGACCTCATGAGAGAGCTCTATATATAGGAGTTTTGGAGAAAGGATGAGTCAGCTTGAGGCTGGCATGAAGCTGACTAGTGTCCTCTCCCACTTAAGTTATACTTCAGTTCTTGAGTCCACTTGGAGTTTCTTGCTTCCACTTGGAGATCTAGATCCTCTTACTCATCACAAGGCGAATTCCCTGATCCAAGTGTCATTTTGGAAGCTTCCTGGGCATTTGACACCTTGCAGAATGACTGTGCCACTTGGCCAATCTCGCCCAGCGCAGGTAGCCTTCATTAGATTTGACATTCGGCGCAGGTACAGAGTGGAGCAGTTGACATTCAGCGCAGATGCTCAGTGGAGCAGCTGACATGATCCAGAATTAGCTTGTTTTTGAGTGTTTTCAGGTGGAGAACTGATTTTCAGTGCTGTGGTTTGCTGACCTTGTTCCTCTAGGGGTAGGAACAACATGTTTAGGGACTTTGGATCCCTTAGATTATTGACATTTCATGCTTCATGCTGTAAGGCACAAAAATGTCTATAACAGTTGCCCCCTAAAGTATGAGGTCGTTTATCGGGTGAAATGCTTTATCAGGAGGATCTGAAGTTCATTCAATCGCTGAGAGGTGCCCTGTAATAAAATACAATACAATACATTATTTTTTCATCCTGCTTTCATGATCTAGCTGAGGCGGGCATTCCCATGCTCAGCTTTATAAATTCATTTTGGTACATAGAACAGACGATCGTCTGATGGTAGACTGATAATTCTCTGCTGAAATTATCATCCTTTGAGTAGGATGATCATCTGCTGCAATGATGTACATATCAAATGTCTTTATATTTCCTGAATATATATCGCAGCCCGGATGGATGAAACTAGATCCGGGGTCTTCAAAACTCGTTCGATCTTCACTCTAAGTACAAGTCGATCCATGTGAGAATTGCGCTGAAGTCGAACATGGAAAGACATCGCTTGATTACCGGTCAATAATGTAAACCGTTAACAAGCGCGAGAGGAATCACCAATAATGACAATGACCCTCAAGGTACTGCAGTACAATTCACGTGGTGTGAATAAAGGACTTGGCGTCGAACACCACGCAAAATCTTCTGGTCGAAGGTCATTGATGTATACCTGTCGCCGGAAGTGAGAAACTTGCCATTGAGGCATGCAAGCTTCAAAGTACTGAGGGCGGGTGTTCCTAGATCAACTTCTTGGATAATGAGCTGAAGTCGACAAGAAGCGATCCGTCAAAGGAGGGCCTTAATGAATCCCACATCAGTGACACGGAACAGAGCTAATGATTTTAGTGGAGGTGAAAACAATCTGTGAAATATGATTCAGGGTGGCGATCATGGGTGGATGAAGGATAATGTATGGCAGTGGATGGGACACGGTTGACTCTTTCTGAACAACATCTCTTGAACATATAACGACACTGATGTGATGGATCGGTAGCATTACCCCAAATGTGGATGGTTTGGCGAGGACCATGGTGATGAGACCGGTGAATGAAACAACCCAACCCGATGTGATACGGAGGACAAAGTGTCATGTTCAAGAGCGACTTGCTACCATTAAAGCTTTGAGGTTCTCCCAATTTTTCCCCAGTCATTTCTGACCAGTACCTCTTTATTTTTGTCAAGCTTGAGGAGGATAACATATGCTTGTTCTATAACCTGCCCTTCAGGCAAGCCCATCGCTATGTTTTAACGAGCCTAGCGATAGGGAAACTCGTTCTCGTCTAAAGACAAGTTTGTCGCTATTTAATCATTTTAACGAGTCTAACGACAAGGAAAATTCGGACCTTTTCAATTTTAGAGAGTCTGAAAAGGTACAGAAAGTTAACTCCAAAATTCCTTTTTCGTCATCTAATCCCTTAAGTCCGAAAAAGTATAAAACAATACAGAAGGGATGAGTTTTCGATAACTTTAACGAGCCGAATAAAACAAGCGCTCGACCTTTTTGTGCAATAATCCCTCAGGTCCAAAAAGATTAAAATCTAGAGGAGGGATAGCTCTTCCGGTCATTTTAACGAGCTGGAAGGCCAAAACTCGGCAAACTTTTCATATTTTACGAGTCAGATGAAAAGAGCTCAAAGAAGACTCGTCTTTTGAGGAACGAGTGATAAACAGGGATAGCAGCAGATTCCAGGTACAGGTTGGAATTTTCCAATCACGGCAGTGTCACAAGGATGGCTAGGTGAAATCACTCTTCGCAGCTGTTCCTCAAAATAGGTAAATAATCATATGGAGGTGAACGATTGGCCAAATGGAATGGAGGTGGCGGGTGCAAAACACGACCAAGGCTTTTATGGTTGATCAGGTTACATACTTAATGGTTATTTACCGAGATGGGTTCATTTTTTAACGAGCTTGAATGCGCCAAAATACTGCTCAATCTTATGTTTATTTTTTAACGAGCATGAACTATGTGCTAAAACTGCTCGGTGATAAGTTCGCATGCCCCCAGCATAATAACGCAAATCGAGGTGCATGCCCCCCAAGCTTCATTGCATTCAACTCGGTGGTTGGAATGAAGGTTTACCTTTGAGAAAGGGGATTTGTTTCATTTTTTAATGAGGTTGACACAAGATAAGGACCGTCCTCTGACTCCTTGTTTCATTTTTTAACGAGGTTGACATGAGATAAGAACCGTCCTCGGAGTCCAAATCCATCAGACATAGAAGGTTTCATATTCCACTGTGGCCACTTCCGCCAGATTACTTGGAGGCGGTAGGGCAAAAGTACCCATTAGGGCAGGGTCTTTTAGGAGACCTACTCCGATATTTTGGAGCGAATGATTCCTTCCATGGATCATTGGAATGCTTCCCGTAACTTGTGAACTGTTGGGGAGAAAAGTTTGTTGGTCGACGATTGTAATTCCTCCTTGGAAGGGAAATGCAATCTTCCTGAAGTAGGTCGACACAACTGCGGCCATGGCATAGATCCATGGTCTTCCGAGTAGGATGTTGTAATCGAGGTTTCCATCAATTACTTCAACATCAATTCCTACTGTTTTGCCCCCCAGTTCAACTTGCAAGTTACTTAAAATCCCGTATGGAGTGTATGATCGTCCATCAAATGCTTTTAACGTCGTTGACGATTTCGACAAGGGTGGTGAGCCTAAATCTTTCCAGCAACTCATCGACATAAGACATGTAGATGCCCCCTCATCAATAATTGTTCGATGAACAGTTTTGTTGAGGGCTTTCACTTGAATAAGGAAAGCTAGTTGAGCTGGTAACTGAGGGTCATATCCTTTATGATCAAAGGCGACAAGATTGGAATCCATTGGGTCAATTCCACCTATTGCTGATAATAAAGCTTGTTCTTGGGAGAAGCAATTTTGCGGTACCTCAAGTGTCGACATAACGGACGACGATTGGGCCAGGTCCTCTATCTGTGCTATTTTCGCACAAGGATTAAATGTCGATTTGTGTACTGCTCCCTTTTGTGACTTTATTATTGGCTCAGGGACGATGGGTGGCACAACTTCGGTCAAAGTTGTTGTCGAACTACTAGGTTGTTCGTTAGCCTTGTTGTTCGACAGCTTTGGATTCCTGTAATCCTTATTCCTCGTCAAAGCATTATTTTGCTGCTTTGAGGTAGACAACATAAGCACTTGGGATCGGGAAGCATTTTGATTAGCAACCAGATTTTGACCTGGATTAGGAAACAGATCAGTCAATACTGCTGGGGTTTTTGAACTCTTAAAGAGTTTCTTAACTTCAGCTATATGTGGACAATCTTTCGTCCAATGATCCTCATCGTATATATGACACCCTGCTGGGGGTTTCCTTTTTCTCCCTTTCTTTTTCTTCTTGCCCCCTGGTTGCTTCAGTTGTTTGCCCTTGTCGGTCGACATGGCATTTACTTCTGAGGCAAGAAGTTCTTCATTTGCATTTTGACTATAAATTTTGTGCTTGCCAATCACGCCATCGCTGGCGTGAGAGTCATTGTTTGATTTAGGAGGAGGAGGAATTGAAAATTCCGGTCTAGGAGCGTCGGGTATTTTGTCGTAGAGAGTGCCGGACTGAGTATAAACTAAGTCCAAATACTGTGCACGAGCGATAACTTGCTCCTCTGTTACGACTCCCCCCTTGGCCACATCTTCCGTTATAACAGGAAGTAACGACTTTATAAACCATTCAGCTAACAGCTGATCGGGAACATATGTTTTCACCATCCTACGACGACGACACCACTCATGTATATGATCAGATATGTGGGTGGCAGTCGTCTGTTTGAAGTTGGTAAGGAGTTCTGTTCCCGTTTCATACCTTATCGGTAATTGAAAATGGGTTAAAAAGGTTGTGGCTAAGGTACTGAAGTTGTCGAACGAAGCTCTAGGCAATTCAATGTACCATTTTGCCGATGGACCTGTTAACGTCCTCTGAAAGAGGCGAAGTCTTATCGAATCATCATTCAGGGTGTTCGATGAACACCATAGATGGAATGTCATCACATGATTCGACGGATCTTCACCCGGATTTCCATTAAATTTAGGAATATCTGACGGAAATTTATGCGGAATCGCTGGCCACCAAGGAGCATAAGCAATTGAATCATTCGTCAGCCGGTTTAGATCTGGTAATTCTAGAGTTGCTACAAAGGGCAACTGTTGATTCAGGTTAGGCGAAGCATACCCGGGATAAGATGGGATCGCCTGAGCAATGGGTCTTTGCAAACCAGCATAATGCTGGCAACTTTGACAAGGTTGATGGGCATAACCATTATAGTATGGTTGCCCATTACTTACAAAGACTTGTTGCTCAGGTCCTTGATATGATTGCTGGAATGGCGGTTGTTGAGATTGAACCAGCTCTGGTTGTTGGACCATTTGCTGTTGACCAATACTGGATGATTGACCGGGATGAGGAGTCACAGTACGTGTTTGAGCCTGAGTCGCTCCAGATAAGGAGGCACTACCCTGAGATTGTGATTGAGTCGTTGATACAAGAGGTTGTTGTATTGCAACCTGAGAAACTTGGGGTTGACATACAACAGGTGGAGCTTGTACTTGCGACACATTCACTATAGCAGGTATGGTGGGAATATTCGACACAGGGTGTATTGGTTGCATTGAATATAAAACCCCTGGTTGTTGAGGCAGTATTGGTACCCAACCGCTGGATGTAATTCCAGTTTGACCTGAACTTTGTTGTAAACTCCCATATGGTTGTTCTCTGGGAGGGGACAATGAAAGAGCATACTGCCCTCCATATGGTGGAAATCCAGTACTTAAAGGGTAAATTGACCTTTGAAGGCACATTGGATCAATTTGTTGAGTTTCAACATAAGAAATACCAGATGATAATCCGAATGAAGAAATAGGAACTAACCATGTCGTTGTCCCTGATTGGACTTCGGCTTGTTGTTGACAATTGGCCGGGACAGATGGTATACCAGCGAACATCGTTGGAGTAGTAGCAGGAGGCTCTGCTGCTGCTGTGTCGGACGACACAGTCCTAGATGTCGATGGTTGTTCAGACATATCTAGTCTATCCAAAAGATTTCTTAGCGATTCTACAGGAACTTCCACTTGTGGTGGACTAACTTCGAAGATCAACGAGGGAAAGGTGATGATTATTCCGCTTAAAATAAATTTTATAGCGACGCTTTAGACACAACTTGCTTTTTCAGTTTTAAAGAGTCGAGAAAAAGCTAAAGATGACTCTAGTCTCCTTCGATGTTTTAACGAGCCCGAAGTGACAAATGCTCGGATGGACTTTTTCAGTTATAGAGTTTGAAAAAGGCCAAAAGAAACTGCTCTGGAGTTCTAGGCAGAGGGTGTGCCAAACCTTTCGCAAAACCACAGAATACGTTTTACGGTACGGGTGGTCGATCTTCGTGAATGCTGTGTTCACTGCATTGCGATCAGTAGGGCGGCCGACACGGTTCCTATGGATAAAAGATATATGCCTATAGGGGTCTCCCAATATATACGCGACGGTACGTGGGAGCACAAGTCCGTATTAGTGCCACCGACTCTCAGGAGGAATCACCCACCTTCGTCGAGATCGACAGTCACTACGTTTAACGACGCCGGAACACGTCTCTAGCTTAGACCTCTATGTATTTGCGTTATGTTTCAAAGCGTTGTTAGATTCATTCAGTATATTTTAAGTTGATCTTTTTAAAGTTTGCCTTTCAAGGTTCACCACGAGATGTTTTGATACAAATTCCTAAATGCAGTCTAAGATGAGAAGCAAGCTTTTTCAATCTTTTCGACTTATGAAAATCTTAACTACTGAGGGAAAAGAGAGACAAAATCTTTTCACACAGATCAAAGAGCACACACTAATGCACTTTTTCCCTAAATCAACATGCAAACTTATCAAATGCAAAATGCAAAATGCAGGTATTTCTTTTCTCTTTCTTAATGTTGTGTGATACAAAAAAGAAAGCTGTTGTATAACTTTGAATTCAATTTCAAGCGAAAGCAAACAAGCTTGTCCAAAATCAAAAGACACCTTAAGATTTACTTGTTTCGACACCATAAATATATGAATTCAAACCATATGACGAAAGCAAAACCTCAATCAGCTATGAACAGCAAACAAACTAACTCTTAAGACCAAAACGACACTTTATCACAGGTCTAGATCTAAGAGGTCACAACAAGACTAGTTCACTTTCGTTATGGGAAACTGTAAATGATACAAGAAATACACAAAGAACAAACACAGTTTCTTTATACAACTTAGGCGGAATAGTGGCAAGGAAGTTGGTTTCAGATAGGCACATTGACTGGTAACAGGCAGCAAAACAAGAGTGAAAACAGGGCAAGAAACAGCAGGAAACCCCAGTAGCACAAAGCAAGACTGGTCCAGCGCAGGTGGGACACTGTCTGTTTGACCTTCAGCGCAGGTAGCCCCTTCGGGAACTGCGCTGAAATGCAGACAGCCTTTGTACAGCTTGCACTGAAGAACGAAACTTTCGTTTCTCTTGGTTTCCGGGTCACAGATTGCTAAAAAATTCACAGTTTTTGCTCAAATCAGAAGCTATCAGTCAAGGACACACTAAGGGATGACAAGGAGGATGAAAAGCTATCACTAAGAGCTTATTAGAGTCCTTGTGGATCAGCTCTTCAAATCATAAACTTGCCCAGAAACTGAGCTAGAGTAGCTGCCCTCTACTTTGTATTTGAAGGATCCAAATACAGTTCGATTCGGTACTCCCTTTGTTTATGAAATGAATAGCAAAAACACAAACAACCAACAAGATATGATCCCCAGTGGAGTCGCCAATTTGTTGTTGGGAAAAGTATCCAATACGGAATGACCCTATCCCACTTTAAGGGTGATAGTACCTCAGCAACAACCGAATGCAAAGCTATTCAAGATTACTTCTTTATGAGATGTAAGAGAGGGGAGAAAGAGATCCACTAACCGTTGTCTTCCGCTAATGTTTGATCCAATCTTCTCTCCTTGCTGCTTGCTCCCAGCTCCTTGCTCTTTCACTAGCCCAGCTACACAAAGATCCTGCAAAAGCACAAGAAAGGGAAACTACAAGAAGCATACATCCATAATTGATTCAAGGATTAGAATAAATCAAATATACAAGCATCAATACGCCACAAAGACACATGCATATAGAAGAACCTCAAATGCTTTATTAATGGAAGAAGTAAAGTTCTGAGAGTGTTACAACCATAAAAGGCCCAATCCAGCAACACCTCCCAGCAGAAAGAAATCTCCTCTTCACCTCCTTCAAAGAAATCACCCAATAGTTCTGTACTCAAACCAACAGCACTTCCTTACATTCACAAGATTCCAGCCCCCCTAGACCTCATGAGAGAGCTCTATATATAGGAGTTTTGGAGAAAGGATGAGTCAGCTTGAGGCTGGCATGAAGCTGACTAGTGTCCTCTCCCACTTCAGTTATACTTCAGTTCTTGAGTCCACTTGGAGTTTCTTGCTTCCACTTGGAGATCTAGATCCTCTTACTCATCACAAGGCGAATTCCCTGATCCAAGTGTCATTTTGGAAGCTTCCTGGGCATTTGACACCTTGCAGAATGACTGTGCCACTTGGCCAATCTCGCCCAGCGTAGGTAGCCTTCATTAGATTTGACATTCAGCACAGGTACAGAGTGGAGCAGTTGACATTCAGCGCAGATGCTCAGTGGAGCAGCTGACATGATCCAGAATTAGCTTGTTTTTGAGTGTTTTCAGGTGGAGAACTGATTTTCAGTGTTGTGGTTTGCTGACCTTGTTCCTCTAGGGGTAGGAACAACATGTTTAGGGACTTTGGATCCCTTAGATTATCGACATTTCATGCTTCATGCTGTAAGGCACAAAAATGTCTATAACAAAATCTGAAGCCAGTAGAACTGCATCCGACTACCGTTTCCTAGATCTACTATTTGTGACTGCTTTCGGGCTGAGAGGACTGCTCTGTTGTGTTGGGACCATCTATTTCAGTGAGGAACCCATTTCGTTTCACGCGAAAAGGTTTCCGGTAGCCCTAGCTGCGTCATTTTTAAGATCTGGAGGTATACAATGTTTATTTGCAGTTTACAGTTATTTTCTCTCTATTTATTTCGGTTTCGGTTTATTTAGATTTTTTATTACCAGATCAATACCTTTCACTTCTGCATATGCTCTTTGCCCCGTGACTCTGTGTGATCTCGGCAAATCAGAAACAGAAAGGAAGGATTTTTCTCATGCGTATGCTCTTTTCCACTGCGCCTTAGTGTGATCTCAGAAAATCAGAAACATTGAGGAAAATATTTAGTTTTCGGCTAAAGCTAACTTTGAGCCGCAAGGTTCATTTTTTTGTATGTCCGTGTTGGGTTTTGTGTTTTTTGTTTTGTAGGGAAAAAGAGCTTTCTCAAAGCAAGCACGCAACCCAAAGCTTCAACCCCCCCCTCTCTCTCTCTCTCTCAAACTTTTTGTATAGCTCACTTGGTTCAAAGCTAATTTATGAGAGTAGAGGTCTTGAGTTCAAGTCTCCTTTTTGTGGGGGCAGATTTTTCATTTCCGCACATTCCCGCACTTCGTCGGCGACTTCATCAAATTTTCTTCAAAAAGCCATAACTTCTTCATCCGGAAGCCGTTTTCAGAACCGTTTTTTTTGAAACAGCCTAATTTTTTGAGATATTTCCATTGGAACACTTAGTTTCAGCATCTATAGCTTCAGTTTATGTTAAAATGGAAAGTCCATGCCAAGTTATTCTTGACAGCACCAACTACTTCCAATGGTGGTCCTACATTGTGGATTTACTTAGAAGTAAAGGTCTCTACAGAATAGCCACAGGCTAAGAAACCAAACCGAAAGATGAAGATAAGGCAGCTAAATGGGAAAATAGGCAAGATCAAGCACGTGGGTTGATAGGGATGTCTATTTCTCCAGATCTCAGATTCCATATTGCAGAACTTGATACTCCTGATGAAGCATTGAAACAGATTACTAAAGTTTTTGGAATAAAAAATGAACTTAGAGCCCATCAACTTGAAAATGAGTTGCTTACATTGGACCCCAATAATTTTTCTTGTATTGAAGATTTTTTGTCCAATTTCAAGACCCTTAGACTTCTCTTGGAAGGTGTTAAGGTTAAGAAAGAAGATAATAACCTTATCTATTCCATTCTTACTAAGTTGGGACCAGCCTACTCTGTGTTTGTTTCCACCTTCCATTCTACAAGAGAAGCCTTCATTTCTCAAGGACAAGACTATGAGTCCCATTCCTCTGATTCTTTTTGTGATTCTTTAATAAGAGAACAAGAAAAACTCTTACACCTTGGTCTTCTTAATCTTGGAAACTCTTCCAAGAAAGCGTTAGCCGCCCAGCAGCAACCAAATCCAAAGAATCCTAAAAAGTTGTATCCTAAAAAGAATGGTCCTAAACCAAACAAGGGTCCTAAGCAATTTCAGCCTCAAAATGAAAAAACATTTCAACAAAATGATAAGACAAATAAAAACAAAGGGAACCCATGTCAGTCATTTCAAATTCTTTTTTCATGGCTGTTTTGAAATTTTCAATAAGGCAATCATCATTACCTGTGAAAATAACATCATCAACATATAACACAACAATTAGTAATTTACCATCCTTTTCTTTGATGTAGAGGGTGGATTCTCCCTCACATTTTTAAAATCCTTTTTCCAGTAGATAGAAATCTATCCTACTCTACCATGCTCTTGGTGCTTGCTTCAGCCCATAAAGAGCTTTCTTCAATCTGCACACTTTTTTCTCTTGGCCTTTCTTTTCATAGCCTGGAGGTTGTTCAATGTAAACCTCTTCCTTTAACACTCCATTTAGGAATGCTGACTTCACATCCATTTGGTAAACTTTCCACTTGTTTTGTGCTGCTATGGAAAACATTGCTCTCACTGTTTCCATTCTAGCAACCGGTGCAAAAGTTTCCTCATAGTCTCTCCCACACTGCTGCTTGTATCCTTTGACAACCAGTCTTGCCTTGTGTCTTTCTATTTTTCCTTCAGCATTACTCTTGGTCTTGTAGACCCGTTTAACTCCAATGACTTCTTTTACTTTTGGTAGTTCAACTAAATCCCATGTCTTGTTTCTTTCTATGGCATTGATTTCCTCATCCATAGCTTCTATCCATTTCTTATCTTTAATTGCTTCTTCGAAATGAATAGGGTCATCAACATGACAATATAATGCAAACAAAGAATTCATACCTTCATTTGCTGCCTCTTGCTCATAAATATCACTTAAATTTCTGAACTTCTTACCTCTTTCATTTGGTGTGCAAGTGCTTGAAGAAGCACTTGAATTTCCTCCTTGTGGTGTGCTTGGAGAAGCACTTTCATTTCTCCTCAAGGGTGTCCCTTGCTGTCCTTGTGTTGGTGCTACTAGTTGGGGATGCATTTCAGCCATCTCCTCATCATTTTCATCATGTGACATAGAGGTTTTAACATTCACTGTTTTCTCTATGCTTCCATCCCAAGCTTCCTCCTCAATGAACTGAACATCTCTACTCACAATAAGCTTCTTGGTGGATGGGTTATACAACCTGTAAGCTTTGGATTCCTCACTGTATCCAATGAAAATACATTTCTCCCCTTTGCTGTCCAACTTCTTCCTTAGCTGATCTGGAATGTGTGCATAAGCCACAGATCCGAAAACTTTCATGTGGGTGACTCCTTGCTTTCTCCCACTCCATGCTTCTTCTGGAACTCTGTTCATGACTACTTTTGTAGGGCATCTATTCAAAATGTACGCTGCACAATGTACAACTTCAGCCCAATAATCATTTGGCAAATGCTTTGCCTCTAACATGCTCCTTGCCATATCCATGATTGTCCTATTCTTCCTTTTGACAACTCCATTTTTCTGCGGAGTGTACCTAGTGGTAAACTGCTTATGAATTCCATTTTCTCTACAAAAATGTAGAAATTATTTGGAGATATACTCACCTCCTCTATCAGTTCTTAGAAATTTGATATGCAGCCCGCTTGGTTTTCTACAAGTGCTTGGAAATTGAAAAATCTTTCAAACACTTCACTTTTGTTTTTAAGGAAATAAACCATAGTTTTTCTAGTAAAATCATCAATAAATGTTAGTATATAGTGGCTGGCTGCAAGTGATGGAGTTTGCATCAGTCCACATAAATCTAAGTGGACAATCTCTAAGGGTGCTTTTGCCCTTATGCTTTTCCCAGATGAAAAACTTTCTCTGTGTTGTTTCCCCAAGATACAACCTTCACAAAGGTTGTCTAGTTTCTCTATCAATGGTAATCCTCTTACCATTCCTTTTCTATTCAAAAAGTGAAGACCTCCAAAGTTGAGATGTCCAAATCTCAAGTGCTACAACCAATTTTCATCTTTTGGTTCACTTTGGAAAGCCTCTTGAGTCACTGCTGCTATTTCTTCTTTATTTTTTAAATCTGCCTTCATCCTGAGAGGGAACATCTTGTTCCTTGTCATCTTCACTTCAGCAATACACTGTTTTCTGGGTGCTCTATCCATGATGGTGCATACATCATTCACAAAGAAAACATTGTAACCCTTTTGAACAAGCTGTCTAATACTTAAGAGGTTACATTTCATTCCAGGAACATAATAAACATCTGCTATAGTTTTCTTTTCACCTTTCCTTGTTAAGACTTTTACTTCTCATTTTCCCATAACAGAAACTTTATTATCAGTCCCTAGTGTGACTTGTGACTTCACACTATGATCTAACATAAAAAACATGGTTATGTTTCCTTTCATATGGTTACTGCAACCAGAGTCTAGAAACCATATATCTTCACTCTTTTCTTCAGCCATATTACAAGCTAAAAACAAATTATTTTGGCTGATATTTTCTCTAGTGATATTTTCACTAGTTCTATTATTCATATCATGCTGTTTCTTCCTACATTCATTTGCATAATGCCCATATTTTTTACAATAATAACATTGGACATTGGCTTTATCATACCTTTGTCCTTGAGCATGATGTTGTGCACTTTGCTGGCTACTGCCTTGGCCTTGGTTCTGGTTTGGATTGTTGCCTCTTCCTTGAGCATTAGCTGGACTGTTTCTTCCACCTCTGTTTTGGCTTCTGCCTCTTTCTCTCTTGTTTCCTCTGCCTTGACCTCTTCCTCTTCCAAAGAACATATGGGTCTTAAAGGCATGCTCTAGAGATGAGTTTTCATTTCTACTCAATCTCTGCTCATGTGTTATCAGTGATGCATGTAGTTCATCAACTGAAAAGTTTGTGAGATCCTTTGTCTCTTCTATGGTGGTGACAATCACATCGAACTTTGAGGGTAGGACCCTCAATAGTTTCTCCACAATCCTCCTTTATTCAAGAATCTCTCCATGAGACCTTATCTGTGTGACCAGACCAATCACATGTGTGAAGAATGAGTCAATATTATCTGACTCCTTCATGCAGAGATTCTCAAAATCTCTCCTCAGCAACTGTAGTTTTTTTGTCTTCACTTTCTCCATGCCTTGATAGGCTGTCTTGAGAGTTTACCATGCTTCTTTGGATGTCTTGGCTGCTACTATCCTTGGAAACACACTCTCATGCACTGCTTGATACAAAAAACAAAGGGCTTTAGAATCCTTCTTCTTATAGCTCTTCAATAGATCTTTCTCTGCCCGAGTTAACCTATTAAGCTCATTTTCATCTGCTGGTTCTTCAAAAACATCCTCAACAAATTCCCATAAGTCTTGGGAAGCAAGAAAAGCTTTCATGGTTATTGTCCATTAGTAATAGTTTTTCCCATTAAACTGTGGGAGCTGAGTATTAAAGATACCCATACTAGTGCTAGCTCCAGCCATTCTTGCGCTCTTCTAAATACTTGACTGTGTATTAAAATAACCGACTGTGAGAAATACCTTGTATTTTTTTGGCTGAGTCTTCACTCTGCTGGAGAAGCTACTGCAGCAAAAAGACTTCCGTCAGCTTCTTTGACACCTTCAAAGAGCCTGGAGAAGCTCTGATACCATGTTGGGAATTTTCTGTTTAATTCCAAAACAAAATGAACAGAAGAAAAATGCTCTGTTTTTATCACAGGATCTTAACACAGGGAAGAAAATATTGTTTCTAGGCAGAACAGAGTTTCACACATGCCCAATAAAACTTGTATTCATTAATAAAACAATAATTGTTACAAAAACATTCTTCCTCCAACAGAGGGATTCTCCAAGACTGCTTCAGATGCAGTTAAAAAGAAAATTACTCTGTTTCACCTTGCAAATCTTCACACTGCTGTGTAAGAAAATTTCTTACATTTACTGCTGTAAAGAAAAATTTCTTTTACATATGGTGCTGCACATTACATTTCATATTAACCAACAAAAACTTCTCTGCACTGCTGTGCATTACAATGAGAAAAAGAAAAATTACATTTACATTGCTGTGTATTTTTTTACATGCGCGCTGCTGCGTGCCTCCCTTTTTTTTTTCCACTAATGAACAACAACTAAAAAAAACATTACATTACCTTTTTTACCTGTGCCATAAACCAAAAAAACTACTCTGGTGGATAAAAAACTAATAAAATTAAAAACTTACCTACATTTACCAACCCACAGTAAATTACATTTACTGTTTTACTGACAAAACTGGCAGTAAATGAAACTTTTAATTCACGTTAAGTTCATATGGTGCAGGCCTGTACACAACCATTGACTTCAATCAGACGGCTGTCAGTCGATATCGGTTTAAAAATGAGATATGCGATTTGTGATCGGATCGCATCGCAGAATCGCAATTTGCGGAAGAGAAAAATGGAGCACTATCATATGGGTGCGATTTGCAATTTGCGATCGGATTGCATCGCAACATCGCAATCGGCAAAAATCATAGGACGTAGCGAAGGGCAACGGGTTGTGTATGTGATTTGCGATATGCGATAAGATCGCATCGCAAAAAAAAATAGGCGGTTTTCTGGAAAATTTGTAGTCGTTGTTCAACTGCCGCTGCAATTGATATTAAATTTCAACAAAAACCACCAATAACTTGACCTAGTGCTAAATTTACCTAAACCACCTTACAAAATGTAAAAAATCCTCACCAAACATATTTTGGAGAGAAAACCATTGGTAAGAACATACATAAGCCTGCACAACAATCTGCAAGCTGCTCTTGTCGCGATCAATTTCTTCGTATGTATTGGCAGTCTGCAACAACCAGAATTGCTTTTGTATTTGGATGGGAAGTCTCTAGTCTTGTTCTCGAGTTATTTCATTGAAAAGGTGAGGCAACAAATATGTAAGTGTAATTATTTCAAGCGCAGGTGTCTTCCACCGTCACCGCCTTGGCTCTTCAAGCTTCCGGAGGTCACCACCGCCTTACCTCATCAAACATTTAACAGTCATCACTGCCTCACCAACTCATAGCCTACAGAAATGATAGGGAAACACCACTTCCAAAACTAATATTTTAATTGCTGTAACCGACATGAATTTTTGTATAAATATAGATGCTGAGCCGAGGAAGATCAATCCACTCTCGGTTTTTGGTTGTGTAATCAAGCAGCTGTAGCTATTGTTCTCTGTGTTTTTCCTGATCTTCTCTGTATTTTTGTTTCTTTCATTTGGTATCAGAGCCAAATGAACTCATAAACCATAACCATTTTGAGTAGATGTGAACTAGTGTTGTGGGAATGTCGTGTGAAGTTGTTGCAGAGGGAGAGAGAAATATTTGTGTGTCTCTATTGCTTGATCCACTGAAGTAAACTGTGCATTGTGTAACTGTGTAACTTGTGTGAGGCTATCGTTGAAGTCCACGAGTTACTGTAGAGGGATTGTTTGAAGTACACAAGTTAAGATTTGTTTTGTTTTGGTGTATGAGGGAAAGGGAAGTAGTTCCGCCACCATTGTCGTAAGTAGATCGGACTATAATCAGTCTTACTAGCCACACTGTGTGATAATAAGTCGCAGCAGATAGTTGTTGAAGGTTTTCGTAGCCGCAGCTACTGTGAAAGGTCCACATTATTCACTTGTGATAGTCGATAGTCCACCATCCCCGCATCAGAATCCAAAGCCAGCGTGCAGAGAAGACAGTCGTGAAGTTAGGCTTTAGAGTTGTTTAATGCTGCAAATTGCTACAGTGAAACCGTATTGGAATGTGAAAGTCGTGAAGGAGGAGCTCTTTAACGCTGCAAAACGTACTTTAGTATTGTATGCTATTGGTATGTTTTAACTTTGCCATTTAAAGGAGAGTTGTGTAATTTGGCGTTAAAAAAATATTGCTGCAATTTTTTTTTTTTTTTTTGGGAAGTTAGGGAGTGGGGTGTACATAGAAGAAAAGAAGAATTTCTCTATTTCCTTTGGCACTATTTTATTCATAAATATGTTGAAAAGTATTTGGCTCAGTATTGAAGACATTTGTTTTATATAGTTTATTTTGAAGGAAGAGCTTTTTGATTATTTGGAGAAATTAAAGTACTTTGTAAACTGAATTAAAATGGCTTCAAATACTAATACTATTTAGTCAGTTCCTTTTTTAACTGAGAAAAGTTATGATTCTTGGTTTATTCGAATCAGAACATTGTTGCATTCTCATGATCTTTGGGGATTTGTTATTGATGGGTACCTTGAGCTTGCTAGTGAGGCAGCAGAGATGGATCTTACAAATGCTGAACTCACGTTGTTGTTGAGAGAAAACATAAAGAAGGACAATAAAGCTCTTGGACTTATTCAACAAGGCTTAGATGACATGATACTTTCAAAAGTATCAAATGTAGAATCTTTGAAGAAAGGGTGGGACATTCTTGAATCCTGTTATCAGGGTGTAGTGAAAGTAAAGAACGTCAAGTTGCAGAATTTGAGAAGAAATTTCGAGAATCTAAAAATGAAAAATAGTGAACCCGTGGATTCTTTTATGACTCAAGTCATGAGTGTTGTTAATCAATTGCGACAATATGGAGAACCCTCTCAAACAAAAGGCTGATCGAGAAAGTCCTTCGAAGTTTGCCAAATAAATTTGAAGCTATTGTTGTATCCATAGAAAAGTTCAAGGACACAAGTCAAATGCAAATTGAAGAGTTGACTAGTTCTTTGATTGCACATGAATCCAAGATGTCAAGATATGATCATAGCATGTTGGAGAATGCCTTCAAAACTCAGCTTAGATTTCATAGAGGAAGAGGCAGAGGAAGATCGAGTAATAGAGGACGAGGCGACATAGTAGCTGATCAAAGACTCCCACGGGATAATTATGAACATGAAGAGAAATCTCAGCAACGCCCTTATAAATTAAGGGGGAGTTAAAATAGAACCTAACATCGAGGAAATCAAAGTTATGATATGTCTAAAGTTCAATTTTATTATAGTAAAAGATATGGCCATTTTCATACTAAGTATTTGAAGAGGCACACAAATATTGATAAGAAATCTGCACACATCTCAAAATAATTTGAAAACAGTTAGAAGCCAGTATTTATGACTTATAACGTGACTCAAGAATGTTCGAATGATATTTGGTTTTAGGTAGTGGTTGCAACAATCACATGAATGGAATCAAAGATTTGTTTTACAATCTAGACACTAGTATTCAGTCTTAAGACAAGTTGGGTAATGATATTAAGGTATGTGTTAAAGGCATAGAAATGATTGTTGTTTATACTAGAGATGGTCATAGAAGAACAATTTATGATGTCTATTATGTACCTAGCTTGAAATGCAACCTATCGAGCATTGGAAAATTGATAGAGAAAATGTATAGAGTGTTCTTCAAGAATAATGTGTGTACTATCATTGACAAATACCCAAGTAAGCAACTAATAGCAAGAGTAGAAATGACAAAGAATAGGATGTTTCCTCTTATAATGAGAAATGAATTGTCTCCCTCCTTGAATGCTTACAAAACTAAGAATTTCGATGAATCGTGGTTATGGCATTTAAGATATGGTCATTTATATTTTGGTGGTCTAGATTTGCTGTAGAAGAAACAAATGGTGAAAGGGTTACCCAACATTCAACAACCGATGAACTCATAAGAAAGTTGTATACATGCAAAACATCATAGACAAAAATTTGTATCTGGAGTTTTGTACAGGCGAGAGACCCATTGGAGATTGTTCACACAGATTTATGTGGACCAATGCAAACACCTTCTTTGGCTGGTAATGTTTACTTTTTGACTTTTATTGATGACTACAGTCAAAAAACATGGGTTTATCTTCTGAAACAGAAATATGAAGCATTTTCTGTATTTAAAAGATTTAAAGCTATGGTTGGAAAGGAAAGTGGAAATCATATTAAAATTTTGAGATCAGATAGAGGTGGTGAATATAAGCTAACAAATTTCATTGAGTCTTGTCAATCAAATGAAATCAAGAGGTAGTTTACTGCATGTTATACTCCACAAAAAAATGGAATAGTTGAAAGGAAGAATCGAACTATTATGGATATGGTTCGAAGTATGTTGAAGGAAAATAATCTACCAAATGAATATTGGGGAGAAGCAATATCTTGTGTTGTTTATATTCTTAACATAAGTCCGAATAAGAGTGTGAATGATCGAGTTCCCCAAGAAGCATGGAATGGTAAGAGTTTTCATATATCTCATTTAAGAATTTTTGGTTGCGTTGCTTATGCACACGTACCTAAAGAATTGAGAAAGAAGTTAGATGATAGAAATGAGAAATGTATCTTTATTGGATATAGTGAGGAATCTAAAGCATATAGAATTTCTAATCCCCACACCAAGAAATATATTATCAGTAGAAATGTTGAGTTCAAGGAATAAAAACCTTGGGATGGAAGCATAGATAAATCTGCTGCAGAGACAGTTGTATTATCTCATGGAGATGATAATGAAGATGAACAAGAAACATAACGTGGAAAACCAGTTCCATATACACCTGTTGCAATCACCACAACAAGCCAATCACTAAAAGTCAATCCATTACAACTTAGAACACTAAGAAATCATGAACATGGCGAATCATCAGGTTATGGTGGACAACGAACAACAGGATCAAAGGTAAGTAATGATTCTAATCCTACAATAGCTACATTGAAGAATAGAATTAAAGTTCAGAAGACTAGAAGTTTAAAGGAATTGTATGAACAAAATGATGAAATAGATCAAGTTTCAAATTTTGCATTACTTGCATATGATCCAGTAAATTTTGATGAAGTTGTGAAACAAAAAGTTTTGATAAAAGCCATGGATGAAGAAATTGATGAAGTTGTGAAACAAAAAGTTTTGATAAAAGCCATGGATGAAGAAATTGATGTTATAGAAAGAAACAATACTTGGGAACTTATAAATTTGCCTGAAGGCAAAAATATTATAGGTGCTAAATGTATTTACAAAACTAGAGTGAATTTTGAAGGTGAAATTGAAAAGCATAAAGCAAGACTTGTAACTCAGGGTTCAGTCAACAACCCAATATTGATTATAATGAAACTTTTGTACCCGTAGCTAGACTTGACACAATAAGAATGGTATTAGTTATTGCTGCACAAAATAAATGGAAAATATATCAAATGGATGTTAAGTCTGCATTTTTAAATTGTTTTTTTGGAAGAATCTATTTATGTGAAACAACCTTGTGGATATGAAATTTATAGTCAAGAAGATAAAATTTACAAATTAAAGGAAACATTATATGGATTGAAAAAAGCACCCTGAGTATGGTATAGTAGAATCGATGAATATCTGAATAACAATGGATTCATCAGGAGTCCAAGTGAGCTAACTTTGTATACAAAAGTAAATGAGGAAGGCAAGATAGCCAACTTTGTATACAAAAGTAAACGATGAAGGTAAAATTTTGATTATGTGACTGTATGTTGATGATTTGATTTTCATTGGAGATCTCTCAATAGATGATTTTAAGAGAGCACAAAAAAATAATTTGATATGACTGATTTAGGCCTAATGAAATATTTTCTTGGTATTGAGGTAACTCAATCTGAAGATAATATTTTCATTTGTCAATTTAATTATACAAAGTCTTAGGATGGAAAACTTTAAGCTAGTTGTAACCCGAATTGCAATTGGTACAAAACTCAGTAAGGATGATCATGGTTCAGATATTGATCCAATCTTGTTTAAACAATTGGTTGGAAGTCTTATATGTATTTGAATTCAACAAGGCCCCATATAATGTTTGGTGTAATTTTAATTTCCAGATTCATGGAGTCTCCATAGAGTACCCATTGGCTAGTGGGAAAAAAGATTTTAAGAAATGTTGTTGGAACAAGAAATTATGGTATCTGATTAAGATTTTAAACCAACTAGATATATCATATACAGAGAGTGAGAGAGTGATTTTCCAGGCAATATTGATGACAGGAAGAGCACATCTGGGTATGTGTTCAGTTTTGGTTCAGGGGTAGTTTCATGGGTATCAGTGAAGTAATCCATTATGACTCTATCATCATCTAAGCAGAGTATGTTGCATCCACAACAACATCATGTCAAAGACTCTATCATCATCTAAAGCAGAGTATGTTGCATCCACAACAATAGCATGTCAAATTGTCTGAACGAGAAGAATTTTGAAAGAGTTGTTGCATAAATAGAAAGAGCCCACTCATATTTTTAGTGACAACAAAGTTGCTATTGCATTATTAAGAAATCATGTTTTCCATAAGAAGAGTAAACATATTGATATGAGGTATCATTTCATTTGAGAATTAGTAAGCAATAATGAAATATCTATCGTGTTCTACAAAAAGACCACTGTGCAGAGAAATTTACAAAATCCTTAAGGAAAAAAATTGTTTAAAACTGATCGGGAAAACATAGAGATATGCATGATGTAACAACATTTTGATGTAATAAAAAACTTTTTTGAGTAAAATAATTAAGAAAGAGAATGTAAATGTAATTATGTCAAGTGCCCGTCACGGCCGTGGTTCTTCAAGTTTCCGGAGGTCACCACCGCCTTACCTTATCAAACATTTAACAGTCATCACCACCTCACCGTTTGCAGAAAAAAAAAAGGAAACACCACCTCCACCACCTCATCGTTTGCAGAAACAAAAAGGAAACACCGCCTCCAAAACTAATATTTTAATTGTTGTAGCCGACATGAATTTTTGTATAAATATAAATGCTGAGCGGAGAAAGATCAATCGACTCTAAGCTTTTGGTTGTGTAGGAAGATCAAGCAGCTATAACTGCTGTTCTCTGTTTTTCCTGATCTTTTATGTACTTCTGTTTCTTTCAAAAATAGACTAGAGAATTGGGATTGCTTGGGTTTAGACAGAGAGAAGTAATCATGGGTGTCATTCCAGATATAGTAGCCACTGATCGTGGTAGCATGGGTTACCAAAACAAAATAAAAATAAAGCAACACTACAAAACATTTAACTAAATAAAAATAAAAAATACAATAGAAAACAAAAATAAATGCTGCATCAGGAGAATTGGCAACCAAAACAAAATAAAAATAAAAAAATACAATAAATGTTGCATCGGGAGAATCCGCTTGTAACGAATTATCACCAATGTCTATTTTGATTTGATTTCCAAAAATAATGTCGTGACTTTCGGTTAGGGCCCAGTCATGAATAATCACGTGATCATATATAACGATTCGTTTTGTTGAACCAGATTGATGGATGTGTCATATTCTGTAGCCATATGTTAAAAAAAGTGTTTTAGTCAGAAACAACAAATATTCGTTGTCTGCCATAAGTAACTGAAAAGAGATGATTCTCATCCACAGTAAAGATTGATAGTCACGAAAATTTAGAAGTACACGCCAGTGGATATATAAAGAACAGATTATAAACCTTTATAGTTATTAAAGTAATCAAAATGCTGAGAAAGTTCGACTAACACTCACCATAAAATGAGAAGTTGCTCATATGCAGTAGCATGTGTTCCGCATGAGATCTGATGACAATCAAACGTTTCCTCTTGGGATCAATTTTGTAATGTGACAACACATGTTCACTGGGCATCTTAAATATGCTTTGCATCATTGATTTTTTTTAATCTAGGATAATCCGTAACTGGTGACAGTTATTTTGAATAGGCCTAGGATCAAATCCAACTGGCTGCCACTATAAATCTAGACTAGGTGCAACAGCCTGCAATCAAAGGTTTCCTCTTGGGATCAATTTTGTAATGTGACAACACATGTTCGTTGGGATCAAATCCAACTGGCTGCCACTATAAATCTAGAGTAGGTGCAACAGCCTAGGCTCAAATCCAACTGGCTGCCACTATAAATCTAGACTAGGTGCAACAGCCTGCAATCAAACGTTTCCTCTTGGGATCTTAAATTGTTTTTTTTCAACTGGTTGCCACTATAAACCTAGACTAGGTGCAACAGTCAATTTTGTAATGTGACAACACATGTTCGTTGGCATCTTAAATTACACATGTTCGTTGGGCATTTTTTCAACTGGTTGCCACTATAAACCTAGACTAGGTGCAACAGTCAATTTTGTAATGTGACAACACATGTTCGTTGGCATCTTAAATTACACATGTTCATTGGGCATCTTAAATTGTTTTTTTTTTCAACTGGTTGCCACTATAAACCTAGACTAGGTGCAACAATTTTGTAATGTGACAACACATGTTCGTTGGGCATCTTAAAATTACACATGTTCATTGGGCATCTTAAATTGTTTTTTTTTTCAACTGGTTGCCACTATAAACCTAGACTAGGTGCAACAATTTTGTAATGTGACAACACATGTTCATTGGGCATCTTAAATTGTGGTGCAACAGCCTGCAAGCCGTAGCAATTAACTTATGCCTCAAGCCTCAACAAGAGAGGAGGCATCCACTCGGGGTCGCCTACTCTTCTAGCCAAGACACAACAGGCCATATACTCAATGAGATTTGAACCTCCATCTCGTGGGATTCACCCACCTAAACTTACCGCATCATTGTTATACACACCACATGTTTTAATTTAATGTCATTGAATCCGTTCTTAATCATAGGGGAGGCAAGTTCAGTTTTGGAATAACTTCTACTCTTATGGTTAATGTAAGTGTCTATGTGTTAATGTGAGATGTAGTTAGGGATTAACAATTATGGATTTGCTTGGAATGAATGAATTAAATAATTTTTTTTGTCACTAATAATAATTAAACTATTTATATTTTATATAAAATTTATTAATAATGTTTTTATGTTTATGTGGGATAATATGGGATAAAGTTAAGGAGAAACAATTATAAATTTGCTTATAAATGAATTAAATAAATTTTTAAAATAACTTATAATTATATATGGAACCATCTCTTCTAATAAAAAAATAGGATGATATCACCTAATAAATTTTATTTTTAGGAATTTCTTCATCCTGTATGGAACCATTTACATTCTAAATATAACATAGTAGGATATAATTCAATAAATTTATCCTTGAATATTTTTCTGATCCCTATGTTCTTGCTTTGAAGAATTTCTTGATCCTCATGTTCTTGCTTTTGCTTAAAGAATTTTTTGGTCCTTCCTTCTTGCTGCATATCTGTTTTCATGTGTTTGTTACAAGTCATTAAAGCCAATCACACAATTCAAAGAAAATTGCATTCACGTATGGGATACAACACCCTTGAACTAAATTGGCTTAAAGAAATCATTTAAGTTTGATTTTTTTTGGTGGAATCTAGTCTCTATCTGGTCTCTTGATTTTTTAATATTTTTCAACCTGTCTAGAGTCATTAATCTGCAAGCACATTACCAAAACATTAATAACATTTGATCTTCAAATATGTTTTATCTTAATTATAGATTCCAAAAATATCTTGAAATTTGACACACCAAAACATTAATAACATTTGATGTTCAGATATGTTGAACTTATCTCAATTACAGATTCCAAAAATATCTAGAAATTTGACACACCACACTGAAATACTATATTAAAATCTCGATGAGAATGACAAAGAATGAAACAAAAAGTGGAGCAAAGATTTCTCTTCTCAATATTCAAAATGGCTAAATAGATTACGTTGTAGACATAAATAATTAATGAGGACACCTATGGAGTAGAACTCTGTCTATGACACCTAACTGAATCAAATTTGATGATACCTAACTGATAGCTAACTCACAGTGAGATTAATATCTCAACATCCCAAAAAATCATGTTTTCCACAAAAAGAGTAAGCACATTGTCACTCATTTTCATTTGTGAGCTTGTCAATGATGGAGACATAGTACTTTCTTTTTGTGGTTCCAAGGTCAACTAGTAGATATTTTCACAAAGCCATTGGGCAAAAATGTATTCAAATTTGAAAGAGAACAATTTGACATTGTAAGTGTCACTACATGTCACAAATGAATATTCAAAATGGCTAAATAGCTTACATTGTAAACATCAATAATAAATGAGTGAAGTAAAACTAGACACCTATGGAGTAATACAAGTAAAACTAAATTGTCTTTCACACATAAAAGACAACATAATCAATATAATAACACCTAACTAACAACTAACTGACACTAAAATTAGTATCTCACCAAAGAAAACTCACCTGAAAAACGCAATTATATGAACATATCGAAATTCCATATGATAACACATGAGACGACCTGCCCAACTCAAAACTCTCGTATTAGCCACATTCTTCATCACTTTAAGGTTTCCAATTCACTTGCCCCTTCTCAATACGGAGAAAGGGTCACGATATGTCTCTCCGAGCTTCTGTGTTAATATATCTGCATGATTCTCATATACAATTTATTAGCATTAAAATCAGCAATAGAATTGCGAATCGATTACCTTATGGTTAAGCTGGTTTAGATAAATTTTACCAAGCTCACTAAAATTTATAGTTTCAATTATGGTATTTATCTTTAATGTAATCTATGAACACTGATGTACTAGTAATGGTGTCTTCAGACACAATTCCTTCTCTTAGTGTTTGCATTTATCTTTAATGTATAATTATGGTATTTATCTTTAATGTAATCTATGAACACTGATGTACTAGTAATGGTGTCTTCAGACACAATTCCTTCTCTTAGTGTTTGCATTTATCTTTAATGTATTTGGTATTTATCTTTAATGTAGCCTATTAACACTGAAGTACTAATAATGGTGTCTATCAACGCTGAAGTACTAATAATGGTGTATTCAGACACAATCCCTTGTCTTAGTGTTTTCTAAACCATTTAAACAAAAAAGACCACTACTTGGACGAGTAAGAAACAGATCCGGATTGTATGTGTAATCTTCTGACGTATCCATGTCCATCTAAAGGATGGACTGAGGAGCCATGATCATCTGCGAATTGTCCTGGTACTCCCAGATAGTAAGTTCCTTCCAGATCGGGTGGCACTTTGCCTTCTACCATCCTCATTTCAATTGCTTGTACAGATTCTGACCGTTGGGACATAAACAAAAATTAATAATCTGAAAATGCCTGTATATCGAGAGCATTATTATACCCCTCCACCTTTGGACTAGAGACCACAGATTTCTGTAACGTGGAATTTGTCCCTGCATCCCTGGTTTTATGTCCAGCTTCAACATTCATGAAAAAATCGGTTTACTTATACGTTTGAAACATGCAATACATACATCAAAAGGTGTAGGGTTTTTGTATGATGTCACTCACTAGTCTTCATTTCACTAACCAGCGCTGGAGCACTGGATTTTCCTGCTGGTTTTGTTATGATCAAGGCAGAGTTTTTGGATAATCTTCCTCTTTTTGGTCAGTTGCATATTGCCCAATTTCGTTCTCTCAGGAGCAGGTCTTGTGCAGAAAGGCCTGATGACATCCAATTCCAGGAAGATTTCATCTGTTCCACTTACGCAATCAGTTGGTGAAAACAAACTACTTGTAACATTATGAGTTCCTGCAAATAATTATGAACCGTCACAGGAGTGAATACCAGACGTTATTCATCGTGTTTTTTGTTGAGACGTGATGTTCAATTCAAAGGCGAAGTGCAAGAGATTCCCTGCAAAGAAATCATATTCAGTTATTCCTATTTTATTTTCAGTCCACAAAATTTAGATTAGCGGTTTAGGTTAGTTATTTCTAATTTTTTTAGATTATAGATTTAGGTCAGGTATTTATGATTTTTTTAGATTATCAGATTAGGTTAGTTATCGCTGCTGATGCTGTTTTTTTTAAGATTAGCGGTTTGGGTCAGTTATTTTTATTTTTTATTTTGTATCGTATATAATTTTTTTTTATAAGTGGTTTGGTAAATAATTTATTTTTCAAGTTGTGGATTTAAGTGTTTAAGGAAACGTTATAACTAATCTTTATAATTTTTATAATAGTTGTATTTGATGTAAAAGTTCTTATAAAATAGTTGTATTCGATGTAAACGTTTTTATAAAATAATTCTACAATTATAATAGTTGTATTTGATGTAAAAGTTCTTATAAAATAGTTGAATTTGATGTAAAAGTTTTTATAAAATAATTTTATTTGATGGAATAGTGCAAAAGTTTTTATAAAATAGTCGTGCTTAATGGAATAGTGGCATCCAATTAGTTATAGTTTTTATAAAATAATTATACTTGATGTAAAAGTTTTTATAAAATAGTTGTAGTTAATGTAATAGTAGCAACCAATTTCTGAAAATTATAGACTTTGTAAAAATTATACTTCCCACTAAAAATTAATAAGATTAATGCATAGACTTTATAAAAATTATACTTCCCACTAAAAATTAATAGGATTAATGCACTAGATTGATTGAAATTCCCATTTAGTCAATAAGAGTGTCATAATTCGACAGATTGATACAAAACATTGTGAGAAACATGAAGTATATGCATGATAAATTTGGGCCTATTGGCTTTTCTCTGAAATAATGGTGGTCACAATTTGAAAGAATAGGATAAAACATGATGAAAATAAGTTAAATTGAGATCCAGAAACATTAAGTGTATGCATAACAAGTTGGGGCATATTGATTTTTTTCTGAAATTATAATAATGATGGTTACACTTTGAAATAATGAGATAAAATATTATGAAAATAAGTTAGATTGAGTGTGTATTTAAAAAATAATTTCAATAGAAAATAGATTAAATGTGTATTTAAATGTATAATTTAAATAAAAAATATTTTAAAAATAATAAAAATTTTATATTTATTTTAGGAAAAAACCATAAAACAATTATAGTGCACATGACATATTCCAATTATTGTTCCGTGACATGCTACTGTTACTTGTTTTGGAAACAGTAGAAGGATATGAAATTGTGTTGCAATTTGAAAAAATTGCACAAAACATTGTGACAGTAAGCACGTTTTGTTTTTTGGCATATTCCAATAACTAATTGTTAGGTGACATGCTACTGTTCATTGTTTTGGAAACCGAAAAAGGATCCGGAAGGGGACCAAGACTACTGCATTTGAACGAATAAGAATAAAGGTGGAGATATTTTTTATAGGGCAAGTGGATAGATGAACTTAAGATTCAAGGCGTAGAAAGAAGATTGATGAAATAAAAGACAAAAAATTATGTTCGGAGATGAATGGATGGTTAAATTCTTTGTGCCGACAAAGATAAAGAACTAGTAAAATAATTCCCATTGATACAACCTGCACCAAACTGCAAATTGAGATTACCACCTCATCACTTCAATTAATTGAGTAACATTACATTTGAGTATATTATAGAAGAGCATGATGGTTATTTCACGCATTATTGGTGGTGGTATGACGGTGTTCCTACAAGGATACTCTGGAAAGCGAAGCAATCAATGACCCAGTCTCCACTTAAAAAAGAGTGATGGATTTAACTTTAAAAAACCTTCTCCCATAGAAAGTGAGTAGGGCTTATTATTTTTTCTACATAATTCTGATGTAGAGTGTCGAGAGGGAACCACCAATTAACAGGTATATGTGAATCCAATTGGATCTATATCCCGTGTGTAAGGATTTATTTGGGAGGAAACAAAAATGAATAGTTATTCCTTCCCTTTTAAATTAGTATGGGAAAGGGAGGGTACACAATAAATTTAAGGGTCGGAAATTTATATATTTATATATATATATAAATTTATTTTGTATTATTTAGATTGGTTTAATTACTGTTTATTAGATACAACGGATTTTGTGTGATAAATCATGAATTAATTAAATTTTAACTTTATTTTAAAATAATAATAAGTTAAATATATATACATTTAAAAAAAATACATGTAAGATTTATCTCTATTTCATAATGGACATTTTTTACAATATCATGGGAAAATACCATAGCTTATTATTACCGTATGCTCAAAAAACCACTAGTCATTTCATCTTACATTTGTTTATATGATATTATTTTTAATCATTAAAATAAATTAAAATAGAAAAAAAATAATTACTTTGAAAATAAATCTCAATCTTTAATTTGTGTATACTATTAAACAACCACAAATAAATTTAAATCGGTTAAAATCTAAATCCTATGCCATTAAGTTGATTGCCAATTTCATCCACTTATAACTTTATGAGGGTAGATATAATCAAATTTCATAGAGCTATAGATTGAAAACATTCTCACCATTTGAATCTAGCTCACAATTTACTAGAGATAACCACAATGTTTAATGAATAAAAAATATATATACATAGACAATTATTGTAGCTCTGTCTAAAGTTCAATGATGGTTATAACTCTTCCATAGAGTGCATATACATTTCTGTTATGGAAGTAGTAGTTGTGTAGAACAAGAGGTATGCAGATTAGGAGATGTGTGCATAATAAAGAATGCGTATAAGAAGGGATATGTGTGGAAGAAACAAGGAACACAAAATTTCTTCACTTGGAAATAATGCTTACATTAGCAAATAGGTAGGATTGGGTTCTTGGTTGTTAGATTTTTGTTGAGATATTTTCTCAACAATATTCTCCTTGTTTGAAATCTGTTGGATCTCATGAACACTATTTATGTGGCTTGTACTTTGGATTTGAATGCAATGCACGAATAGTTTTTGTGTAGAATTTATGCACATGATGTTTTCTTCTCCATTTTTCTTGTTGGTATCAGAACCTGTATGGGCTTGAATACCTCAAGGGAGTGCCCAGAAAGATGGAAGAGATGTGAGATTTGGTTATTTGTACATAAATTATAGTAGATAAATGAGTGTGGAGGTGTGTCTGAGTGTTTTGTGTGGATCTGTACATCTGTATATTCTTTCTGCTTTTATGTGATGTTGTAATAAGATTTGTGGGTGAGAATGTGTCGTGGTTCCTAGATGTTTGCCCCCACAAAAATATGGCGAAAATGGCATCAGAGACATATCCAAATGCCTTTCCATTTCTCTCCTGCTTACGAATGAAATCCCAATATGTCAATATGTGTGATAGCTTGTAAATCCTTTAGCCTTTCGCACACAACAACCTTCCAGACCTGGAGAAGTTTCCTAAATGCGTATGGATGATCTATAATTTTTTATTTATAGGGTCCATGCCTCCTTTGGTGTAAATTGGTAAACAATATCCCATCTAATTGAATTGTGAATGATTTTTCAACTCATTACCAACCCGACACCCTGTTATAATTAATTCTTGCAAAATCTCATCCGATTAGCCATTACTAGTTTAGCAGGAAGCTCTGGATTAAGTATTTGTAAATATCAATGGCGAAGTACAACAAAGTGTCTTTTATTTCGATACCCATAGAAATGATAAGTTCTGTGAATGGGAATGTAATCTAGCCCAGGAAAGGTCTCGGACACACACACCCTCAATGACTTCGCAACTCAAGTTGTTGGTTGGTGGTTTTCATGGTGTTCTACGCTTGCATTGTGATACTTTACCTCATCGCTACTTGGAAAATAGACGTCACCATCATGGATTCTCCTTTCAATTTGGCAGTGCATGCGTTGATAGATTGAATTTGCTTAAGCTTGTTCCTGGTGGGCATTTGGATCATTTTATTATATGGACAAAGTCTGCTTTTAAGAACCTTGATAGTTATTTTAGGGGATTTGAGAAGGAGTTTTTGCATAAGAAGATATATGTTCTACCTCGTGTGAATATGGTCAATTCGTATTTGGCAAGGATTAAATTTTGATGAAATCCAGACTGTTGTGAAATCCGTCAACAAGGAAATTAAGTGGAAGTCACTGAAGATCCAGGCTATTTGTTTCAATTAATTTTCACCAATGAACCAATTTTGAAGAGATTTGTTTGCATTGTGCAGGGTGGAATAGAGGAGAGTAGTTATGGGGTGTGTTTGGTTTTGTTGTCTTCCTTGTTAAGAAGTTTGTTTGTTGGTACTGGTTGTTATGGGGTGTGTTTGGTTTTGTTGTCTTCTTTGTTAAGAAGTTTGTTTGTTGGTACTGGTTGTTATGGAGTGTGATTAATGAATAGAAGAATATAATTAAGCTACTGGTTCTCTACGTTCTTCGATGCCGAGAGAATGTATTGCTAGTTTGATTGTGTGAATTTGTTATATATTGATGTATTTTGTTGTGCTTTAGGCTTCAAGAGCATCAGTTACAAGTTTTGGTATGAGACCAATGTGTGTAGAAAGGTCAATTTCATAATTGGCTATTGGATACAATCCAATATCGATATTTTCCTTCGAGAGATCGAGAAGCATCAATTATACAAAGTTCATCAAAGATGGTTAGAGGTGATTATGTCTTAAATGAGTTGAATCGGAAGCCCGAAGATTGTGGTGGTGAAAAGAGAATCATCTAGGAGGCTTCAGAGTTGAGATAAGTGTCGAGGAAGACCAGTCAGACATATGAGACATGTGAATTGTAATTTGCAATTTTTGTATTAATCTTTGTAATGATGTGAATGTAATCATTAAATGGGGCACTTGGAAATAATGCTTACATTAGTAAATAGGTATGATTGAGTTGTTGGTTGTTGGAGTTTTGTTGAGATATTTTCTCAACAATATTCTCCTTGTTTGGAATCTGTTGGATTTCATGAGCACTATTTAGGTGGCTTGTAATTTGGCTTTGAATGCAATGTATGAAGAATTTTTCTGTAGAATTTTTGTACACCACATTTTCTCCTCCATTTTTCTTGGTCTTCCACACACATGGATTTTGGATAAGAATATATAGATTGTTTCATTGGTAAATTTATAGCATAGATGATTTTTCTTTACTTTTAAAGGATAGTCATTTTGGAATATATATTCACGCCATATATAAACATTTGAAAAAGTAGTGTATCATCTTGTTTTCTATTTTGGCTGTCTACTATGCATGGTAGGTATTATTGCACTATATATAAGTGGTTTTTGTATTTATAGATGTTTTATTCTATTTTCAAATTTGAAGTTTGAGATCTTTTCAAATATGAAGTTTAAGAAATGTAAACCTTGGTTATAACTATATTTGTTTGTGAGGATATAACTAAAATATATCTTCTTAGGCTATATATATTCCATTAGTTACAACATTGGCTAACATTAGATATTCCATTGAAAAAATTCACAGTGTACTTTGTCTTCATTTTTACAAATTCATAAAAATTTGTACAAATTCATAAAAGTTGAAGGGATGAATATTTGTATATGCCACAACATGTACATGACTTTGAGAAATTTAAAAGTAAAAAAAAAGTGAATTTCATTTTCAATGTTGATCACAAAATGCTTAAATCCAAAGCCAAAAAAAAATCTTTTTTATTAATTACCATGAAGATTGATTTTGAATATAAGTTCAAATTTTTATCCTTTTTTCATTTTAAAAAAGGGTTGTAATGAAAAAAATGTATACTTAAAAGCATTGTGTAAGATGGCGTTGTATTTTCTATGAGTAAATAAGATAATTTTGTTATGATAATATTCGGAGTGTCACATGCCCTATCTTGATAGGAATTACTAGATAACAAAAAAGAATGGATTGATAAGTTTTAGTATCACGTGTGATTTTCAAATTGTAATTTAAAAAAAAAGAGAATCCTAATTTTCATTTCCATTGGTATACAACATAAATTATGTGTTTGATTTTTTTTTCTTGAACAATGGGAAAAATGCATCTTATGGGTCTCAATCTTATTCTTACTCATATCGATGGTTTCTTCATAAATAATTATTTTATAATTATTTATATCCTTTTAATATCAATTATATATGTATAAGAATTTATCTACATCCTCTACAGATCTCCAACTTTATATGTAAAAAGATAAATTAAAATCAATTTTATAGAGTAATGCATAATAATATTATATAAAGAATAATAATTATAAATTTCTATAATAAAATAAATCTATATATATTTATTTCAATCAATAATTATTATATATTTATTTGTTTTAATATTTTCTATATTTATTAAATTTAAACCTAAAATACATTTAGGTTGGATGATTTTTTTAATAGTAATAATATTTTTATTAAAAAAAAAATTATATTTATGTACATGCATATGTATTCACGTTTTTCACTCTAACATAAAAACTAACAAAATTGTGCAAAATGTAAAGCAGAGAAACTTATAATTATAATATATAATTTTTTAAAGCATTAACTATACATATGTCGAAGCCCTATCATGTGGCTCATGAAGAATGCAATCTATCGCCATTTAGACTATGTAGAGAATGATTTTTGTATCGAAGATCAACCATGAAATTAGATCTTTTTGCTTTGAATGCTGTGGAGAAGTAAGTGTCAATCTTTTTTAGCCCGTAAATTTAACTTAACAAGAAAGAAAAATGCATAAACAACATAATTTTTTTTATAAATATATGAAAGTGTGTCAAGCAAATTTCCATAAGACAAAGGATTGGAATACTTTTATTAATCTATTCAAACAATGACTCAAGATAAGGGATTGAAATACTTTTATTAATCTATTTCAAACAATGAATCTTTGATACATTTTTCCTTTTATACTACACTATTTTAATCAATAGGTACTATTACGAAGTGCCTATTGTTAGTAAGAAAGAAAAATGCATAAACAACAAGAAAATGATTTCATAGACATAGACACAAGATATACGTTTAAAACCATGAAAGTGTGTCAACAAATCTCCATAAGATAAGGGAATGGAATATTTTTATTAATCTATGTCAAATAATGACTCTTTGATACATTTTTCCTTTCAGACTATAATATTTTAATCAATAGGTGCTATTACAAAGTGCTTATTGTTACACAATCATCTGAATAGTAAAACAAGATTTACTGGGGTAAAGAATTACATTTACATATTCTTTAATTGTTGTCATTCTTAACAATCTCCACCTTAGAATATTTTTTCTAATATCTTATCAATGCCCATTCATCAACTTTTTTGCAACCCAAGAGAAGTCAAACACCACTGGAACTTCTCTAACAAAACTAGTTTCGTGAACATCTCTGCACAATTCTCCTCTGTGTGGACCTTTTTTTTGACCATCATCAATTACCTATTTTAGAAAATGGTATTGTACACCAATATGCTTTGCCTTGCTATGGAAAGTCTTTATTCTTTCAAACAATATGAGAGAAATAAATATAAAATAAATATAATAAAAACACGAATAACAAAAAAACATTCAAACCTTGTACACCATGATTTACCCTGGACAACAAATAAATATAATAAGCACACAAATAACAAAAAAACATTCAAACCTTGTACACCATGATTTAACTTGGACAAACTCAACTGGGGAAATACCAACAAAAAATAGATCTATTATTTTCCTTGGTTGAGACATTCCCATGTCAACCAATATCTTGTCCCCAACAAAGTGAGTCATCCCTACTCAACTCTACCTCCATACAATGGAGAATCCCCAATCCTTTTAACAACTTCACTACATGTAATACTATAAGCTCAATACCATGGGTCACTAATACCAAGTGCTGAAAACAATAGTTTCTAACCACAATTGTTGACATAATCTTAACTCCATCATTGGGTCAAGTTAATCTAACAATCCCTCCTTTAAACCTGGCTTTGAGTTTCCCTAACCAAATCTAGCCAAACCAATCAAGTGAACCAACACCTCTCACCTCTAGGCATCACAAATCCCACATGTTATCCTAGCTCACATGCCTCCTCATATTACCACATGATCCCCTCTATCACCTAGGTCTACATCCAGACTTTACCAATGATTTACTAGGGTACACATGCCTTACAAGGTCTTCTAGTTTTATGTCCATTTACATGTAAAAATTTTCAGTTACATTCATACATACATACATATATACATACATATATGGTTGTGTGTCAGGATGGAAATAACAAATTATATATATATATCTATATATATATATATATATATATATATATATATATATATATATATATATATATATATATATATATATAATTTGTTATTTCCATCCTGACACATAACAATTTGACCACATGCAGTGTGCTAATCTCGACATCTAGCTTCCATGGCTACATCTCAGCTTGTTCAAATCACTATCTCTCATACTCCTAACACTAAAATCCTTAAGCATGCTTGAGTATTGATAGCTTAATAGCTTATGAAGTCTCAATAGCCTAATTCCTAAGCGCTTTGATGGCATTGATGGCTATCAAAGTTTGAGCATCTTCCCCAAGCTATCGAGAACATGGTCATTTTCTGTTAGGTCCCTATACTACTAGTGTAACCCCTTATTATTATTAATGCAACCCCCTTATTATATTTTTGTGCCCATGTAGTCCCCATATTGTTATTATTGTGCCCCATAGAAGCCCATTATTGTTATTGTTGTGCCCTTACATTATTATTTTTATGTCAGCTCTGATTATATTATGACCCCTTAGTCTCCTATATATAGAAAGGAGGTCTTTTCATTTGTAACATCCAAGAATTGTTCATTTGTGTAATGTAAAGGAGGTTGCCCCCTCGAAGAGGCTGATTTATAAGGTGTTGATCTATCTTTTCTGTCTTTTTGTGAGCTGGTTTCATAACATTTGGTATTAGAGATTTGGATTCTAGGGTTTCACTGCTCCAAAAAGGCCTTCGTGGGATTTGCGGTGTAACGTTTTTCTGCGACGTTTCAAAAGATAAAAAAAACCCATTTGAGACAAAATTGTTCTGAACCTCAAGGCCCAATTTGAGATCTTGTCGCACTATATTATTAGATATATGATCTGAGTAAGTTAGGGTTATTGCAAGCTTCAAAATTTCATCTCAAACAGGACATTGTGGAATTTTCACTATAATTTGTTTTCTACAAAGTTTTAGATTCTGAAATTAAAACCCATTTGATCTAAAATCGTGTTGAAGCCCAGGCACAAATTTCAAATTTTTCTTCACTATCGTTTCGGAGATATGATCCAAGACAATTAGGGTTTTTACATGCCCCAAATTACATCCCTAATAGGTGACCTTGGGAAAATCACCATAACTCTCTCTTGGAGCATCTGATTCAATTATTGTAAAACATGACAGAAAGAAGACAGATTATAGTTTGTCGAGTATCAGTTTTAGAACATAATGTCGAAACAATGACATTTGGCACATCATACAAGTTCACTCTACGGAACTAAGTCTATAATTAGGTCGTCGTGGGAGATTGCGAATAACTCTTTCTTCGGGAATCCAATTGCAATTAGACTTGTGGGGCTAGAAAGAGGACTCAAAGGGCTATCACAGGTAGATATTTTAGAACTTAAATATCCAAAATTATAGAGTTACAATCATTTCAAGATTGAGCTCCTAAAATAAAGAAAAGGCGACACGATGAAGTTTGATGGCAAGGATCCAGTAAATTGGATGCTATAGATGGAGCAATATTTCGATCTACATGATGTACAATTGTTACAAAAGGTACATATTGAATCTCCAAATCAGTTTTTATGGTATAGAGGGCTTTGTTCTCGTAAACCACTTGTCACTTGGTCAATTCTCACGGAGGAAATGATAGCACATTATGAGGATACAAAGAGCAACACCTTCTTTAGCCAATTGATAAATCTCAAACAAAAGGGTTCAATGGCAGAGCACATTGAGGGCTTCTAGAAATTGAATATAAGGGTAAATGATATTCTAGAGAAGCAAAGGATTGACGTCTTCATAGGGACTTTAAAGGATAACATTCAACATGAGGTTCGTCTTTGGGAAACTAATTCATTAGAGAAGGCATTCAGCTTGGCAAGAAAAATTGAAAGCGGAATTATGGAAACAAGGAATCCCACCACTCACAACTATAAATATGGAGGTTTTTTTTTCTCCTATCCTCCTACAACCTACAAGATTTATAGCACAACAATTGGAAGAAAAAAGAGAAAAAGGGCTTTGTTGCATTTGTGATAGCAAATACACTAAAGGTCATAAGTGTGCTAAGAAGAAATTATTTTACATAGATAGTGAAGAGGAGGAAGAAAAGGATAAAGAAATTCAAAATAAGAGGATATACACCATGAACCAACCCCAAAGAAAGAAGAAATGAATTTGACCATATCTTGTAAAGCATTGGAAAGTATTACCACTCCTCAAAATCTCAAGATAGAAGGACATATTAAGAAGAAAAGGGTTCAAGAAGTGAGAGTTCACATCAAGAAAGAAGAAATGAATCCGACCATATCGTGTAATGCATTGGTCGGAATTACCACTCCTCAAACTCTTAAGGTAGAAGGACATATCAAGAAGAAAAAGGTTCAAGCAGTGAAAGATCACATCGAGCATCAAGAACAAGTTCTCCAACTTTTAAAGGATAACGCCACTTTGGTGTAGAATCAAATGAAACAACAGGTAGATCAACATCGCAGTGAAACAATTTTTGACGTAGGTGATTAGGTATTTTTACAGCTACAACCATACACACAAATCTCCCTCAAGCAAGCTGTTTATGAGAAGGAAATATTTGCAATACTACATGCACTTAAGAAGTGACGACCTTACCTAATGGGAAGACACTTCAAGGTAAAAAAGGATCATGATAGTCTTAAATACTTTTTATAACAAAGATTATATTCAGAAGAACAACAAAAATGGGTCCCAAAGATGTTGGGTTATGACTTTGAAATCATCTAGAAAAAGGGAAAAAAAAATGTTGTTGCAGATGGACTCTGAAGAAGGGATGAGGAGGTGGAAGCATTGTTTTGTGCCATTTCTATTATCCAACTAAATTGGATAAACAGAGCAAAGGATGAATGGAAGAATGATGAAGAAGTGTGGCCACTCATTCAAAAGTTGCAGAAGATCCCAGTTCAAATAATATTGCCAGAACTTGACGAGGAAGGAAAAATCATAGTGGAACCTAAAGTAGTCACAGAAAGAAGAAATCGACAGCTATGAAATCGATTAATTTTAGAGTATCTCATCTAGTGGAAGAACTTATCCGCTGAAGATTCCACATGGGAGGATGAAAATTTTATACGGAACCATCCATAACTACTCAAGCATTGAGGACAACACTTTTTAAAGGAGAGGGGCATGTTAGGTCCCTATACTACTAGTGTAACCTCTTATTATTAGTAGTGCAACCCCCTTATTATATTTTTGTGCCCATGTAGTCCCCATGTCTTTATTATTGTGCCCCATAGAAGCCCACTATTGTTGTTGTTGTTCCCTTACATTATTATTGTTATGTCAGATCTCATTATATTATGGCCCCTTAGTCTCCTATATATAGAAAGGAGGTCTTGTCATTTGTAACATCCAAGGATTGTTCATTTGTGTAATGTAAAGGAGGTTGCGCACTCGAAGTGGCTAATTTCTAAGGCGTTGATCTATATTTTCTATATTTTTGGGAGCTGGTTTCATAAGATTTTTCAATGAGACATGTAGCTTTATGCCCCTTCAAATAATTCACTGTTCAAACTCTAATTACACTTTATTCCAAAAAAATATTATCTTTGCAACACTTTGTCCCATATGTTACATACCCCCTGGGCACAATACTACAAATTCCTTCTATGCTCTATGAGATCCTTGATGTGGACTTTAAGAGTCAATTAATAGACTTGCAATCTAGATAAACCCTTAATCATTAATTACAACTTGGAGAACAATATCAATCATGGCATTCAACCCATAAGATTTGAGCATCCCGACTTTATTTCTATGAGGACTCAACACAAGCATTAATGGAATGTTATCATAAATATGTTGTAACCAACATTGACATAATCATGTCATAGTCGTACCAGCACAGATGAAATTATATATGATGTATATCTTATGAAATATGAATAATTATCTAAATCAGCCTCAGTGGATCCAATTCACCTCATGAAGCATAATGCATAACATACACAACCTGAACCACAAACTATACAATTTCACACCTTAAAACATAAATACTCCTCATACATAGTTGTCTCATGCATAAATATTCACCATTATTCTATCATCTCAAGAACCAAGATTATTCATGCATCATACACTCACAACTTTGACAACATCTAGAGTAATGAATCATAAGATAGAACCATGAAATTGTACTCATAGGTTTAAATATGTGACAATAAAAAGAGTAAGGGACACATATAATACATCCCAAGCAATTGAAGTAAACTAGCTTCACTGAAGAAAGTCACTTGGAAAACCAGGCACCGCCACCCAACCTAGAATTGACTTCCTCAAGTTCTCCCCCAAGCCGAGAGTTGTTGCCATGGATCAACTGCCTCTCTTGATTCCTTCAATGGTTATTTAATACCCTCTTTCATGACATGGTTTCCTTTAGTGGCGTCCCGCTTTTAGGTGGATGTTTTTATCCATTTGCCTAGGCTTTTCATGGAAAAGCTTGCCTTTCTCTCCCACGAGGCTTTTCCATTAAAATCATTCCTTTCTCTCCTACAAGGCTTTGATGTTAAACTTAGCATCTGCTAAGAAACCTGATGGATATTTACCTCCCAATCCATTAAGATTATCTATAATTTTATCTAGAAGTATTATCATGAAATAATTATCCATTCCCATTCACCAATGGGATTTTATTTGGCAATATCCTCATCTCTTGGTGTCTCATTTTTCCAAGTGTTTTACATTATTTTTATTTATTAACAATAAAGTATCTACTTTCATTTTTTCACCTTGGACCTAGATTTTCTTAGCTTAGGTTAGCAGATTGTTACATATAATGGAGTGGTGTTACATACTCCCCCCTTAAATTTACACCGTGCTCAGTGTATTATTGCATCTTACAATATTATTCCTTGTTCAGAAGTAGTTGTTTCTAGCTTTACAGGCTCCCATGGCCTTGCCACCTGAATTAGATCTTCCGATATGTATCGGTTACAAATAATTTCTACTAGACATTCTCCTTCCATTGCTGCCTTTAACATTTGTTTCAATAAATTTTATGATAGATTTTAGATGTAGAAACTCAACTTTGTTTACCACATTTAATATCATATCTTCATATACAATAACATTATTTGAGTAACTATGTTTTATGTTTCCTATCATGAAGGAAATGCATGTCCTTCCAATGAATTCTTCCAATGCCTTTTTGTTCTTGCCGAACACTTGATTCCTTTAGTTTCCTTGCATTAGTTACAACAAGTCAAACTAGCACATTTGACTAATCAACATGTATAAAATATCATGTCAGGCCAACTCAAACATAATCATCAAAATCATAACTCATATGTAACCATCATAAAGAAGAACCATATTTCATATGTATACTAAGTCTGAAGCAAAATACGAATACTTATCCTTAGTTTCCAATACCAATTATTCTCTTCCACTTTTATCCTACCTCTGTACGCACTCGAGATCGATTGCCTTACAAGGCAATTACCCAGTGCCTTCTCTTCTACCATGTGCACCTTCACATAGTGTTTATTCAACACACATAGCTTTATATGCAATACCTATATCAATACCAATACCATATGTACCATTTGTACACAATACCACCTATACACGAGTACCCAAAATCACTTTCCATAGCATCACCTACACGACATATGCTTCATCCACATGTTTTCCACCATGTTAGCATTATGTCAAAAATTTCTTTAATTATTCATATTACCTTTAGGCAAGTTCGACCAAACCGTGTTCAATTTGTCGATTGGAGAACTTGATCATACCAATAACTTTAAGTTTCCGGTTTTAGTCTGTCCCTAGATAAGATTTTGATAACCGTGAAATATGACCACCACTTACTCATAAAGCGGACTATTGACTATGATAATTAGTCTAGTTTCGGAGTCAATGATATATTTGAAGTCTAATAACAATCTTAATTCATCCTTAGCCAGGAACATAATTGTTTAGTACTCAAAAGTACTCCACACATAAACTAATCATGTCCTATGCTTTACTGTTGCTCTTTTTAACATACTTCCAACCTCTTGTTGGCCATGAATAATTCAGTGCATATTCAAAATCAATTGAACAATTAGTATGTAAGTACATACACTTCCTAGAAGTTATAAATAAAAGTTACAATGATTTCAATTCCTCACCCTCTAATTTTTTATGCATTATGCATACCAGGATGTGATCCTAGGGAATTTACATGTTAACACCTCATTTTAAAATTAAATCAACCATAGAAAACAAGAAAATATAATTCATTTATCAATTATCAAATTCATTAACATGAATTCCCACATCTCTTATGCAACAATTGTTATGTTATCTTATTCAAAACTAGACAACACTATTAATGCAATTTGACATAAAAACTTTTTCAAGAGTGTTTGATAGGAATTAGTGGTAAAAAATATGCATTTCATATTATACAGTTGTTCATTTATTTGAATATATTGCTAGATACTCAATATCTTTATGCACAACAATCCTGATTACCAATGTAACCTAGTCATCATCTTCTTAATTTAACAAGAAGTCGTTGCATGATTTGTTATCCTTTTTCTTCCTCGTCTAGAACATTTTATATGTTCGATTTTACTTGTTGCATGCATTATTTTACTACCAGCTTAAGATCCTTTTATTATCATAAGTTGTATTAATTTGAACTTTTTGGTTTACAATAGATTGGTTTATTAATTCAGACTAGTCATGTTTCGAATCTACTATACAATTCTTATCAGTCATTAGGTTGTTCTGAATTGCTCTATTTTTAATTCAAGTGCATCAGCACCACCATATCCAATCTATTTTTCATATAAAGTTTATATACACAGATTATTTTAATCTTATCACTTCCCATATGAAGTACCTTTTCCAGATCTTCAATCCTTCTACTGAAAGAATATTTTTCTTGATTCAGATTGAAAATATTCCTGTTTGTAAGAAATTAGTAGAACTCCATCTATACCTAGATGGGTATGCACATCAGGATTGTAAATTTTGTGATTGCATGCTTTGAGTTGTAACTTTGGAGTATGAGTAAACTCAAGAATGTGGCCTTGAACTTGTATTTAATACTGTCTTACTAATATTACTCACGAGCCTTAAGAGCTCCTTTTATACTTCCATTATGTATTGGTACTTTTGGGTGACAGTCCCATTGACCTACTTATGAAGGTCATACAATTATTCATGTATGATGTCTTCATGCATACAATAATTTGTATTGCATGTTTGCACATTCTTCACAACTGTGACCCTAGTTTAGTCTAGATTTGAACATATAATTTGTGCTTATAATTTATTTTAGTTACAATTATTTAGATATTGTTTTACTCAAAGACACATGTAGGTCCAAACTATGCATGTCCAACAAAATATCCATATGTTATTGAATATAATACCCTGATAAGGTTAATTTCCCTTCAATAGCATTTTATCCAATGGCAAAATTACATTCCAAAAGGGATTGCATCATTACATATAGATGCACCAAATTTTAAGTTGAAAGACAATTTTTACAAATACATAGTCTCATACAACAACCTATCCTTCATGAGCTTAACGATTTTTCATGGGAACCTTTACGAATAGAACCTTAAAAAGAACGTTTAGAATTTATTCTAGGATGGAACCCACTTAATTAGTCATCAACTTATGTTAATGTTGATTGTATGTCATGGACTTCTTACTTGATGATTTATATAGTTTTCAATTATATACTTTTATTTTAATCTTTCTTTGTGTTGACCATGATTTATGGAGATGAAATTTGTCATTTTATCTTTTTTGGTTGCCAGTTACCTCATAAGAGTTCAACATTTCTTCCCTTAAGATCTCTTATAAGTATAATCTTCATTGTATTAAGCTATGTCTTGGATTATACTACACATAGCAATCGTGAAACTCATAATTTAATTTTAATATGAGTAAAGTAATATGGTGATGGTATAGTAGATGAGACCTGCATAGTATTAAAATTTCTTTACCCATCATTACTCTTTTCAACAATTACATTTATATTTATAAACCATGATGACTAAATTACCAACATTCCTCATCCAAACGTTTAATAATTTTAGCTTATAATTTGTTCATTCATCATGTTTGACTATGAACATTAAAACAAGATCTATTATGCATAAGTATTTTAAACCACTTTTGAATGATGGTATAAAGTCTTAGTGGCCTTCAATAGCATTCAACAATAACTAGTTTTGGAGAACATATAATGAAATAAAAATTTAATTTCCATATAATTTCCAACACCTAATAAGTAGGCAAAATAAAACAGTGACCAATTTATCCATTTCTACTTGTTAAAATTTATCAATAAGTTAACTGTTGTTAGTCTTTGCATTACTCTCAATTCCACCACATCACTGCAAGGCGCTGTGTTATATAACCACATTGCAGAATTATTTATTCCCATCTAACTTTTTCGGTATTCTCCTCTCCATACTACTACTATAGCTATCCAGAGATTGAAATATTTAATATAGGTATAAGGATTAAATCCAGCCTTGTTCATTTTATATTTCTCATTTACCCCAACTTGTTTAATATAATAGTTGGTCCTTTTCCAAGTATTATATAGCTTAAGGATTTGCGATAGCACACCAAATAATCATTAGAAATTCTCACTTATCAACATGCATGATATATATATATATATATATACAATGCTGCAATATATGGTTCCACATATGGTGTCACATTGCCCTTACTTAGGTAGTGCGTCCCATAGCACTTTAAAAATGTAATTAATGAATTATAAGATAATTATAGTTTAGTATTGAAGATTATTTTATCTATCAATATTCAAATACACCATATAATTTGGATCTCCAAATATATTATAGATCTCCAAATTAATACAACTCTTCTTCTTTTTCTAGAAAACTTTGCATCCTAGGTCCTCTTGTACAATTGGATCATAACTAGAAATAGTTTTCCACATTATATCTTTGCCTAAACCCTTATCCTATTTATGATATCTATCGAAAATGGTCGATTTTTAACGTTTCTTTGATTTAAAAAAAACATGATACAATAGTGAACTTGTTGTAAATTTACAACACCTCCTGCAATAAATTCATTTATCGTATTTTAAATATCTAAAACAAGTCGTGATGCTACAACCTTCTAGGAGAGGGATGCAATACCAACTGACTCATCATCCATTATTGAACAAACACTGAATACGTTCGGTATTTAGAAACCCTAGGATACCATGCAAAATAGAGTTCTCTAAATTTTATTGCCCTAGGTCATTTCTCTAATTCAACTCTACTACAAACTAATAAGCCTTTAAGAACATCTTTATGGTAGAAAACCTCCTCCTGCTAATCAATTTTCAACTATAATTCTAATCAAATGTGATAACAAATAAAATTTGTTAACTCTCTCTCTCATATTTAAATTTACCATTCCAATGGTAAATAAATGATATTCGACCAAATTCGCACCGAAAATCAGAAAAATGGGCATAGGCTACAGTCTAAATCCTAAAATAGATTCCAGGAGTGACAATTTAATAGAATATGACCGGCTCTAAACTCCATCAACCTTTGCAAAAATCGTGAAGGATATACTCTACAAAAGAAAAAATTATCGGACATAATGAGACCAGAACGTGCATATCTTCACAGTTTCAGCTTAAAGAAATACAAGAAATAACAATATTTGAAGCGAATAAATGATATTAAAGTTCAACACATTCTAGTACCTAAAGACACAAAAAATGCCCCATTAAATGACTCGACGATTGTATCATGCAAAGAACGCATGTTGTCGAACACATTAAGGTTCCCAAAAACCATTGCTTCACAATTCTCACTCAAATAACTTGAAAATATCATTATTGAAATATGAAAAGCGAAATTCACCATAAAAACAAATGCAAAGCTTCGAATTTCGATCAAACAAAGCTCTCGTGACAAATTCCAATCGCTAGAAATGAAATTTTCCCTCGTTTAAAGCCAAAAAGACTGATTATGCAACAAATTTTATAAGTCGACACCTGTAATATCTCTCGAGCAGCCAGTCACTCCTTCCACATTCAAGGGGATGAGTCATGTGTATGTTAAGAACTATACGGGCCATGGTGCATAACAACCATTTGTGGAAGAAAAAAATTTGAAAGTAGAAGACCCCCCCCCCCACAAGAAAAACAATGTAGTTATGAGAATGGGTGTAAATAGTGTTTATATCAAGAATTTATAACTCGATCAAGATGATCGAACCTACACCAAGTACACTCGAACTTCATGCACAAAGAAGATGGGATTAAAGGGCTTTTCTTGCTGCAACTTGTCCAAGCGTAAGCAAGGATAACCCTTATCCACCGCTTGCTTTTACGGAGTAGAAGATTCCACAACGAGGGTAAGCATCCATTAGGTGCGCACTCGAACCTCTTCAAATCAATGGATAAAGCAAAAACAAAAAACAAAAAAATCAATACTGCAAATTGAAAAGGAAACAATCTTCCTTGAGATAATTTCCTCGGCAAATAGAAGGTGTTGTTTTCTTTAATTCTACCCATAAAACCCGCTTCTAAAACTGCCATATCTGGGCATTCTTTAAATCTCATAGGCTTGGATTTTTTTTAACAAACCTGTGATTAATTCTAAAATAATTGAGAAAGCGTCTCTCATATTTTATTCCTTCGATGGTAAAGCCAAGTGATTTTTTCAATGCCCACAATCCAAGGGACAAGTGAAGGGTAAAACTCACGAGGACACTGCCTTTGTTTAATACGAAAGGCTCTAGTGGGTTGCACAATCAAGAGGCCATGGCAGTTTTAGATGTGTAGTGTAAAATAACATCTCTTGTGGGCTTAGCTCGACATCTCGTTGTTGGGTTTGTGTTGAGACTAGTGATGCGTGCTTGATCACTAAACTTGCTTTAACATTCTTTACACACCCAAATAACTACACACCCCAACAACTACACTACTAACCACACGCTTGAGGGATTCTATGGAATGATCTTTGTCAATGCTTTCCGTTCCCATATTCATCAATTCTACATCCCAAGAAGATTTGGGACTTTCATTGTGGCCTCTTCACCCTTCAACTCCTCCAGTTCACAGTCGTTTGTGGCACCTCTAATTAGTTTGAATTCACTGTTTTCTACTATTCGAGTTGTTACTGGGCTTGTCGTAGTGCACCCATCAGGTTTGCTACAGATTTGGCATCCCACACACGCTCAGACTTCATTCTCGAGCAAAAGTTGTCCGCGTCCTTTGTATTCTTCATTACACCTCCACATGTTTCAGGTCCATTCCACATCGGCCATGCTTCTTTCCTATTCTACAAGCACAGGATGACCTTTCGCAACACACACACATATAAATATTTTAAACATATCCATATTATTAAGTAATAGAAGATTTATCTTGATTTTCTCGAAACTCAACATACAAGGCGCAATACATACTTTACTTAAACATATCCTTATAAACATATATATATAAAAGAACTGTTGGCTGCAGTCGAATTTCCAGCTAAAGGAATTGTAGACTTGTCTTCTGGATAAAAATTATCTTATTGACAATGTTACCTTCAATTAGAATCCTAATTGTAAGCCTTAATAAATTTTATACTTGCCCTATATCTAGGTCACCATTTTTTTTCCTTCTTACAGTGATTATCTTCGACCGAGACTATTTCATTGCTTTTAGTAATTCTTCAACTATTTTATATCTTGAAGCGACTATCATGAATGAATGCAATAATTGAGCTATGCAGCTATTATCATGAAATCCTCGTCATTACTAAATTATTATTCGTGCAACCAATTCAACTGAACATGTAGCAGTTGAGAATAATTAATATTATTTTGTTATTAATGGAGAAAATAGTTACGTTGTTGTAACTTTCTCCCTAGTTTAGGATTAGTTCCTATAATTATGGGGTTTGGGTGCAACTTCCTATTTCCTAGTATTGTATTTATTGATGTAATCTTTGATTGATTGATAATAGAGTGGACGAGAGTGATCTCTCAAGTTTGATGAGTGTAGTCTCCAGGTGCAGGCCACACCTGAGAGCTACATCTCTTTCTTTTCAATTCTGTTCACATTTTATCTTGGTATCAGAGCTCAGATTGAGTGAGTCTGATCTTTTGTCACCTGTGAGGCTGAAGTGCCTATAGTAGCTAGCTTGCCTGTGTGGCTGGAATAGCCTGTGTGGCTTGAAGTGCCTTTGTGGCTGTGTGTACATGAGAGCTCTGTGCTCGATTGAGCAGGTGGACTGCAGAACACCTGGCTCGGACTCGAAAGTTTTGGCGCGGATTTTTCACGGATTGGCGCGGATTTTGCGCTGACAGTCGCGCCAGAAGAGGAATTAGCGCGGTTATTGAGGAATAAACTGCGCCAGAGCACCAAAAAGCCCGATTGGCGCAGGATTTTACCGGGAAAGTCGCGCCAATTAAAATACTCTAAGCGATTTTGAATTAGCGCGGATTTTTCACTCGGGGTAGCGCCAAGGGGATCTGTGAATAGCGTGAACTTCGTTTGGCAGTCTGCAAACAGTGCAGATCGGCGGAGTTGTAGATCCGTCCGGGAGAGACAGATCGGGAAAGCGCCAGAGGAGATCTGCGGGAAACCTCGACTTCGTTTGGCGATCTGCAGGGAGAGCAGGATCGGCGAAGTGGCAGATCAATCCGGGAGAGGTGGATCAGATCAATTGTGATCAGATCATTGTTTCGGCTGTGTTGAAAACGCCGAATTTGCTCATTGGAGCGGGAGTGCCAGACACTGCAGATCAGTGGCAGAGGTGATAGATCGATCTGACAGGTATTGTTTTTGTTGTTGTTAAGTAGATTCACAATGAGTAATACGATGGAATCTTACCTTAACGAGTCTGGTAAACTCAACGGGTCTAACTTCATGAATTGGAAGTTTAAGATCCAGACCCTGCTCGAAGGTGTGAACGCTTGGACTATAGTCACAGGCGATGAGCAGAAGCTGACTGCGAGCACGCAGAAGGAAGACTAGGAAAAACGAGAAAACAAGGCCAAAGTCCTGTTGAAGATGTCTGTGAAAGACAATGTTATTGCACACATCAGAGACTGTAAAACGTCTGCAGAGATTTGGACGAAAATCAAGAATCTGTATGAAACCAAGAATACAAACAGAGTTTTGGCTCTGAAAAGCAAGTTGTTTTCAATGAGGATGGACAAAAGGGAGTCTGCTACTACATTTGTCGCGCGAATTAAGGATGTTAAAGACGGATTGGTGGCCATTGGAGTGGCGGTCGCTGATGAAGATCTTGTTGCAATTACAATGAACGGGATGCGTGATGATTTCCAAACCTTCATCACTGGAGTCTCGGCAAGGGAGAAAACACCCACTTTTGATGATCTCACTGCGATCTTGCAGCAAGAGGAAGAGCGATGGCAGAACCTGAATCTGAACCCCCAAAGTGATGATCTTGCGCTAGTGGCAAAACGACGACTATCTAAAGGGAAGCAGTCACAGTAGCAATCAGTCCAGAAAGGAGGAACAACACATAAACATCACTGTCATAAAGGTATGCTTGCAAATCATTCTGAAAAGAAATGCTTTTATTGTGGAAAGAAGGGTCATATACAGAAAGATTGTTATTATAAGAAGCAGGCTGATGAGGCAAGGAGGAGACAGGTAAACCCAAAACACAGAGGATATTTTGTTAAAGAAGAAGACTTCAGTCATGAATTTCGACTGTTCACAGTCGACTGTGCCCTTTCAGCATCGAATGAAGCTGACATCTGGTATGTCGATTCCAGAGCATCTTCTCACATGACAGGTAATAAGGAACTTTTCGACAATCTTGAAGAAATTATAAATGGATCAAAAATATATCTAGGGGATGATAATGGATATCAGATTAAAGGTCATGGGGTGATTTCAGTTAAGTTACCAAATGGAAAAATTAGTCACCTTTCAAATATTTCATATGTACCTGGAATAAAGAAAAACCTGATATCTGTATCCATGATGGTTGATCAAGATATGCATGTCGAATTCTTCAAGACTCACTGTGTGATAAAGGATTGCAGGAATTAAATTGTTGCAACAAGCATGCGAGTTGGAAGCCTATACAGATTGGATGCAAAAAGTATGTCAAAGCAAGCCATTGTTGCAAGAGAGTCGACAGCTGAACAACTCTGGCATCAGAGGTTTGGTCATCTGAATCTGCAGGATCTCATGATGTTACAGAAGAAAGGTATGGTCGAAGGTCTCCCCATCTTTCGTAACATTCAGTTAAACTGTGAAGGTTGTGCCTTAGGAAAGATGCACAGAGAATAGTTCCCTGTGCATGATAGGAGGAGGCAAACAGAAATCTTAGAGCTAGTGCACACTGATGTATGTGGTCCCATGCAGACAAGGTCGCTAGGGGGAGCATACTATTTTTTGTTGTTTACTGATGACTGCACTAGGTATTCATGGATTTATTTCTTAAACAAGAAAAGTCATACTTTCCAATGTTTTATAGATTTCAAAACCCTGGTGGAAAGACAGTTTGGAAAAAGTATTAAAATTCTCTGATCTGATCAAGGAGGAGAATACAAATCAAAGGAATTCATGAAATACTGCAAATCTCACGGGATTGTTCAGCAGTATACAGTGCCGCACACACCACAACAAAACGGAGTTGCAGAGAGTAAAAACAGAACCCTGGTAGAGTGCGCAAGGAGCATGCTGCAAGGTAAGGGTCTATCTAATACTTTTTGGGCAGAAGCGATAAATACTGCTGTATATTTAAAAAATAGAAGTCCTACTATGTTTCTTGGCTTCAAAACCCCTTTTGAAGCCTTGTATGGATTTAAACCAGCAGTAAATCACTTAAGAGTCTTTGGGTCAAAGGCATTTGCACATGTACCGAAAGCTGATAGAAAGAAACTAGACCCTAAGGCAGTCAAATGCATCTTTGTTGGTTATGGCACAGAGTTTAAAACATACAAACTGTTCAATCCTGAGTCTCGTAAGACATTTGCAAGTAGAGATGTAGTCTTTCATGAACAGGTACAGGAAAGGAAAGCTGATGTTGGAGATGATTGGCACATTCCATTGCTGTTGGAGGAAAGCAGCGAGGATGAAAGGGAGCAGGAACAGGAGCAGAAAGAAGAGAATGAAGAAGAACAACAAGAAGGTGAAAGAGCAGGCCCAGTTATTGCAGAAGAAAACAAATTTTAGGTAAGTCCCCTACCAAGAAGGTCAAGTAGGAAGACTCAATTACCATTGAAGTTGAGAAACTATGCTTTGATGTCAAAGTTTTTGAACATTATAGAGCCCTCTAATTATAAAGAAGCTAGTCAATTTGAGGAATGGAGAGCTGCAATGAATGAGGAGATGGAATCAATTCTTAGAAATAATACTTGGGAATTAGTAGAGCTGCCTAAAAATAAAACACCTATAGGATGCAAGTGGCTGTTTAAACCAAAAATGAATGCAGACAGAAGTATAGATAAGTTAAAGGCTAGGCTGGTTGCAAAAGGATATTCACAGCAGGAAGGTATAGATTTTGATGATACTTTTGCACCTGTAGCAAAGCTAAATACAATAATGCTTATTGCTTTAGCTACTAAATGTAATTGGGAATTACACCAGCTTGATGTTAAATCTGCATTTTTAAATGGTGATTTAAAAGAAGAAATTTACTTAGTACAGCCAAAAGGATATGTAAAGCAGGGGCAGGAACATCTTGTTTGCAGATTGAAAAAGGCTTTATATGGTTTAAAGCAAGCACCCAGGTCTTGGTACGAAAAGGTTGATTCTTTCTTTATAGAGTATGGTTTCCATAGAAGCTTAAATGACCCAAATTTGTATACCAAGTACAATAATCAGGGGCAGATTATTTTGATTTCTCTATATGTGGATGATATGATTTTAACAGGAAATGCAGAGGATTTAATTAGAGGAATCAAAAGGCTCATGGCACAAGTCTTTGAGATGAAAAATCTCGGAAGCCTTAACTACTGTCTGGGATTAGAAGTATTCAGAGATACTGGGCAAACTTTTCTTACCCAAGGGAAGTATGCTAGAAATCTGTTGGAAACGTTTGGGATGGATCAGTGTAGATCAGCAGCGACACCTTTGCAGCAAAATCTGAAATTGAGCAGTGACGATGGCACTAAGGAGGTAGATGCCACAATGTACAGACAAATGGTTGGTAGCCTGATATATCTTACAACAACCAGACCTGACTTGGCATACTCAGTTAGTGTATTAAGCCAATTCATGTCAAAACCGCGTGAAAGTCACTGGACAGCAGCAAAAAGCGTGTTGAGGTATCTTTGTGGTACTGTTCATTTTGGTATTTTATACACTGATGTATCTGATATTACTCTAGCAGGTTTTTCAGACTCAGACTGGGTAGGTAACCTGGATGATTGGAGGTCCATCATAGGTTATGCATTTAACATAGGTTCCGGGGTAATTGCATGGAGCAGCAAGAAACAGAGTACTGTAGCTTTGTCGTCATGTGAAGTTGAGTATCAAGCATTGTGTGCAGCAACATGTGAAGCGATCTGGTTGAGGAGACTTCTCAAAGATGCAGGAAAAGAACAGAAGCAACCCACTTCTATCAAAAGCGACAACCAGAGCACTATAAAATTAGCATACAATCCAGTGTTTCATAAAAACACCAAACACATAGACACCCAGTTTCACTTTGTTAGAGAAAAAATACAGTCAAAAGAAATTGCTGTCGAATATCGTAAAACTTGTGACAATGTGGCTGATATTTTTACAAAGCCTCTTGCACGAGTGAAATTTGAATTGTTTAGAAAGATGCTAGGAGTTCAGGAGAACCCTTTCTCCATTAAGGGGGGGAGTTGAGAATAATTAATATTATTTTGTTATTAATGGAGAAAATAGTTACGTTGTTGTAACTTTCTCCCTAGTTTAGGATTAGTTCCTATAATTATGGGGTTTGGGTGCAACTTCCTATTTCCTAGTATTGTATTTATTGATGTAATCTTTGATTGATTGATAATAGAGTGGACGAGAGTGATCTCTCAAGTTTGATGAGTGTAGTCTCCAGATGCAGGCCACACCTGAGAGCTACATCTCTTTCTTTTCAATTTTGTTCACATTTTATCTGTAGCAAGTACTTGTACATGAAATTTTATTTATAAGAATGATACGTCGTTGTTTCAAGTCCTAAATTTATCCAAATATACCAATAATATATATTGATTGATACCCATACATATGGAGAATTTGCATGCACAACAATATACTCTAATCGTCAATCTCAATAGATCCATGCACACAACTAAACTCAGACACCATATATTGGGCTACCTCAACAATTCACGCATTCAACAACTACAATTACCAAAATAATCCACATTCCACACAATATTTGTCATCCGATTTTGTTCGCATAACAGAATTTCCACATAATAACACCCTAGGTGCCAATGCGTTAGTCACCATTCACGCACTCCCATCTCTTAATCATTTAGGACCTATTTAAGGACCTACAACTAATTCATACCATACCGAGGTGGGTTGGCCCTTAGGCTGCAATATTTCAACTTAGAGCTTCGATACCATTTGTCACATACTCCCCTGGTCACAATACTACAAATTCCTTCTCTGCTCTATGGGATCCTTGATGTGGAATTTTGAAGTCAATTAATAGACTTACATTGCAGATCAACCATTAAGAATAAATTACAACTTGGAGAAGAGAAGCAATTATGGCATTCAACCAATAAGATTTGAGCATCCAGAATTCATTTCTATGAGGACTCAATGCAATCATTAATGGAATGTTATCATGAATATACTATAACCAACATTTCCTTAATCATTTTCATAGCCCTATTGGCATAGACAAAAGGATCACTGACATATATGTTATGCAATATGAATAATTAGCTAATTGAGCCTCAGTGGATGAAACTCACCTCATGAATCGTAATGCATAGCATACACAACTTGAACCACAGACTATACAATTTCACATCTTAAAACATAAATACTCGTCATACATAGTTGTGTCATGCATAAATATTCCCCATTATTCCATCATCTCAAGAACCAAGATTATTCATGCATCATACACTCACAACTGCGACAACATCCAGAGTAATGAATCATAAGATAGTGCCATGAAATTTACTCATAAGTTTAAAGATGTGACAACAAAAAGAGTAAGGGCCACATATAGTATATCCCAAGAAATTGAAGTAAACTAGCTTAGCTAAAAAAAGTCACTTGGAAAACTGAGCACTACCACCCAACCTAGAACTAACTTCTTCCAGTTTACCCCCGAGCCGAGAGTTCTTTCCATAGATCAATTGCCTCTCTTGATCCCTTAAATGGGTATTTAATATCTCGTTTCATGATATGGTTTCCTTTAGCAACATCCCACTTTTAGGTGGATGTTTTTATCCATTTTCCTAGGCTTTCAATAGAAAAGCTCACCTTTCTCTCCTACGAGGCTTTTCCCATAAAAGTGTGTCTTTCTCTCCTATAAGGCTTTTATGTTATCTTGCTCGTTTTTCTCTCCCACTAGGTTTTTCTCATAAAAGCTGGTCTTTCTCTTGTGAAAGTATTTTATGTTAAACTTAACATCTTTTTACAACTAAGAAACCTAATGGATATTTATCTCCCAATCTATTAATCTTATCTAGAATTTTATTTAGAAGTATTATGATGAAAAAATTATCCATTCTCATTCACCAATTTGATTTTATACCATTTTTCCAAGCGTTTTACATTATTTTTACTTATTAACAATAAAGCATTTACTTTCATTGTTTTGCCTTGGACCTAGCTTTTCTTAGCTTAAGTTAAAAGTGTTACATACAATGGAGGGGTGTTACACCTATCCAACACACTATGTGAACTGTAATTTCACTTAGGTGATTGATTCAAATAACCAACTAGGTGAGCAATAGACATATATTCCTTCTATTAATCATATGTCATTTTTTTTTAATCAATAGGCCTTTCAACAATTCACGTGATGGACCATATCTTCATATCTTTGACCCAAAAACCAATAAATAGTTTTCACTATTAGACTTATCAGAACTGTTCTCCTTTTCCTGCTTAAAATATAAGATAGCTAGGTTGGTAATATGTCCCAACCCTTTTCACTTGCCCAAACTCAACCATAAAGACCTTGTAACTCAAACTATCATCATTGCGAAGGAAAGCAACTATCTTCTCTCCATTCTAAATAAGTTGAACTCATGCACACAAAACAACACCACAAAACTAATATTCATCAAGATGACAATGCCTTTGACGTGAGAGAAATCATAAAAAAGAGTTTCTTCTACTCATTGCTGAGTTTCGACTTCGTTCTCCTTTCACTCGTGTCTTGCACCTTTGGTACTGCAAGTTCAAAGCCATGAAATGACAAAATTATTTAATCCAATTGTTGAGAGAAGATTTAGAAAGAATTAATCTCCATGGCATGAATTCATTGTTCACTGTCGTTATCACCCGACGCCCAGTTGCTTTGCTGTACAATATTTTTGTTCATTCGCCGTCATTTGGCTTCCTTAATATTGCATTTTGAAGAGGACATCCTCAATCGCAAAATTGTAAGGCCATAAATCCTTTTATAGCAAACATCAACCTTTTGAGTGCTAAGGTTCCACCATACGTACCTAACTATGGTCTTCACCATGATGAGGCACCTCTGATCTTTGTCATATTTCATGCTTGCAGTGGGTGAGCTCAGAGTGCAAGGTTCTTGCATGTTGTTCATGTTGTTCACTGCAATCGTTATACCACCGCAGCTATACCACAACCTCCACTAGGACTCTGGCACTTCTCCCCACTAGCACCTCTTGAATGTTGGTGAAACACTCTACTCTGCACCAATGTCTTCCAGTGGCTTGAATCTACACGTATTGCAGTTAATTCTCATCGTTGATCTCTGCACATGGATCTACGTGTAACATTATCCTCTTAGAGTCTGTAGGCTCCTCCATGAGTCTATGGGCTCTCTTTCTTCTACACCAGATGCTCTACCTTATCCCTTTCGACATTAGCACAATTGCTCTCAACTTTGCTACAATGGTTCGGATTCTTCTACTTCTACTTGGAATTGATTTTTAATGTGGCTCAACAAATCCTCACGGATTTGAAACCACTTGTTGGAGTTTAATTTAATAAGAAAGAAAAATGCATAAACAATAAGAAATTGATTTCATAAACATAGGAATAAGATATATACTGTAAGGAAACCTCCACACACCAAGGGATTGAAACACTTTTATTAATCAAAGTCAAATAATTAGTTAGGATTCCAATAAGTTTTTCTTTTTGGGTTACAATATTTTAATAAATAGGCACTATTAAGAATGCTCTAGTTTAACTAGACTGTTTTTTTGCTCTGAAAATTATGGAAATTTCGGCAATATTTTGATAAAATCCAACATGGATTTTTGTATCAAAATCATGGAAATTTCAGGGATATTTTGATAAAATCTGGAAGAGATTTTTGTAAATCCAAGTTACATGTGTTAAAATTCAAGATTTTGGGTGCCCCAAAACAAGATTTACCAAGATAAACAATTACATTTACATATTCTTTAATGTTTTCATTTTCAAGAGTGGTGTGTAGGGGATCAGTAGTGCGAAGTGGGTGAACATGTCAGAAATGCCAAGTGCAAAAGAAGTAGGTGTGTGGAACAAGAGTTGTGTAAAGTAAGAGGTGTGTGGAATAAAAGATGTGTAGGAAAATGCCAAGTGAAAAAGAAGTAGGTGCGTGGAACAAGAGGTGTGTAAAGTAGGGGATGTGTGTGGAATAAAAGATGTGTAGAAGAAGGGCACGTGCAGGAGAACGAGTGTGCAGAGAAATGAATAGAAATTGTCTTCCACTGATGTTAAATTTGGTTCACAATATAGATTGCTTCATTATTACATTTGAAGGGAAAGATAATATTTATTTTCCTTTAAAGAGTTCAATATGAATCGTTTTTCAATATATATTCATGTCATGTATAAACATTTGAAAAAGTAGTGTATCATATTGTTTTCTATTTTGGTTTTCTACTATGGACTATAGGCCTTATTGTAGTATATATAAATTGTTTGTTTTCTTATAAATGTTTAGTATTTTTTTCAAATTTGAAGTATTGGATCATTTCAAATATGAAGTTTAGCAAATATAAAGCCTCATTAGAATTATATTTGTTTGTGAGGATATCACTGGAAAATATTTTCTTATGTTGTATATATTTCATTGGTTACAATATGGCTAAAATTACATATCACTCTCTAGTGAAGGTAGATATTTGACAATATATTGTGAATGACATAACATCTTGTTTAAGTAATTGCAAACTAGATAATATTTTACTTTTCCCATTGAAGATCCTCAGAGTCTATCTTGTTTTTATCTATATGAGTTTAAAAAAGTTGAAGCGATGAACATTTGTGTATGCCACAACATGTACATAACTTTGAAAACTTAAAAACAGTGAAAAAATAAAGATAATTTATTTTTCATTGTTGATTACAAATATTATATGTTTAAATACAAAGTTAAAAGAAAAAGAAAAATGAGAATCTTTATTAATTGACATGAAGATTGATTTTGAATGTGATTTCAAATTTGTATCATTTTGACCGCTTTAAGAAAATATGTATTGCTTTAAAACATTGCTTAACATGGTGTTGCCTTTTTTGTATTAAATAATAAAATTTTGTTGTGATAATAATAGTGTCATCTTTCTTGTCACGCCCCTACACCTGCGGTAGTCTTTCAACCGCTTATAGTGAGGTGCAGCACCACCGAACACTTTCTTTTCACCAATACTTATGTTCATGGACTACGCCTAATTCACTTTCTCCTACTTAGTTTGTGTTTCGCAACCAAGTATTATTATGTTTATCCTTTATACCAATGAACACCCATACTCATTCATTATCAACAACAATTATAAACAAGAAGACAATTGCACAGTATAAAGGGGAGGGGCAACTCCCTACAATATGAGTTTGTCCGAATCAATATATTATATGAACTTCACTTTTACAATGTACAAGTTAAATCTTGGGAAACTCCAAGTTTACACTTAGTCAATTTTCACAACTTCGGCAAACTCGGTTGCCCAGCTCATCGGCACCTCCGCATGGTCGCCACACGAATCTCCAACCCGTCGTTCACCTCATCGCACATCTTCACCGGTTCGCTCTTCGTTTGGTTGCAAACGCGCAAACCGTGTATCCCTGCCCACACGCAGTCCCACTTGCCAACTCTTGACAAATGCCCAAATCGTATGAACAACACATAGTACCGCCTGCCCAACTCTACGACCTCCGGTTCCAACCTTCGTTCACCTTCGTGCACACTTGCACGGTGGGCGGGTTCTCACCCAAGTCGCCAAGACACCCACACCAAGTCGTCGCATAATGCGGGCGCCACACACCCGTGCACGCCCTTCTCCAACCACCGGGCGCACCCTCACCCAACACCAAGTACGACTTTCCTTCACCGTGAGTTCACCCAAGACCAGCGCATGAGATGTGTGCCTCCCCACTTGAACTGCGCACTAGAAAACTACGCACTTCTTCCTTAGAGCGAAGATGTGTGTGATCGAACGATGCTCCAAATGAGCTGCACGCATTTGCAACTTATACCAAGTGCAGGGCGTAGTCAGCTGCCCAGCCGACTCGCCCAACGCCCCTTTCTCCATCGCAAACGCTCCACTATACACCGTCGGCTTTGCCTTCCACCGTAGGTCGGCCTCCATAACATATCGCTCCATGCTTCATGCGTATACATACGCCAAGTCTCTCCATATCGTCGTATTATGTCGCATAATACTCCAAGAGAACTTCGCATACACTCCAACCGCACTTCGCACATCGCTCGTTCGTTGTTTCACCACGCGCGCACCTTGCCTACCTACGGTCGCAGTTTGGGCGAACGCACCAAGGACCATAGGTCCTTACATCCTCCTCCACCTGAAGTCGTTGTCGTCCTCGACAACATATCATCCTGGTAGCCCTCCACCAAGATCATCAATATCCATGATGTCAACTCCTCCACATACTGTAAACATATCTGCATCATATGTAGAACCACTGTCTCCACCATGTCTCGCCTTGGCAACCATCTGTCACCAAGACCACATACCAAGGTATACACCTCATCGGTATGTCATACATCAGAGATCATCTCAATCCATGACCATCGATCACCCTGTCACAATCTCCACATGCTGCTCTCCACCATGGAAGGCTGGTCCCTCCATCCAAGCTACATGCTCACTGCAACATATCATGTCGACTTCCTCATGTGTCATCATGTGAACTACTGCCATGATACTCCAACATAATGCTAACACATCTCTGTACATGTTGCAGCCCCATGTTTGAACTAGTTGGGTAGCTAATCCAACCGTCACGCTCAAACCATGACAGTGAACATCCTCATGCCACCATCAGTTGTTCCTCAAAACATCCTGCCACATCCTTAACTCGATCAAGAATCCATCTCCATATAAGTGTAAGCCATGCTCAAGTCCATGAATTAGTCCTCATCTCATCTGCAACATGTTGTCCATGATGTTTGGTGTCAATGTGCTACATGAAATCAGCCACATCTATCCCAACGTCATCCATGTGTGTATCTCCTCCATATGAAGAGATCATCTCATCAATCTCCAACTCTCAGTGTTCCACATCCAGGTCCATGAAACACCCTCCATCATATCTGCAATGTGTCACCCCTCAAGTCTGCCATAGAAACAAGTATACACCTGTCTCATCTGTCCATGTGCTACCCATGATCATAGATCAATCAGCTCCCATGTCAAAAGGTAGTTGAGTCTCAGCTCAACCCATGCCCAAGTGTAGTCACCAAGGCATCATCATCATTGTAACTCCATCACTTCAAAGTGTCTCATATCAATCCTCCACATCAAGTCACTCTTTCAAGCCATTCCCATACATGTACTTGAAAGTATTCACCCCATCCTGCATCAAAGTTTCTGACCTCAGCTCCTCAATGCATCAAATCCTCTAAGTCCACCATCTATGAAGTCCCTAAAAGTCACAACCTCATGTCATCATGAGCTCCATGAGCCATCTCCAACCAACATCTCAGCAAGCATACAAGTCTCGGCCCAAAGGTCTCTGCAAGATGCCTCAGCTCTCGATGTAGTAGGAATGCTCCATAGTCTACTCACAACCCCATCCAAATCCATGGCCTTGTTGTACAAGAGTGTACAACTGTTAGGATATTCCGACACATAGGAAATAGTTAAGTACAACTTGGTCTAGTAGAGAGTTAGGTATAGAGTTAGGTAAAGTGTGTTTCTTTACCTTGTACATTTTGTAACTTACAATCCGACGGTCATGATATGTAGTGATCCGATGGTTCATTCTCTCCTCGGTATTACCGACACTTTATCCGTGGCTTAACACCCAATTGGTCCATGATTTCTATTTAAAGCGCATGGAGGGACATTTGTAGGGTAATCCATCTATGAGAGAAGCATATGTAAATTTTCATTCTTTTATTAATAAATTGCCTGAAGTGGCCGTGTTGGCTCAGCCCATGGACTCTTTCCCTCTTTGAGGGTTTTAACCATGTCAAAATACTGGTGTATTGATCTGTGATCTGTTTGTGAGCGGTTTCCTTTGGTGTTCTATCTGAGGAACTTACCCTGTAAATTTCTACATGGTATTAGAGCTATTTGAGGGCCGCATCCGTTGGTGATCCAAATCTGAAGCCGGTAGAACTGCATACGACTGCCGTTTCCTAGATCTACTGTTTCTAACTGCTTTCGGGCCGAGAGGACTGCTCTGTTGTGTTGGGAGCATCTGTTCCAGTGAGGAACCCCTTTCGTTTCATGCGAAAAGGTTTCTAGTAGCCCTAGCTGCGTCATTTTTAAGATCTGGAGGTATACAGTGTTTATTTGCAGTTTAGAGTTATTTTCTCTCTATTTATTTTGGTTTCAGTTTATTTAACTTTTCTTATTACCGGACCTATACCTTTCGTTTCTGCATATGCTCTTTGCCCTGCGACTCTGTGTGATCTGGGCAAATCAAAAACAGAAAGGAAGGATTTTTCTCATGCGTATGATCTTTTTCGCTACGCCTTAGTGTGATCTCGGAAAATTAGAAACATTGAGGAAAATATTTAGTTTCCGGCTAAAGCTAACTTTGAGCCGCAAGGTTCATTTTTAAAAATATCTAGTTTCCGGCTAAAGCTAACTTCGAGCCGCAAGGTTTGTTTTTTTTGTATGTCCATGTTGGGTTTTGTGTTTTTTGTTTTGTAGGGAAAAAGAGCTTTCTCAAAGCAAGCACACAACCCAAAGCATCAACCCCCCCAGAGTTCGTTTTTTTTGTATGTCCGTGTTGGGATTTGTGTTTTTGTTTTGTAGAGAAAAAGAGCTTTCTCAAAGCAAGCACACAACCCAAAGCATCCCCCCCCTCCCTCTCTCTCTCTCTCTCTCTAACTTTTTGTATAGCTCACTTGGTGCAAAGCTAATTTATGAGAGTAGAGGTCTTGGGTTCAAGTCTCCATTTTTTTGCGGGCGGATTTTTCATTTCCGCACATTCCCGCACTTCGTCGGCGACTTCATCAAATTTTTTTCAAAAAGCCATAACTTCTTCATCCGGAAGCCGTTTTCAGAACTATTTTTTTTGAAACGGCCTAATTTTTTGAGATCTTTCCACTAGTACACTTATTTTCAGCATCTACGACTTCAATTTCTATTAAAAATGGAAAGTCCATGCCAAGTCATTCTTGATAGCACTAACTACTTCCAATGGTGGTCCTACATTGTGGATTTACTTAGAAGTAAAGGTATTTACAGAATAGACACAGGCCAAGAGACCAAACCGAAAGATGAAGACAAGGCAGCTAAATGGGAAAATAGGCAAGACCAAGCACGTGGGTTGATAGGAATGTCTATTTCTCCAGATCTTAGATTCCATATTGCAGATCTTGATACTCCTAATGAAGCACTGCAACAGATTACTAAAGTCTTTGGAATTAAAAATGAACTTAAAGCCCATCAACTTGAAAATGAATTGCTTACATTGGACCCCAATAATTTTTCTTGCATTGAAGATTTTTTGTCCAAGTTCAAGACTCTTAGACTTCTCTTCGAAGGTGTTAAGGTTAAGAAAGAAGATAGTAGCCTTATCTACTCCATTCTCACTAAGTTGGGATCAGCTTATTCTATGTTTGTTTCCACCTTCCATTCTACAAGAGAAGCCTTCATTTCTCAAGGACAAATGTACAAGTCCCCTTCCTTTGATTCCTTTTCTGATTCTTTAATAAGAAAACAAGAAAAACTCTTACACCGTGGTCTTCTTCATCTTGGAAACTCTTCTAAGAAAGCATTAGCCGCCCAACAGCAACCAAATCCAAAGAATCCTAAGAAGTTGTATCCTAAAAATAATGGTCCTAAACCAAACAAGGGTCCTAAGCAATTTCAGCCTCAAAATGAAAAATCATTTCAACAAAATGATAAGACAAATAAAAACAAAGGGAAGAAGACTGATAGACATTGCAACTTTTGTAATCGAGATGGCCACTTAGAATCCAAATGCTTTAAGAAGATGGAAGCCTTGGAAGCAACAATGAAGAAGCATAACATCCATTTGGAGCAATCTTCAACTTCAACTTCATCTTCAGGAATGGCACTTTCTGCATGTGGTTGTCAAGCATCTTGGTCTGGCTATGCACTAAATGTATCTTCTTCTTCTCATTCTCATGAGTGGCTCATTGATTCTGGAGCTTCTTATCACATGGCCAAAAACAAAGCCATGTTTTCTTCTTTAAATGATTGTAACACCAAAAATATATATGTTGGTGATGATAGATCTCTTAGTGTTGTAGGGATTGGAACTGTTCATCTAGACAATGGTCAGTTTAATGATCTATTATGTGTTCCAACCTTATCCTGCAACCTATTATCTGTATATCAGATAATGCATTCAGGTGAAGGTATAATCGTTGAATTTTCACCTCAAGATGTTGTAATTAAAGACCTAAGAGATCCTAGACAGATTTTAGCTACTGGCATTGCTGATGATTCTACAAGGTTGTATAAGTTTCACAACTTTGGGTCATCAAATCTTTCCTCAGTATTTGTTGCTCATAATGATGAAGTGAGCAAACTTTGGCATGAGTGATTTGGTCACTTAAACTATCACTCTCTTCAGAATCTATGTAAAGAAAATATGGTGACAGGTCTTCCAATGGTATCTTGCAGAGATGGTGTTTGTTCCGGATGTGTACTCGGAAAACATCATCGGGACAGTTTTGAAAAACGTGCCTCTTGGCACGCCTCAGCCCCTTTACAGCTCGTGCATAGTGATTTATGTGGTCCACTTCCAGTTGCTTCATTCTCTGGCTACAAGTATTTCTTAACTTTCATTGATGATTTCTCCAGACGCACTTGGGTATACTTCTTAAAACTCAAGAGTGAAGTATTTAACATGTTCTTGGCCTTTAAGGCCTTTGTTGAAAAACAATCTGGACATCAAATTCTTAAGCTAAGATCTGATAATGGCAGAGAATATGTTAAAAACACATTAATCAACTTTTGCACTGAGAATGGAATTCAAATGCAACATACTGTTCCATATACTCCACAACAAAATGGTGTAGCTGAAAGGAAGAATCGCACCTTAAAGGAAATGGCTAATTGTATGCTTCAATCTAAAGGACTTAGTCTTAATTATTGGGCAGAAGCAATTAACTGTGCAAATTACATAATAAATCGCACTCCTACTAAGGTTTTAAAGAATATCACTCCAGAAGAAGCATGGAGCTCAATCAAACCAGATGTAAGTCACTTTCGTGTTTTTGGAAGTGAAGCATGGGCCCATATTCCAGATGAGAAACATAAAGCTTTAGAACCTAAGAGTGAAAAATGTATTTTTGTTGGATATTCTGAAGATGTCAAAGGATATAGACTTATTCCACTTAAGTCCAAAAATGTTATCATTAGAAGAGATGTAAAGTTTGATGAAAATATATCGGCCTGCGAGCCTAGTTCGGCGGATGTGCCACCTCTCCCTATCTCTTCTACTTTTGAAAATATTTCTTCTTCAGATGATAAAAGCGAGGATGAAAATCCTCCCCCACCTTCTCAGGATCCTCCTTCAGCTCCTCAGCTTCCAAAATGGGTCTGTGCTACTCGAGATGCAGCAAGTGATCTTGTCGGTGATCCTACAGATCAACGACGTACACGTTCTCAGTTCGAGAGAGCCTCTTCTTTACTGGCTCAAGCGTCAGTGAATTATGATCCTGACACCTTTGCAAAAGCTTCAGGCCATCCAGATTGGGAAGTAGCTATGAATGAAGAATATCATTCATTATTGTCAAATGATACATGGGATCTTGTTCCTCTACCAAAGGGACGAAAACTTGTTAGATGCAAATGGGTTTACAGAACCAAGTATGGACGAGATGGGAAAGTTGATAAACATAAAGCTCGTCCTTTTGCTAAGGGTTTTTCACAAGTTGAAGGCATTGACTATACTGAAACCTTCTCCCCTATTGCCAAAATGAACTCTATCCGCCTTGTTCTTTCCCTTGCTGCCTCTTTCAAATGGGAAGTCCATCAGATGGATGTTAAATCCGCCTTCTTGCATGGGGACTTGCATGAAGAAATCTATATGGAACAACCCATTGGCTTTATACAAACAGAGTCCAACATTGTATGTCGGCTTAAGAAATCCCCTTATGATCTCAAGCAAGCTCCTTGAGCTTGGTATGCCAAAATGGATAACTTTCTTTTAGAAAATGGCTTTTCTAGGTGTCATTCTGACAATACTATCTACACCAAGAAAGTGGGCAAGTCTCTTATCATTCTTGTTTTTTATGTTGATGATCTTATCCTGACTAGTAGTGATCCCAACCTTATAAACCATGTGAAGTCTAGCCTTAAAAGGAAGTTTGAAATGACAGACTTAGGACACTTACATTATTTTCTCGGTCCTCAAGTCTTACAATCCAAGGAAGGTATTTCCCTTTCTCAGTCCAAGTATGCCTGTGATATTCTACGCCACTTTCACATGGAAGACTGTAAGCCAACCCCTTCTCCCTTTCTGTCTGGAGTCAAGCTTTCAGTCACTTGTACTTCTCCTGAAGTTGATGCTACCTTATACCGTCAACTTGTAGGAAAACTTTTGTATCTAACCCATAGTCGTCCTGACCTTTCCTTTGTTGTTGGCCTTGTTTCTCGGTTTATGCAAAACCCACGTGAAAGTCATTGGAAAGCAGCTAAAAGAATACTCCGTTATTCGAGGTATAGTTCAGTTTGGGATTCATTACAGTGCCGAAGCATCTCCTCTATTGGTTCGTTTCACTGATTCCGATTGGGCTGGTGACCCTGATGATCGAAAGTCTACTGTAGGTTATGTGTTCACTCTTGGTTCAGGACCTATTACATGGGCTTGCAAGAAACAAGGTGCCATTTCTCTTTCTTCAGCAGAAGCAGAGTATCGTGGTGCCATAGAATCTAGTAGGGAACCTTGTGGCTTCATCAGATCCTGTCAGAGTTTGGCTTTTAGCAGCAGCATCCGACTACACTTTGGTGTGATAATCAGAGTGCCATTCAGCTATGCAAAGATCCAGTCCAACATCAGCGCAGCAAACACATTGAACTGCATATGCACTTCATCAGAAAGCTCATTCATAACCAAGTTCTTGAAGTGCAATATTTTTCAACGGATGATCAAGTTGCAGACATCTTTACAAAGGCTCTCACAGAGGCGAAGTTCACTAAACTTCGATTTATGGTTGGTGTTCAAGAAGTTTTCACTAAGGGGGGATAGGCTCCAGTGCCTCCTTCCTTCTCCTATTGTGTCATATTTGTAAATCCTTCAATCCTATCCCAAGTTGTTCTTAAGGGGGGATGTTAGGATATTCCGACACATAGGAAATAGTTAAGTACAACTTGGTATAGTATAGAGTTAGGTAAAGTGTGTTTCTTTACCTTGCACATTTTGTAACTTACAATCCGACGGTGACGATATGTAGTGATCTGACGGTTCATTCTCTCCTCGGTATTACCGACACTTGATCCATGGCTTAACACCCGATTGGTCCATGATTTCTATTTAAAGCGCATGGAGGGTCATTTGTAGTGTAATCCGTCTATGAGAGAAGCATATGTAAATTTTCATTCTTTTATTAATAAATTGCCTGAGGTGGCCGCGTTGGCTCAGGCCGTGGACTATTTCCCTCTTTGAGGGTTTTAACCACGTCAAAATACTGGTGTATTGATCTGTGATCTGTTTGTGAGCGGTGTCCTTTGGTGTTCTGTCTGAGGAACTTACCCTGTAAATTCCTACAACAACCTCTCCATCGGCTCATAAGTAAAACATTTCCATGTCACATCAGCAAATCTACCTGCACAACATCCCTGCCTTGGCACTCCTCCTTGGATGCCCATAAGTGACACCTCTACAAGTGCTCCCGCATAATGTCTCTGCATAAAACTGCCATGCTCCATGTCTCCAACTTGATGTCCATGACTAAGTTGCCCATGTAATCCAACCAAGTAGACCCATCACAACAATCGGTCATCCTCATCCAAGCCTGCAATCTTCGGTCTAGTGAACTCGGTCACCCAACTATATCATCATCACATGAGTCTCTCCACCATAGCTCCCCCACTAAAGGTTCCACCAAGACTATCTCTTGGTCTCGGCCATGAGAAGGCCACCCAAGCAACTCAAGTGTGTGCCCTTCAATCTATCCATGAGTCATGTCGGGCACTTAGCCAAAGTAGCTAAAGGATGACCCAATCCTCCACAACAATCATCATGTTCCTCCCTTGTCACGGGCCTTTGTACCTTCTACCATAAGGTCACAAACAACCCCAACAAGTCCTGCAACAATCAACAATCCTTGCCCTTCATCATCATCATGAGGCTCCTCCATATGAGTATCCTCATCCATCCATGTCTGCAAACTGCACGATCCTGGTCCAACTTGATCGATCTCAAGTTCATCCTCCATCGTTGTCACACCTGCAACATCTTTAATCATCACGACTTCATCTTCCTTGATAGCATAATCTGCAACTTCACCTTGCTCCATTGTCCAACCAAGTTGAAGAAGTTCGTCTTCAACATTCTTTTCCAAGACTTCAAGTTCCTTCCGAATCCGGGGATTCTCTTCTTTCATCTACTTCAACCTGTATAAGGTAAGCAAGAGCTTCCCTTCTCATTCTTCCAAACTTTCCATGCCTTGTCGTTCAGCTTGGCCCAAGCACAAAGCTTCTCCTCCGCTAAACCTATTTCACCATTCACCAGCTTCACCAAGTTCCCTGCAACCATGAACCGGCCCTTGTTCCACTTGTATGTGAAAATAGCTTCCTTCACCTGCAAGTACCTGCTTCCACTGTCATCAACTGTTAAGTGCATCCACACCTGCACTTCGTCATGAGCAACCTTGCTCACCAGCTCCAACCGAGATCTGATACCAACTGTCACGCCCCTACACCTGCGGTAGTCTTTCAACCGCTTATAGCGAGGTGCGGTACCATCGAACACTTTCTTTTCACCAATACTTATGTTCGTGGACTACGCCTAATTCACTTTCTCCTACTTAGTTTGTGTTTTGCAACCAAGTATTATTATGTTTATCCTTTATACCAATGAACACCCATACTCATTCATTATCAACAGCAATTATAAACAAGAAGACAATTGCACAATATAAAGGGGAGGGGCAACTCCCTACAATATGAGTCTGCCCGAATCAATATATTATATAAACTTCACTTTTACAATGTACAAGCTAAATCTTGGGAAACCCCAAGTTTACACTTAGTCAATTTTCACAACTTCGGCAAACTCGGTTGCCCAGCTCGTCGGCACCTCCACACGGTCGCCGCACGACTCTCCAACCCGTCGTTCACCTCGTTGCACGTCTTCGCCGGTTCGCTCTTCGTTTGGTCGCAAACGCCCAAACCGTGTATCCCTGCCCACACGCAGTCCCGCTTGCCAACTCTTGACAAATGCCCAAATCGTATGAACATCACGTAGTACTGCCTGCCCAACTCTACGACCTTCGGTTCCAACCTTCGTTCACCTTCGTGCACACTTGCACGGTGGCGGGCGCTCACCCGAGTCGCCAAGACACCCACGCCAACTCGTCGCACAATGCGGGCGCCACACACCCGTGCACGCCCTTTTCCAACCACCGGGCGCACCCTTGCCCGCACCTTCGCCCAACACCAAGTTTGACTTTCCTTCACCGTGCATTCACCCAAGACCGACGCATGAGATGTGCGCCTCCCCTCTTGAACTGCGCACTAGAAAATTGCGCATTTCTTCCTTAGAGCGAAGATGTGTGTTATCGAACGATGCTCCAAATGAGCTGCACGCATTTGCAACTTATACCAAGTGCAGGGTGTAGTTAGCTGCCCAGCCAACTCGCCCAACGCCCCTTTCTCCATCGCAAATGCTCCACTATACACCGTCGGCTTTGCCTTCCACTGTAGGTCGGCATCCATAACATATCGCTCCATGCTTCATGCGTATACATACGCCAAGTCTCTCCATATCGTCGCATTATGTCGCATAATACTCCAAGAGAACTTCACATACACTCCAACCGCACTTCGCACATCGCTCATTCGTCGTTTCACCGCGCGCGCACCTTGCCTACCCGCGGTCGCACTTCGGGCGGACGCGCCAAGGACCGCAGGTCCTTACATTTCTTATCATAATATAAATAACTACATAATAAAAATGAAAAGAAGTGATAAGTTCTAATATTAGATGTGATTTTTACTTTGTAATTAAAAAAAAAAAAAAATTCCCTATTTTGATAACACGTTAATTTTAGCTTATCGTATACCATATGAATGGTCTCTTTGAATTTTTATTTGTGTCTATGAATTGATAAGTTCTAGTACTAGATGTGATTTTTACTTTGTAATTAAAAAAAAAACAAAAATTCTCTATTTTCATAACACGTTAATTTTAGCTTATCGTATACAATATGAATGGTCTCCTTGAATTTTTCTTTGTGTCAAGGGTTACTCGAGAATAGTGGAAACATGTATCTTATGAATCTCAATGTTATTCTTATAGATGGTTTATTTATAAATAATTATTTTAATATTAATTATATATGTGTGATAATTTATTTATATCCTTCGTAAATGTGCAATTTTACATATATTAAAAAATCAATAGAATTGAAAATTTAAAAATATTAATGTATAATAATATTATATATGAGAAGGATAATTATAATTTTTTATAATAAAATAAATCTGAATACATTTAATTTATATTTTCAAATAATTATTTTTTAATTGTTTTAAGTTTTTTATATTTATTAAATCTGGTTTATTGATAAATAGTTACTTTTATATTATTTTAATATTAATTATATATGTGTGATAATTTATGTATATCTTCTGTAAATGTGCGACTCTATACATATTAAAAAAAAATTAATAAAATTTTAAATTTAAAAATATTAATGTATAATAATATTATATATATGAGAAGGATAATTATAATTTTTTATAATAAAATAAATCTAAATACATTTAATTTATATTTTCAGGTAATTATTTTTTATTTGTTTTGATATTTGTATATTTATTAAATCTGAAGGTGAAATAAAATGTATTAAGACTATTTTCTCTCCAATAATATTAATATTTTTATTGAAAAAATAAATTTATATTTCTCTGTTTGCATACAAATTCAATATTTTCACTCTCATAAAAAAAAGAATAAAAAGTAAGAAAAACGTCTAAAATGTGAAGAAAAAAGAAGTGGGAGAGAATGGGTGTGCCAAGAGAATGCATTTTCCGAGCAAGGAAAACAATATTGTTTTTGTACACATGAAATTTGACATATATTATAGAGATTGTTCACTAGTAAATTTGTAAGAATGAGATTTATTTTATTTTATTTGAAGGCGTTCAATTTGAGTCATTTGAAATATATATTCATACCATCTATAATCATTTGAAAAATTAGTGTGTCATGTTGTTTTCTATTTTGGTTATCTACTATGCACCATAGGTATTACTACAATATATATATAAGTTGTTTGTGTGTTTATAGATTTCATTTTTATTTTCAAATTTGATGTTTGAGATATTTTCAAATATGAATTTTAAGAATGTAAACCCTGATTATAACTGTACTTGTTTGTGAGCATAAGTGAAAAATATATGCATGAGATATATATAATTGATAATATATTTCAAACACCCAGATGCGGGTGACATTCAAGGGAATTTATGATGAATTTGATGAATGGCGGCGAGAGGACGGGCCACTTGGTCGATGGTGCCTCTTCCCATACCCCTCTGAGCCGATCTCATGACACACCACAGGCAGCATTTAATGCAGGCTCAAGACGCGAAAGAGCTTTCATCTGCTCGAACATGGACTTCCCTTGCCATTTTGTGATTCCTTCTGCTCTGCTTCACTGCAACTGCCCACCTCAAGCCATTGATTCCAACTCCCACACAGTTACTGGGCGTTACTGCTGGTTAACGAGTTGTATCGATTTCGGTAATGGGCATCACCATTCCCATTCTAGGCTCTGTCAGTTAACCACCCCCCAGCAGATCCTTGTTCCCCTTCTCAATCCCTCTGCCATTGCTTCCACTGAACTCTTAGCTAGTCATTCTGATATGGTTCAACATCGAATGAGAAGTCGAAGAGGAGGGACACAGGGAGGTAGTGCCTGCCCTCAGACGGAGTAGAATCCTGAGCCTGCTGCCTCCTCTCCTTCCCCTGAAATGTATCACCCCCATAGCTATGGTTCAGGAAGATATCCCAATACTCGTAGTGGTCAGGGTCGTGCTATGTCTCCGGGTGAAGGTCACAGAGAATTTGTAGTTCACACAACTAATTTTCCTTTGCCCCCTCACCCCACTCCCCACTCAACCCAATTTAGATTTCGTAGCACCTTGAACAGACCAGTGATTACTACCACAATCACCATCCTCTTCACTAAAGATAATGAATAGCCTGATACCCAGGCGGAAAACTCTGATTTGCAGCAAGAGGAAGATCTCAGACACAGAAATGGCTGAGACACAGGAAAGAATCTGCAGAATGAAGGAAAAATTGCTCTGCATGGCCAGACCACGGGTGGCGGTCAGCATGCTGAGGGTGGTAGTTCTGGTGCCACGCGCTTGCCAAGTGGAATAGGGATTGATGGGCTGGATTCGAAGGTGGTTCCTGGCTACCATGGTGATGTCCAACTTGCGGGTGGGCCACACGGCGGAGCGTTGGTGGAGGAGGAGGATGACTGGACAAAGTATGCCTATCCGGTTGTAGAGGAGCCCATCCTGGATGAGCTCGAATGATATTGCGTGGCTGCCAGGTGTCATCTATCTGGAATTTTTTGATATGTTAGTTCTATTGGATTTTGTCTAGATCTTTCTGTTTGTCATGGACAAACTTCTCTAGTTTTTGTTTTTTCCATTCTTAAAGACTGATACTCCATCCGGATATTTTTGTCTCTGCAGATTGGTTTCGCCAATGTTGGGGAAGTCAAGATACTTCTTGATACTCTATGTTAGGCACTGGTGAGGCCCGAGCCTCATTGTACTTTTTTGTTACATATTAATATATTAACTTAACTTAGAAAAAGAAAAGATAATATATTTCAAAAAATGTAACATCATACCTAAGTAATTGAAAATTGGGTAATATTTTACTTTTCACATTGAACCATTTCATAGTCTACTTTGTCTTCATTTGTACGAATTTATAAAATTTTAAGGGATAAACATTTTCATATGCCACAACATGTAGACGAATTTGACAAATTTAGAATAAGTAAAAAAGAAAGTGAATTTCATTTTCAATGTTGATCACAAACATTAGATTCTTAAACATAAATCCCCCTCCCTAATTTGTCTTCATTTGTATGAATTCATAAAAGTTGAAGGGATAAACATTTTCATATGCCACACACATGTAAACGACTTCAAAAAACTTAGAATAAGTAAAAAAGAAAGTGAATTTCATTTTCAATGTTGATCACAAACATTAGATTCTTAAACATAAATCCCCCTCCAGCCCCAAAAGAGAAGAATCTTTATTAACTAACATGAAGATTGTTTTTGAGTGTGAATCCAATTTTTTTACTATCATTTTTTCACTTTAAAAACAAATGTAAGTAAAAACAAATGTATACAGGAAACTCTCCTAGGTTGTAAATCAAAGATGCCTGGTAACATGTAATCTTCAGTATTGTTCTCTGAACTACTGGAATGGATGATGGTTTAGATCAAGTCAGATAACCATTTCAGCACTATTCCCACTCAAGACATGCATGAAAACCCCCAACAACACAAGGCTTTAGACCACTAATGCTCAATAGTTTTTAGATTTAATGGGTAGATGGAGAATACTGACTATACCAGCAGATTGCATACATGAACATATATGAATGGCTAGCTACTGGTAGCAAATAAACTTACTGACTATACTGGCAGATGCATATATAATAACACATATAAATGGCTAGCTACAAGCAGCAAAGAAGATTGCAAATATAATATATCAAAGCAGAGATAGGATGACAGTTGTCTAGCCTTAAACACAAAGAAAACCTGAAAAAATTATTCGAGTGTAAGCATAGAACAAAAGAGAAATGGAAATTGAACATATAACATCAAAAGAAGCTTGTATTACTAAATAATGCAGATGAGAAGCTTCAAGGAATAGAGGAGGAATAATCTCCAAAAGTTGAACCTTTGTTTCCTCTAGTTTTCTGTCTTTTATAGGCCCTCTACAATGCTCTTGAGCTCTCTAGAAGGCTCGGAGTCTTAACCTTGTCTAGTCTATCCCTTAACTATTTGATTCCCTCAATAGGCAGGCATGGCTCAGAGGTTTTTCTTTTTCTGGCAGAGGAATAACTGCATTCAGATATTTTGGTTTCCCTGGCAGGGAGCTCTCTCTTGACAGAGATGCCCACAATCTCTTTTGTTGATTTCAGCTGTGTCATGCTGTGCTGCTCCATGATGTATTTGATTTAGGCTAGTTGGGCATGCTTTGTTGCGCCGTAGATGCCTCTCGGCCTCGGTTTCTCTTCAAATTGTTTAATAATGAGTGTTTTTTGTTATCAATCGAAAGCATAGCCATACTGTGAAATCCCGCCATTCCCTGTCCTTTTTAGACTTCAAAAAGCCCTCAAAGATGGTTCATATCCTCTCGGGTCTGCCCTTGTTGCTATCACATGTCGCAAAGAAGCCTACCCTATGTATTTTCCTCACATTGTGAAATATGCATAAAACACTTAAAAACCGTGAAAAATCAGCCTTTTCGGACTTCAAAAGTTATCAACTATCGCATATAATTACGTCAGGTCTGGCCCATCGGGTCGCACCATATGCATATGTTAAAACCCTACCCCTTTGGTTTCTGTCGATGTGATATTGTGATGCGATCTGATTGCAATCACATATTGCTATATGTAAAGGTCCTACCGCTTGGTCTCCCCGATCTGCGATTCGCCAATGTGATTTGGGCCATCGAACCGATTGAGTGATTGACAATCCTTGTTTAATCGCTGATCACCATTGCCATCGCCCCATGGTTTGCATTGATTTGCCTTTGCCATTGCGACCCGCTGATCCGATCATCGATGATTGCTGATCGGTAGTGTCCAGTGCTAATTGTCATTGCCCGCCTATGTCGATTAGATCCACCGATGCGATCCGTCGATTATATGTGGGCCGTTGATTGGCTAGATATAAAGGCTACTGTGCAACCACTGTTTAAGCCTGCGGTAATGGTTTTTCCATGTTTTTGGAGTGTTTTGAGCCTCCCAATAGTGTATTTCTGCCCTTCCAAGGGCTTTCCTCCCACGACCATTTCAACTTTAAATGATCCTTGAGAGGATTTTAAAGACTTTTGGGGCATACTTGGATCCTTTTTTGGACCACTTTCCCACAAGGCTAACACTGACTCCCTCTGGGGATGAAAGCCTCCCTTTGAGGTCTCAAGAACTACAGATCAATGCCTTTCCTGTAAAAACAAAATTAAATCTTCCTTCTTGTGTTCCATTGGGCATGGAGTCTATTTTGTAATGAAATAAAAACTTGGAAAAACATATTTACAATAACAAGGCCTTAAAGCCTTTTGAATGAAATAAAGTTTCGAGAAACGCCCATTTACTGGGCTGCCAAAAGTATCTTCTCCTTCCAGACTGTGCAGAATGAATGTATTGTTTTGCTGAGATTGAGCAATGAAAAAATGACCTGTCCATAAGGAGTCAAACTTGCCATGATTTCCTCTCTGTTCCTTAAATTCATACCATTTAAGAACCCAATCACCAACTTGGAAATTGTCCACTTTTGCTTTCCTGTCAAAGGTTTCTTTGATTTTCTTCTGATGAGCCTTTGACTTCTCAATTAGCTGTTCTCTGATCTGCTGTAGTTCAACCAGGTTATTCATTCTTCTTACCATGTCAATTTCTTCATCTTGTTCTTCTTGCAAGAACTTAGCCATAGAGAGAATCAGCTGGATGGGGAAAATAGTATCAGCCCCATAAACTAGTTTAAATGGAGAATTCCTTATGGATTTTTTGATGGTAACTCAATCAGCCCATAGAGAAAACTTCAGCTTGGAATCCCAACTCTTTTTTTTGTCCTCTAATAGCTTTTTGATTACCCTTACCAGGCTCTTGTTAGATGATTCTGCCAGGCCATTGCCTTGAGGATAATATGAGGTAGAATGCACCACTTAAATGCCAATGGATTTAGTCATGTCCATCAATTCTTTTGCCTTGAACGCTGCTGCATTATCAGTGACTAATTTCGTTGGGAAACCAAATCTAGTGAAAATATTGTCATTCAAGAACTTTATGACAACTTGATGATTGGCATTCTTAGTGGGTATAGCCTCAATCCACTTGGTAAAATAATAAGCAGCTACTAAGATCCATTTGTGTTGGCCACTCGAATGTGGGTTGATATCACCTATAAAGTCCAAGCCCTACTCCTGGAAGGGACAATTGACATGTACTGGCTTCAGGGGGAGAGATTTTAGTTGCTGTCTTCCTGCAAACCTTTGACACTTGTCACAAACTTTTACAAAAGAAAACACATCAAAGAATAGAGTATGCCAATAATATCCGGCCCTCAAGATTTTGTTTGCTGTGGTTTTCCAATAATGATGCCCTCCACAGATGCTAGAATGGAACTACTGTATGACCTCCACAGATTGTTCTTTATCTAGACACATTAAGAGGATTCCTAATGGGTCTTTCCAATAATGTAGATTTTTGTCAATGTAGAATTTGGCTGATCTGAGTCTAATGGTACATGCTTGACTTGAGCTAAGCCCTGGAGGGACTTCCAGCTTCTACAAGAAATGAACTATGCTAGAATACCATTCACATGTGGCTAGATTTTCAGCCAAGGATTGATTCTGCTTTTTCTCTTCTGATGCTCCCTCTGTCTGCTCATCATCTGAATTTAGACCCATGCAATTTATGTCTAACAAGCTACAATTTTCTTCAGCCATGAGCTTAGCCAAGCCCTGGCCTTTGACAAGCTTAGTGGGCTTCACCTCTATGTCAAATTCTATGAATTTTGCAATCCATTTTTCCCTTCTTCCGTCAATATCTGGCTGGGTTAAGACATCCTTTACCGAGGCTGAAGGTACATATGCAACTATTTTGGAATGCAGAATATAAATTCTGAATGCCTTTAAAGATTTTATGAGAGCATAAGCTTGCTTCTCAATAAGGTCATACCTTAGTTCAGCATCCCTTAGAGTTTTGCTGAAAAAGGCCATGGGGTGTTCCATTGCCTTCATCATTTTTTTTGCAACAAAACTGTTGCAAGTGTATCATAAGAGGCAAAAGAGAAGATACAAAACTCCTTAGTGTAATCTAGGCTGATTAGAGTGGGAGCTTCCATGATAGATTGCTTGATGGCTTCAAAAGAGCTTCTTGAAGCATTTGTCCATTTTATTTTTACTCCTTTCTTTAGCATGGAAGTGATGTGCTTTACAAGCTCTACAAAGTTTGGAATGAACCCCCTTACGAAGTTAATCTTACCCAAGAAGGATTGAATGTCCCTATTTGACCTTGGGATGGACAATGTCTAAATGGCTTGAACACTGGTTGGATCAATTTTCACACCTTCAGTAGGTATAATATGTCCCAGAGGTTTGCCTTCTTCTAGAGAAAGCTGTGACTTCTTTGGGTTGACTGGAATTCCAAACTGTCTGCACTTTAGGAAGACCTTCTTCAAATGCTGTAAATGGTCCTTGTGGATATTGGAGAAGACTGTTATGTCATCCAGATAAATAAGTACAATTTTTTCCTTCTCTCCCATGAAGGCTATGTCCATGGCCCTCTGAAAGGTAGCACCAGCATTCATCAGTCCAAAAGGCATCTTGGAGTACATGAAAGTGCCCCAAGGTGTAGTCAAGGTAGTCTTTTCCTAATCTTCATGGTGTACAACAATCTGATTGTAACCTGAAAATCCATCTAAGAAAAACATGACTCTAGCCCATGAAACTCTTTGCAGCATGTGTTCCATCTTAGGCAGGCGATAGTTATCTTTTTTAGAGCACTTTTTTAGATTTTTAAAGTCAACACAAAGCCTGATTTCTCCATTTTTCTTTCTTACTACCACAAGGTTGGCTATCCATTTTGAATACCTTAGGGGCACTATAGTTTTGGCATCCAATAGCTTCTTCATCTCTTTCTCAATCAAAGGCAATAAGAGAGGGCTGATAGGTCTTAATTTCTTCTTAAAAGGGGTGGTGTTCTTTTCCAGTGGGATCTCATGCTGAATGATGTTTGTATCATAGGTTTTGAGATCCCTGTATTCCCAGGCAAAAATATCTGAGTGAATTGCTTCATGAGGGTGCAATACTCGGAATTCTAGGTAGAGGATAACTGAGTTGACAAATTTATGTATTTCGGATGGGTTGGGCTCCTTATATTGTGTTTACAAACAACAGACTCATTTTCTGCTTTAGCAGGCTTATATGGTACATCATTTTGGTTGAACAGCTTGTCTAGAGGCACTAATCCCTTTGGTATATGGTCACCAGGCAGCTGGATGATGCTTTCTCAACCAATCTCGTTTTTTAGCTTGGACTGGCTGCCTTCTTCTCGGGTTTCATTTTCTTGGTTGATGTGTGTTTCAGCGAATTTCTCCACGACTTGCAAAAACCTATTAATTTCCTCATCTTCTTCAAAAACATTCCAATATTTGACATTGTCAGGCGGAGACGGTCTGTATTTTACATTCATACGTTAATTTAGGAGGCAAGGGAGGAATAAACGTGCTAGCAGACACAACAAGGGAGTTGGCAAGATGATTCTTCATTCTTGGAATGTAAGAAATACCGAAATTATCAAAAGAGTCCCTGAGCCTCCATACCTCATCTCTGTAAGCCTTTAGCCTAGGATGCTTTGCTTGGAATGTCTTGTTCACCTGCTGAATAATGAGGTCTGCATCTCTAAACACTCTCAAATCTTTGATGCCCATTTCTTTAGCAGCGTTTAAGCCCAGAATCAAAGATTCGTATTCTACGATGTTATTGGTGACCTGAAAGGTTAATTTGCAAGATAAATGGATGTACTCTTGTGTTGGGGACACAAGGACCACACCTACCCCTGCAGCTTCTTTAGAGCAAGCCCCATCAAAAAACATATCCCAAATCTATCGGTTTTCTTCCTTCGCGATTTGGCAAATGGGTTTCTTGAGTTATGTGGAGGCCAACTGAGATTCTTCAATATGAAGGATACAAGCTTCAGAGCCAGTGTCGATAGCATATATGGGATGATTTATGGGATTCTTTTCATCGCTAATTATGTAATCCAACTTCACCCTTTTGTATATTCTCTTGCTCTCACCTCCGAAAACTGGGACAGTAGCATAGGACAGATCATTTTGTAATGATCAACCCAATCTATTGATCCAACCTCTGGAAAGTAACATGCAAAACTTGGGAGGTACATCTGCTACCACAATGTCCATCATCATGCTTTTCATAGGCAGCTGAGACAAAGTGATGGCTAGGTCCTTGATTAACCCTAGACATTTCACTTTTCTGGAGTCAAAATAAAACATGTCATGATAAGGCTTAGTGATGTCAAGACCCAACTCATCCATGATAGCCTTGGGCATTAGATTATGGCTAGCTCCAGTTTCCAAAAGGCAGTTGTGAAGGATTTTATCATGAATAGTCAGAGAGACATAGAATGATGGGGAGCTATCTTCACATTTTTCAATAATTGTTCTGTGGATAACAGCTGGCTTGTCATCTTGCAGATTTACATAGTCAGTGGAGGCTTGGATGGGTTTAGGTTCAAGGACCTCGAGGATGGATCTTTTGAAGGATTCAATCTTCACTAGTTCAATCAGAGGCATGGGTATTCTTAGCTTCTGAATTTCTGATTGAAAACTGAAAGGAGAAGGGGACTTTTCGAGGCCTCTTACCTCATGAGCTGGAGCTTTGAGGATGATGGGATCGACTACCAGTTGTTTTTGCTTATTAGCTTGCGGTACTGTAGGGACAATAGCTCTTTGAACAGGAGTTTCCTTGGCATTATTTATCTTTGACCTTAAATTATATCTTTGCTGATCTACAACTTGTAGAATAGCTTCACCATCCAATTCCTGGCTGATCTGGTCATTGCATAATGACTTTTCATATGCTGGTGAGGTCAAAAAGGAAGAATTTCTTTGTCTTCTAGACAATGGATCTCATCATCTTCTTCGAACTACTCTTCTTCCATGTCTGTATTTTGAAAAGGATCCTCCACCCTTTGGTCTTCATTTGCATTTTTGTTTCTTTGCAAAATATGCAACTGCTTATTTGTTCTTCTATATGGATTTGGATTTGGATTTCTTAGGGCAAAGGTATTAAGCATTCTTCCTTTCCCCGGTTGTTGCTCAACCTTAAATTTAGAGATTTCAGAGGCTAATGACTCGATAATTTTGGTCATTTTATCTATCTTAGGATCAGAGGATGATGAAGACTCGCCCCTCTGTCCTCCTCTATCAATATTTCCCTTGAGTTTCTCTGCAGCCGTGATGTTTGATTCCACTTCCAAGGCTGCATCTTGCATGTCAGCCAAAGTAACACATTGCCTCTCTCTCAACAGTAAGCAGAAGTCAAAATCAAAAGCACTGGCATAGGTGAGTTTAGCAGAGGCAGTAGTGGGTTTTACTTCAGTTGGAATCTTGTTGTACATACGATCAAAACTTTTATTGAAATTAAATAGCAACTCACCATTTTCTCTCTTTAAGTTGCCAAACTCAGTGTGGTAGTAGAGGAGGTCCTTTTTATCCCCCCAATGCTTTAGGAATGCATCATCTAAAGCTTCAATATCTGCTATAGATCTAGGGGTTAGTTCTCTGAACCATTTTCTAGCCTCTCCATCTAGGCTTTGGACAAAGACTCTCATCCACACATCATCTTCACTAATGTCCAGATTATCAGCATAGCTATAGAATGACTCAAGATGTTCTTCAGCAGTAACTCCTTCAGTCCTAGTGAACTTAGGCCTATATTTCTGATATTCTCCAGTAGGCATGGCATTCAAAGGAGTGGGGAGTATTAGAGGTCCATACCTAGCAGCTATGATTCTTTCCATTTTGGTAGGTGCTTGTGGACCTGCCATAGCTGTGGTAGCTAAAAGAGTACTGGCAATCTGAATGATAGAGGGCTGAGGAGTGACTGACAGGACTAAAGGAGTATGATGGATAGGAGGTGAGGTTTCCTTTGGGCTTAAAGCAAAAGGAGAACCTAAAGAATAAGGAGCTTTATGAATCTCTAAGAGTTTTTCTTCATTGCTAGTATTAGATGCTATACTCTCAACATGTATGTGTTCTATTATAAGCCTTTCTTGTAGAGATAAGGGAGATTGTTTAGGTTTACCTGAACTTGATGCTCCTTTCTACAATACCTTTCTCTCTTTGATGATTTTTTCATGATCAGGTACTGGGTCAACATGTAGCTTTTGAGGATTTCTCCGAGTATGCCTCACAAACTGAACCAGAACTATGAAGTGGAGTCGCCAAGAGGTTTGGCCTCCAGTAGAGTCACCAGATAGACGATTACAACAAAAAATGTGCCCAGACTTTGTCTACCATTAAAGCTAGATCTGTGTCATTTCCTAGGGAAGCTAAGCTTCAGTTTCCTTTCCCCGACAGCGGTGCCAATTATGTTATCACTCCAGGAAACTCTCCTAGCTTGTAAACTAGAGATGCCTGGTAACCTGTAATATTTAGTATTCTTATCTGAAGTACTGGAATGGAAGATGGTTTGGATCAAGTCAGATAACCATTTCAGCTCTATTCCCACTCAAGACATGCATGAACACCCCCAACAACACAAGGATTTAGACCACTAATGTTGGAAATAATACTGAGAGGGGGGGTGAATCAGTATTATCTAGCAATTTACAAAATCTTCCTTATTTGATCTTTTGAAATATTCTTGCATATCAGTACCATAAAACAATGAGCATGAATAAAGAAAATAGACAGTCACACCAAAGAACACAAGATGTAAGGTGGAAACCCAATGCGGGAGAAAAACCACCTGCTGCAATATGTCTCTATCTTCTTTCAAGAAAATCTTTTTACAATGATTTTGTACTGGTGCAGTCCTTTACCAGCACACAGGCTGCAACCTGCAAAGAGCTACAACTCTTTCTCGTTTTCCAGTTTCTCCTGGAAGGGAGCTACAACCCCCTACTTCTTTTCATGAAGAATCAAATGATCAACAAGTATACAACAGATACAGTCCACTACAGATATCAGATCAGTAATTACAGAAATAACCCAGAACACCTTATGAACAGAAATATACAGTCAACAGATCATCTTAAGACAGGGACGCATATTTTCTTTCTGTGACCTGCGACTGGACGCAGTCTACCTTCCACTGTTCTGCGTGCCGACGCACTGTTCCTCTATGTCTTGCTGCGACTGGCGCACTCAGAAACACTATCGCGCCGCGTCTTTTGCTTCAGAGACGCACCCAATAACACAGTCGCGCCGCGTCCTTTGCCTCAGAGACGCACCTGAGCCTTTACTGTACTGCGTCCCGGCGCACTTTCCCTTCACTGAACCTGCGTCCCTTCAGATATAAAAGATATGAGGACTTCAGAACCAACCCAAACACTCAGATCCATAGATCTGATCATGCGCCATAGAGATCACAGTCCATTAGAAGATTCGCCTTCATAGATCTGGACTAGATCTCACCAAAAGATGTTCAACCAAGATGATGCTCAATCCAAATGAACTCCTTTTCTTTATATAGGCAAGCTTCTCCCCAAAACATGGAACAAAACCACGAGCCGACACCATAGAAACACAAAACCGTCGGCTAGATACCACACAAGAAACCCCCACGTGCTTTTCTCTGCCTTGAAATGTGTGCACTGGGCGGACGCACCTCCTGAACGGCTGGCCTGCGTTCCTGGACGCGGGTTCTGTATGGTATACCTGCGGGGACGCACTTTCTGAATATATTTCCTGCGTCCTTCTTGATTTATCACCTGAATGGGTTTGCCATCAAGGACAACACCTGAATCATAATGCCAACAATCTCCCCCTTTGGACTTGATGGCAACCACATAATCTTTAGCTTCATTCTCCCCCTTTGACATCAAGGGCAAAGGGTATGCTCCCCCTATGCTCATGCATCTCCAGATCTGTAACCAGAAATCCATCATGAAGGAGATAGAGACATATTGCAGCTATTTCCAAGATCTCCTTCTCCATAATGCCAACAATGCATTATGTGCTCCCCCTGAGCCTATACCACCAATAGGAAGATGATCAACAGTAAGATGATGCATCAACAACCCCCAGCTTTTGCCTGAGGTATTCAAAAGTGTCCCTGGGCAACGGTTTGGTGAAAATATCAGCAACTTGTTCCTTAGAAGGAACATACTCCAACTTGACCTTCTGTTCAAGTACTTGTTCCCGGAGAAAATGGTACTTGATTGGTATGTGCTTGGTTTTTGAATGCATAACCGGATTCTTTGAGATGCTGATTGCACTTGTGTTGTCACATAAGATAGGGATTGGAGGAGTACAAGTGATTTGATAATCCTGCAAATTCTGCATCATCCAAAGGAGTTGGGTGCAACAAGATGCAGCAGCAACATATTCTGCTTCAGCTGTAGACAAGGCAATTGAACTCTGTTTCTTGCTGAACCAAGAGACCAGTCTGGGACCCATAAAGAACGCACCACCACTTGTGCTTTTCCTGTCATCCACGCTTCCGGCCCAATCTGCATCTGTATAGGCATGAAAGTAAGATCTGTATCTCTAGGATACCATAAGCCATAATTTTGAGTCCCTTGAAGATATTTGAAAATTCTCTTCACTGCTTGAAGATGAGTCTCCTTTGGATTTGCTTGAAACCTTCCAACTATTCCAACTGCATGCATGATGTCTGGTCGGGTACCTGTCAAATATAGTAGACTTCCAATCATAGATATGTAGGTTGGTTGATGTACTGCTGCAGATTCGTCATTTGCACTGAGACTACATCCTGTGACCATGGGTGTACATACTGGTTTTGCATCTTCCATGCCATATTTCTTCAAAATCTGCTTGAGATACTTGGTTTGAGATAAAAGAATTCCTCCTTTCTTTTGTTGGATTTGCAAACCAAGGAAGTATGTCAGTTCTCCTAGCAAGGACATCTCAAATTCTTTCTGCATGACCGAGGCAAAGCTTTGACTCATAGCTTCTTCATTACTGCCAAAAATAATGTCATCTACATACACAACAAGTATTAGTAATTTGTCATTTTCAACTTTTATATAAAGATTGCTATCTGCTGAACCTTTTGAAAAACCTTGTTGATGAAGATATTTGTCCAACCGGTAGTACCAAGCCCTTGGAGCTTGTTTGAGACCATAGAGAGCCTTTTTTAATCGGCATACAAGATTTGGATCGTTTCCAAGAATGAAACCATCTGGCTGTTCAATGTACACTTCTTCATCCAAGTCTCCATTCAGAAAGGCTGATTTCACATCCATTTGAAATACTTTGAAGTTCTGACAACTTGAGAGAGCAAGAAACATTCGGATGGCCTCAAGTCTTGCAACAGGAGCAAAAGTTTCTTCAAAGTCTATTCCTTCTTGCTGTGCATACCCTTTACAAACAAGTCTGGCTTTGTTTCTAATTACTTCTCCATTTTCATTCAATTTATTTTTGAAAACCCATTTTGTTCCGATAACATTCTTATCCTTTGGTCTAGGAACCAGCTCCCAAGTGTTGTTCTTTTCGATTTGCTCAAGTTCTTCATCCATTGCTTTCACCCAACATTCATCTTTGCATGCCTCTTTCACATTTTGTGGTTCAGTAGAGGAGAGTAATGCCAAATAACTTGAAGCTTCTGCAACTGTTCTTCTAGTTTGTATACCTGCTTCTTTTTGTCCCATGATCTGAGATTCTGGATGGTTCTTTTGAACATATCTGGATGGAGTCTTTTCTTCTATTCTTGTTCTTTCTTCTGCTTCTTCGTGAGGTCCTTCTTGAGATTGTTCTTGCGGTTCTTCTTCTTCATCATTCTGTCTTTGAGGGTAGCTTTCATCTTCTTCAATGTCTTCACGATGTATTTGCCTAGGAATGTATCCCTTCTCATCAACCACTACATCAATGCTGTCAACAATTCTGCCAATTCTTTTATTGTAGCATTTGTATGCTTTGCTATGTGGAGAGTAGCCAAGAAGAATTCCTTCATCTGCTCTAGGATCAAGTTTGCCAAGCTGCTCCTCAGTATTCTTGATATAGCATTTGCTCCCAAAGATTTTGAAGTGCTTTACCGAAGGAGTTTTACCACTCCAGAGCTCATGAGGAGTTTGAGTGCTGTTCACTCGGACATTTGTCTTGTTGAGAATAATAACTGCCGCATGTGCAGCTTCACCCCAGAAGGTTGCAGGAGTTCCTGATTCATCAAGCATAGCACGAGCCATTTGCTGGATTGTTCTGTTAATTCTTTCCACTACTCCATTTTGCTGAGGAGTTCTAGCTGTAGAAAATTCTCTCCTTATCCCATGTTCATCACAGAAATCGAAAAATTCATTTGAAGTAAATTCCCCACCTCTGTCAGATCTGAGGCACTTAATTTTGTGACCTGATTCATTTTCAGCCAAGGCTTTGAAGGTTTTGAATTTTTCGAATGCTTCATCTTTGTGCTTCATAAGACCTAACCAAACAAACCTGGAGAAATCGTCAATAAATAATATCAAGTATTCCTCTCCTCTAGGTGTTCTTTTTCTGAATGGTCCACATACATCTGTATGTACTAGCTCAAGAGGCATGCTGGCTGATCCTTCTTTCTCTGGAAAGTTAGTTCTGGTTTGTTTTCCAAACTGACATGATCTGCATATGGTGTTGTCAGGAATTTTGATATCTGGAAGATCGCGAACTGCCTGATATTTGCAAGCTTTCCTTATTTGTGAGAAGCTTAGATGTCCCAACCTTCGATGCCATAACCAGTGCTCTTCATCCTTGCTTAGATAGCATTGTTGTTGTCCTTCATCAAATATGTATAGATTATTTGGAGTTCTTTTACCTTTGAGAACTGTTTTACCTGTATCAAGATCACGAACAAGACACCCATTTGATCTGAATATAACCTCGGTTCTTTGATCACACATCTGGCTTACACTTAGAAGATTATGCTTTAGTCCATCAACAAACAAAACATTTCCAGCCTTAACATCTTCTTTTAAAGGAGCAATACCTTTTCCTTTTATAGTTGCAGGAGTATCATTTCCAAAAGAGACTTTCTTTCCCTTTTCTAAATTAGAATAAGATTCAAGTTTTTCTTTATCACCTGTCATATGCTTTGAACATCCACTGTCAATGTACCATAGATTTTCTTGTCCTTCTGCATAGAATGCTATCCCACATCTTTCTGTTTGAGGTTCCTTTATTTTCCATGTTTTGGTGCCTGAGGTTTGTTCCTTTTTTGTTCTTGTACCTTTCTTTCCGGAAACCTGCTTCTGCATTCAAAATCTTCATGTCCAAAATTATTGCAAATAGAGCATTCAACTTCATTTTCAAGAGCTGAAAAATTGTTATAGGTCCTTTTTGTAATCCCTGTCATACTTCTTTGCTTTTGAGCTTCCCTAGTCATGATTGTTTTATACGCAACACATTGAGCTGCTTTGTGACCAAAGTTATGGCAAGAAAAGCATTGTCCATTGAAGAAGTTTCTGCGATTATTGAATCTACCAGCCAACTGATTGTAATTTCTATTTTCATCTATTCTTGAACCAAATTGGGAAGATTTTACCTGTGGCTGGTTGTGGCTTTTGTTCACCCTTAAGCTGGATTGCCCCTGATAGTTTCTGTTTGACGTTTGTCCCTGCTTTACCTGATGATCTTCCTTGTGCTCTTGCTCATTTCTTCTTGCTGCATCAAGATAACTTTTTGAAGTGGATGCTTGAGAAGTTTCTCCATTATAGCCCAGACCTGTCTTATTTAGTGGAGACCGCTGCACACTGATAATCTCATTCAACGTTTCAGATCCTTTGACAAACTTGAGATTAATAGTTTTTGTTTTCTCAATTTCTTTTCTAAGACCAACAATTTCACCTTCTAATTTTTCAAGATGTTTTTCCTTTTCATCAATCTGAAATTGTAGAGTATCAATAATCATGTTCTTTTCTTCTATACATCTCTTGAGTCTAGTAATTTCATCATAAAGGTTATCCACATCTACAGCATCCTCATAATCATCATCTTCAAATGCCATTAACAATCTATATTTGTTACCTTGTTCATCTTCATCACTGTTTGATAAGCCATCACTATCTTCATGGGTGTAGTAGCTTTTCTTATTTGCACTTTGTTTCTTGTTCCATCTAACTGGTTCCTTTCCTTTATCCTTATAAGAGCATTTTGCAGCATAATGACCTACTCTTCCACAAGCAAAACATTTGAAAGGTAGCTTACCTCTGAACCTTCCAGAACCTCTTTGAAGATTTCTGACAAAATTTGATTCTTCTTCCTCTTCTTCTGGAACATGACTTGCTTCATAGTGATCTTCTTTGCCTGATGCTTTAAAAGCAGCTTCCCTTCTGTCTGATGGACCTCCCTTTCTCATTTCATAAGCAGTTAGAATTCCATGCAGCTGAGACATAGTGAGAACACGGAGATTTTCCTTTTCTTCTACTGCAGATACTTTAGATTCAAACTTGGGGGATAAAGATCTTAGAATCTTTTGAACTACTATAGTCTCTTTTATTTCTTCACCCAAATTTTTCATACAATTAACAATCTCATCTACCCGAAGAAAATAATTAGCCACACTTTCATCATTATACATCTTGAGAGTCTCATATTGAATCCTGAGAGTTTGAAGTTTAGCTTCTTTTACCTGTTCATCTCCTTCATAGCTAGTGATCATTTTGTCCCATATCTCTTTTGCTGATTTGAAGTGCATGACCTTCATGAACTCTGTTTGAGATATACTTCCTAATAGAGTACTGACTGCTTTTGCATTTGTTTCATACTGCTTTTTCTCAGCTGGATCTGTAGGAGTAGCTGAAGGAAAGGCATAGCCTGATTCTACAATGTTCCAAACTTCTGTACCAAGAGATTGAAGATATGCAGTAACTCTTACCTTCCAATAATTGAAGTTTGTCCCATCGAAGACGGGTGGCCTGATTGATGCTTCTCTCTCGTAGTTGCTCATGATGAACGATCTACCTTCAAGCGATCAAGCTTTTCTGAAGGACCGGCTCTGATACCAATTGTTGGAAATAATACTGAGAGGGGGGGTGAATCAGTATTATCTAGCAATTTACAAAATCTTCCTTATTTGATCTTTTGAAATATTCTTGCATATCAGTACCATAAAACAATGAGCATGAATAAAGAAAATAGACAGTCACACCAAAGAACACAAGATGTAAGGTGGAAACCCAATGCGGGAGAAAAACCACCTGCTGCAATATGTCTCTATCTTCTTTCAAGAAAATCTTTTTACAATGATTTTGTACTGGTGCAGTCCTTTACCAGCACACAGGCTGCAACCTGCAAAGAGC